>MLQL01000050.1:0-154811 GCA_002072365.1 Penicillium flavigenum
GAAAAATGACAGTTTTTACTATGGCGGCCGAAAATGTGAAATTGATACTGGTCCTGGCTATGGTTTCTGTCTCGGGGTTGAGCCTACGGGGGTGTGTTATGTCGGAGTAGATGCACTGGCATACCGGCATACCGGAGGATCTATTGATCCTATGCATTTTGTAATTTTAGATTAGTAATCGGCGGTCCATATAAATTGTTAGGAAAGTCGATACAGCAATACAGAGAGTTGAACACCATTGATTGGACCCCTACATTTTACAATACGGCACACGCCGACATGTTATGGATGCCTTGATGCCTTAGGCAAGACCCCTCGTTTGTAGCAGTAGATAGTTTGTATGGGAGCTCGCTCCACTCTCTTCCCAATACAACTCTCTCCTCTCTGCATCTTTGGTCCCTACATTAGTGTAGAGCCCAACAAATAGTGCTTTCTGCCAAAGGTCGAAGTTGCCTCAGTGTCATTGCAGATTAACCCATGGAGTCCCTCGACTGCTCGATATGGATTAGGGTTCGAACAACCTGTTCTCAGCTCTTCAAGAAGCGACACCCGATTCACTCTGCCTTGCACATGAGGTTCAACGTTCGAGGTATAGGGAGCCTCTGGTTGTTTGGTGCATTGTATGAGGCAGGCAGTTTGCGCATGGTCAGGTCTGGGGCAATCAGGGCGTTCCCCAGGAGTATGGTGAACAGAAGTCATTTGGAACAAAGCCGAACAATGTCCAGTCGTATAGTGAACTAGGGTTGTGACCAAGGAGCAACCAGTGATGGTCTTGAGTTGCAAAACCCAGAGTAAATCCAATGGTCTTTTATTTTTCGCATTAGGTCTTTTATTTTTCGCATTAGGGCCACTTATTCATGACTATCACTCATGTGAAATGGCACCGACATACTATCTCATCTTATCCACACCACGCACAGGTTCTTCGCATGCTGCAATCGCTCTTTCTAGAGAGTCAGGAATGGGACATGGATGGATAATTATCTCAACCACGAGAATCAGCGAACGAATAAATTTCCCTCGACACCACCGAGCGCAATTTTGGGTATCATTGACCAAATTGAGATGATTGTGCGGACGGAATGTTTTGGGGGGTGGGAAGCGGCGCAGGGCAGGTTTCGGGGCCGCCCTTGCCGAAAAAAGGATATTGTATAGACCTCGGCCCTTCGCTCTTGTCTTGCTTTATTGTATTGCACAGACCTGGGGGCTAAATCAATCTCTATTCACATCAATCAAGGGCAGGCTACGGGAACTTTGATAGGTAGCCTACACACCCCTATTTCCTAATACATGTGTGATCAAATCATGTCAAAGCCTTGCGCATGGTGTGACCTTACGTGTGGTGTGAATGAGGTGAGAGGGCACATCACTGCCATGTTACGCATCGAATTTGGGGTCTTCCTCGGTATGTGATAGCTGTTCGCAAAAATTGCCTTTGGATCTATCGAGTGTGCATCTCCTTCAGAGATAACAATAATCCATTCTGATTTTCATACTAAAAGCCGCTCAGTCTTGACTGTCAGAATACAACAGCCATACGTGCTAACCAGCCTCACGGACCGGACCGCACACGGACGGCCCGCCAGATCGAGTCACGCACATATGTACCATGCCAAGCAACCTTTTTAGTCAGATGCTGTGTACTGTAACGGGGGTAACCATCCTCCAATGAACTGTTTACAGTGACTGTTCTTAACTTTTATCACTGCGAGCCTCACACCCCTTTGATATAATATCTGCTAGGCGCCAGATTGGGCAAATCCATTTATGATCAGCTCTTTACCCTCGTAGAATACCGCTTGCTAGCATGTAGATCAGTTATGTATTATTTTGGTGATAGAAAGGGTCCCAGCTCTTACAATATATAAAGAGCGACCCCATCAAGCCTTCTGAGATCCAGACACCACATATCGAGATATTGTAAAATTAAAGGACCTGCGACTGCCACTATATCCCCACTATGTCTAATGCTTTGGAGACTTCAGTTTCGAAGAACGAATGCCGGGAAATCCTCAACGAACTTTTCCTCGGGGTTTTGTTCGAAACCAACTACGATCCAGACCCTTCTCTCGAGGAGTTCCTCCGTGACAGCTGCTTAAGCCATGGAGTTACCAAAGAAACCGCTATCAAGTTTGCAAAACTCGGTGCGGCGTTAGCTAAAGAGTACTTCCCCTTACACAGCCCCGACCTTCAACGACTCATCGGCTTATACACTTCCTATTTCTTTCTGGTTGATGACCTTGGTCATGGATTCTTGGACGATATTACCGGAATTTTGGTCGTAATGCAACTCGAGGAATGCCGCAAAATCCATTCCTCCAATCCTTTGCCGCACTTTTACCTAAGCTCGACCAGTACTACCCGGGATTGTGTTCTAGCAGGTTCACAACGGGCTTGATACACTACATGGACTTTTGTGCCTTGGAAATTGAGACCACTGGCAAATTCCATCATCTTCCGACTTCAAAAGGCTTCCCTGTCTATTTCCGCCGTATAACAGGACTTCCTGAGTCTTGGACGTTTCTCACTTTGACAAACGACATTTGGTCTGAAGATAATATGAACCTATTTCTTCAGGCTACTCCAGATATGATAGATTTTACCAACGCGGTGAACGACCTCCTTTCGTATTACAAGGAATCAATCATATCTGATGAAAGGAATACCTATATCTATCATCGAGCTTTGGCAGATGAAATCCCTGTCTCGGAGGTCTTACGCCGTTTGGTGACGGAGATTCACAATTATATCGATAATATCAAGACCACGGTCTCCGAAAGCCCCGCCTTGTTGGAAGTGGTGGATAGGTATCTCGGTGGATTGATTCAGTTTCATGTGATGCAACCTCGCTATAGATTGAGTGAACTGGAAATACCTAGTCTGGGGGAGAAGATGACTCAAAATGGCCAAGTGTCGTGACCCTCCAACGATTCAGTTCGTGCGCTTACAATCAAGGACATGGCAACGTTGAATAGGCTTCTTGGAATAGACCATGTCTTCACACTAGTATCATGAAAAGCTGGTATTAAAACCCGGCACGAAACGAGCCATTTAGATTAATCCATAATAAGTATAGCGAGGTCTGTGATTAGGTCACTGTTTACAACATCCATGGATAGAGGGTGAATTCGGACGCCACTGTCATTATATAGACACTATGCAGACTTGACAAACTCAAAACAAATTGGCAAAATTCTCTCCCTTTATAGGAACTCAGCAGCATCCGCATAAAATATAGCTCCTAGTGATAAAGAAAAGACCCGCCGAGCAAGAACCAATAACATCTGGAAACGACTGACATGAGTGGCGTGAGACTCAATGAATATCAGAATCCCCAAACCCCAACAAATCAACAATAGACCCAGAATGCGCTGAGTCCTTACAGGTACTGGAAGCACGAGCGTGCGCAACGAGTGAAGGCGTCAGAGGTATCCTCAGCTGGCTTATTGGAGGTAGTAGCAGCACCTTCACCACCATTGTTGCTAGACACCTTAGAAGAAGCGCTAGAGCCCGACTCACCAGTCCAGACTTCGGGACCAGGCATAGGGTATTCCTTGTAGCCGTTCCAGATACTGAAGTTGAACGAAGGGTCTTCTTTCTTGTAAGCACCGGGGAATTTCACAGTAGGTCCGGGGGTTCCATTGCCACCACCGACAACCTTGACTTGAGCACAGCTAGAAATTCTGTCAGTATTTACTGAATAACAGAAATAGGAGAATAATGAGAAAGCTTGACTTACGTGTAGTAAAATTCGGCTTCGCCACCCGCGGCGCCGTGCACACCTGTTTCGGAAATTAGTATCCTTCGCTTGTATTAATGAGGTAACAGACATACCAATGTGCTCCGGCCGAATCAGATACTCTCCATCAGGCAGGTTCGCAGGAATCGTGAACTCAATACGATCCTTGTCCCAAGTGCACCAGGCATCCTTGGTGAAGTCCTTGTTCTTGTCGCAGACACTCTCTTGGTGGATCTTGAACCACTCGCCATCGCCCTCGTATTCCTTGGCGGTGGTAGGAGCTTTGGACATGTACACGAGGGCAGGACCAGGGTGCTGCATTGTAGCACCAACGGCAAGCTTCATGGCGACCTTGGATCCAGCCTTGACCTCCGCGGTACCGGTTTGGCCAGCGAAGGTGAAAGCACCCTTGTTGCAGCGGAAGTCAGGCATATCAGGGGTCATGTCGTCGCGGGTGTTGACCCATTTGGTTGGATTGTACTTCGCGGGACGAGTATTGGACCGGACAGAGTCGGAAGCTTCCTTGCCGTCAATGACGAAGGTGTCAAAGAAATAATGGGCTGAGACCATAGGCGCAATGGCTGCGAGAGCGACGAGGGAGAACTTCATTTTCAAATGAATGGATGAATTATTTTGCTTTTGGAAAGAATGAATTGAGGGACCGGCCCAGGGAAATGAAATATACTGAGATAGAAATGAACGGATGAAGCTGCTCACTATGAATGTGCTGGAGGCAGCAGTGAGGGAATTATGTCGTCCTTATATACTTTCTGAGCTCGAAGTATCTTGCACGCGGCACGGCGTCTTGACGACCCCTAGCCATTGTACGATACCGAGGTATCATTCATTCTTTTGAAACAAAGGGCTGGAGCTGGGTCGCTTAATCTCATTTAGTCAGGAATGACAAAGGCGTTATTATGGAACAGGACAGGGATATCTGAAACGCGGCTTAAAGCTGCTTTGGTGAAGGCTAGCTGCTCGACCCTGGCATCTGACATGGCTTCTTCTACGACAAAAGCTGCCTTCATGAAGGCTAGCTGGTAAACCTTGACATGGGTTTTCTAGGACAGGGAGGCCTTGCAGCTATGCCTAGATGATGTCCGAATAGGAAGTAAACCACTAAGATTAGGTACTCGGTGAGAGTCCGAGGTTCTGTTGGAGACATGAACTTCGGTAGCAACGATAGTCCCACTTGCCGATGGAGGCTTGGCATGTCAGTGGATAAGTCTATTTCACGAGGTAGGGAGCGATATGATTGGTGAAGGAGAAATAGCAGGTCTTGGCACGGTCATCTAGGCTTTGCGGTCCCTCAGTCTGTTACAAAATGTTCCAGAATTTAGCCTGAAGAGGAGTATCGATTCGCTTATAGAAAGAAGGGTATGAGGGGGCTTGCCTAGGGCTGTTTATCCAAAACGCTTGGTCGGATGCTTGGCCACAACTGCTCCAATTAGATATGCCCATACATCAAGCGGGGGCAGTGACCCTTCGGGCTTTGGACCCTAGATACTACACTACCTACATCCCCTTTTAGCAATTCTCCGATTGAAGAAACAGGGTAAACAAATCCCGCATCTTGGCTACTCCTTCGCTCCATAGAATATCAATCTGTGACGGATATTCCCGGTTCTATACAGTATTCACCCGGATCATCGAAACACTGCTGTCGCCGTGTCAAACTAGACACGGGTCGTGGTATAGCTCGAATTTCGACGATCCTGATGTCGTGTTGGCAGCTTAATCATCCAACTCCAAGAGCATGGATATATAAAGCCCTAGAGATGGCCATGAATCTCACTATCACTTTTCCACGATCAATCCTGAGTATTGTGGCAACCTTATAGACTTTCACTTGATCAGAAAAACTTCCTCGCGTACGATATATCGTTCTTTTGTTACCTGAAGATGATGCTTCTCCCTGTCCTGGTAGCCCTCGGGCTTCTATCCTCAGCCGATGCCGCTGCATCTTCGGGCTGCGGCAAACAACCCACTCTCACCAATGGAGTCCACACTATCAATGGACGCGAGTACATCCTGAAAATCCCCGACAACTACGACTCCAACAAACCCCATCACCTTGTCTTCGGCCTCCATTGGCGAGGCGGAAACATGAACTCTGTCGCCAACGGCGACAGCATTCAACCCTGGTACGGTCTCGAAAGCCGAGCACAGGGCAGCGCAATCCTGGTGTCTCCCAATGGCAAGAACGCTGGCTGGGCCAACATCAATGGCGAAGACGTGGCCCTCATCGACGCCATCATCCAGCAAGTCGAGGGTGACCTCTGTGTGGATTCGAGCTCTCGCTTCGCGACGGGCTTCAGTTGGGGCGGTGGGATGAGTTATGCCCTTGCTTGCTCGCGGGCAAAGGAGTTCAAGGCCGTGAGTGTCTTGAGCGGTGGTTTGATTAGTGGATGTGAGGGAGGCTACGATCCCATCGCTTATCTGGGTATTCATGGGATTAACGACCAAGTCCTGCCATTTGACGGGGGTGTGACTCTGGCCAATAAGTTCGTTGGAAACAACAAGTGCCAGCCAACGAACATCGGCAAGCCTGCGTCTGGCAGTGGCGGTTTCGTTCGAGCGGACTTCCACGGGTGCTCCAAGCCAGTTTCGTTCATAGCTTATGATGGAGGACACGTTGGTGCGCCCCTGGGTGTTGGCAGTTCTCTGGCTCCCGATGCGACCTGGGAGTTTTTCATGGCGGCTTGAAGTTTTGGTCAGCCCTTGATACTGGAAGGATTTTCAGTATGATTACCTAGCGATTAGTCCACCGCCCCTATGATTTAGAAAATAGTCCACATGTTTGGTTCGTAAAATGACAACTAATTGGAGCTGTCTTAGCCGGCATTGAAACCTCGAAACTTTGGCGTAATTATAGGGCCATAATTCTGGGCTCGGTTCGGCTTCTGCTTTATAGTAGTCCAAATTACCGTTTGTTGAATCTTTCTAGCCTAGAAAGAAATTGGCAATGGTAGATGAACATCGGCAGAGTCATGGTACAACCTATAAAGAAGCTGGAAGTAATAGTACGCGGGAGCATGAAAATAGAATGTGACCCTGGTTCAGCTTTAAGCCAAATCAGGCTACCAAGGCAATGTAATCGTTGAGTAAAGGGTAGCTGCATTCCACTTCATCAATTGGTTTTCGGGTGGACTAACACGGCGGCTTCATCGTTTTGGGCCATTGTTTGAGATGTCATTCTTTAGTGCCAGTCCTTTTTGATAGCCAAAAGAACTTGGTTTGTGACCGAAAACCCCTTTCTTTCAACATCACTAATAAACTTCAATATCCGACATCTGTCCGCCTTACGTGCCATCTCCATTCCAATGGCGTACAGAACAGGGGCATAAATTATAGCCTCGAGATGGAGATGCTGGAGAGAACTTTCCGCATGATTCAATGCAGAGCTTGCTTGCTCGTAGCTCAGTTGAAGTGGCATAAGCGGCAATTTACATCCTAGAGACAGCCAGCATGGATCTGAGAAGATATGTGAGATCTCGATTGTCGCAGATTGGTAGAGAGTAAGCATGGCGCTTCCAAATGTCCCTAATTCCTGCTGTGAATACCAAAGCACACAAGCAATCATATCGCGTTGAAACTGGGAGGCAATGCAAATTATATTGATTCCATTAAAATTGCTTTCAGTCGTGTATGCTTCATCGACACTTTGTTGCAGCCTGGACAGGCTAGTCAGTGTTTTCCATTCAATAGCCCACCATTGTAACTGAGCCCACATCTCGAGGTCTTGAGCCAGGCAATCAAGGAGAGTGTCCTGGCATTGTGCCAATGTAACCCCTTCCTGGGTAAGAAAGAGCTTCCTAGATCCGAGGTGAGGTAATTGACTAGAGACGTCGGCGTTTGGGTCTTGTGGCAGACAGATGGCTCTCAGAGCATTCATAATTCGGGCAAGTCTGCTCATTGACCTCGCAAGCGGGCTAAGTGAGCTACTTATTTCTCGGTACCGTCTATCGAAAGCGTAAAGCTGACGAACCCAGGAATCCCATAGCAGTCCAGAAGGGTCCACCAGTAGCTATCTGATTTATCAGCCCTAGGTCACACGCAGGATTGAGTACTGGGAATAGTTTACCTCAACAAAGCTCAGCAGCAGAGCGCATATCAAAACCACTGAAGGGCAATAATCGGTATTTGTCGTCGGTTGAAATTCTGCTACAACAAGGTTTCGCAGACTTTGTAGCGAGCGAGACAACCTTCTCTTGTCCGTTTGTGATACTGAAAGTAGCTGCGGGTTTTGCAAAGCATAATATCCCCCCAGTAGGGACACAGTGTCTTGCAGGAGCACATTATCATGTAAAAGGGGTGTTAAACAATCCGCCGCGAACACCGTGGTCAAAACTGGAGACGATCCCACGGCAAAGAAGAAGGCACGCTTGTAATTCTCCGATGCGGGGACAAGAGGACCCCTGCATATAGCCCAACTAGCCTTTTGGTGGCTCTGGATCATGTGAAATTCGGCCTTTGGCACAGCTGTCCAATTGCAAGGAGTTCCCTTTTGCTTGCAGGCAATACATGGCTTTCCTCCATCACACTAAATGACATGATCAGTATAATCTAGGCAGCTATAGGAAGACAATTCAGACCTTGATGTGATCTCTTCGACAACGTTGGCATCGGTAACCGAGGCGACGCCTGTCCCTAGGCCCGCACGGCATCTTGCCGGAGTCCTTGTCTCATACGTAGTGGGAAGGAGTTGGAGATTTCACGATAATTAGTCACAAGGATTTTTTTTTCCAACTGGCCCGGGTTCTTGTTGAGTGAACAACGGAAGATAGTATTTTGCGGAGAAAATGAGACACGAAGACCTCGGGATCAGCACTAGGATCCACTTTTGCAGGGTCGCTTCCTAATATGGCCTAGTGCGAAACAGATCAACGGTGAAACATGGTTTTTGTCAACCATGGAACAGTACCACTAGTGGGATCCACTTTCGCAGTATTCATTCCGAATATCACCCCGAGACATCAGCTTCCACTCGCAGATGTTACCATAATGGTGTTTTCATGATGGCTGCAAAGCTATGATATAGGAGAAATTATGAGGTTATTTACAAGACTGATGTTCCTATCAGCATCTTACTATCATAGTTAAGTATCCTCTCAGGTTTATATAAAGAGGCAGTCGCAGGAACCCTCAAGCCTGGCATTCTTTTTCTATCAACACGTTCAGAAATCTCTCTGAAAAAACGTCTCAGTCATTCCTCCAGGTCATGTCATTCAAATTCTACGCTCTGTTATTGGCTTTGATGCCCTCCATCCAAGCCATACAAGTCGCAAACTTGAATGTTTCTGAAAGTATTGCTAGCAAATATGGTTGTGACTCAGCCTGTTACAAGAATTTTCAGGAAGGTCTATCTGTGGATGTCGCTTCCTACGGCGCAATGTATGACACAACTTTCTACGAGACCGCCCATAACTTTTCCAGCTCGAAGCCCGGCGATGCTCTCAAATTAGAGCCAGTCAATGCCACTCTCCTCCACGATATCCCGAAGGGTACTACCGCCTACAGATTCCAATATGTGTCAAAGGATCTCGATGGCAAGAAGATTCCAGTTACCGGTTTTATTGCCTTCCCGTACGCCAGCAGGTTGAACGGCCATGTATACCCTGCAATCGCCTATGGTCACGGAACATCCGGTGTGTTTCGAGGTTGTGCACCTTCAGCTATGCCAAGCTTGTATGAGTATGGCAGCTGGGCCTTCTTAATTTCGCGTGGATATGCAGTCGTCGCAACAGACTACGCCGGGCTCGGGAACAACTACACTGCCCATCAATACCAAGCTTCGCCGGCACAAGCCCATGACCTGTACTACTCCATTGCTGCAGCACGA
Source organism: Penicillium flavigenum (assembly GCA_002072365.1). Classification (NCBI taxonomy): domain Eukaryota; kingdom Fungi; phylum Ascomycota; class Eurotiomycetes; order Eurotiales; family Aspergillaceae; genus Penicillium; species Penicillium flavigenum. Next base: position 9,582 of record MLQL01000050.1, read on the forward strand.
AAGCTGTTTGGCCACGCGCTCACAGATGAGTGGATGAGTGTCGGTCACTCCCAAGGAGGCGGTGCAGCTTGGGCTCTTGCGGAGAGCTCTCTGCTGCATGAAGACCCTCTCTCCCTGGGAAGGTATCTCGGTACAGTTGCTCAGGCACCTGGGGTCCGACTCCGAGACATGGCCCTTGCTGCTATCCAGGCCTCGTCTTCATCCGATCCTGCTTCTGCGCGTGGTGTTCTTGCGGAAGCTGGATGGCTCGTTCTCGGCTTGCGAAGCATTCTTCCAAACGACCCTCAAACATGGCTACAGCCTAAATTCCGGAAGCGTCTTGAGCTTGCGACACTTTCCCAGGCATGCTACGCGTCAATGAGATCGTTAGTCGCGGACCTTGATATTACCGATTTTGCCAACATCTCAGACCCAAGCCTTCACTTGGTCCTGGAGAAAATGCAAGACATAACCGCCAGGGGCGAAAGCAAAAGTCCCCAGCCTATCTTTATTGTGCAGGGACTTTCTGACGTTTCGGTGCTTCCCCAAGTGGTCGAGACCGCATACAATGCTAGTTGTCAATCGGGGAACGAAGTTCACATACAAACCTATCCTGGCATCGACCATGACCCAGTGATTCCCGCTTCGGCACCCAGTTTCCTTCAGTGGATTGACGATCGTTTTGATGGCATCAATACAACAGGCGGGTGCAGTAAAAAGACTATCCAGCCATTTGACTCTATCAATATGTACGCTCCGAGCGATGCTAGCTAGAGCAATGCCTCCGTGTCTGCTATTTGTTGCCGACTTTGGCATCTGAAGAGTGTTGAGATGGGTGCTCATTTATCGGAATTTTGGAGGGTCCAGTCTTTATACCGAAAGCGCCCTCTAAGCTATCGTTTCTTACCCTGACAATGGCAATGAACTACTCGAGAAAGCTAATAAATTGTATGCTGTTAGCTTCTGTATAGTGGTAGTTACATTCTCTCAAGATTTCAAACTCAACAAGAAAGGGACTCTCCTACTATATCCGGGGCTGAATAGTAGGGAGGCAGTAATCGTATATGAGTACGCAAAGAGCAACCTGATTACCCTCACATATTATCAACTTTGAATGTCCCTATCAAATGTGAACCCTGATATTTTCCTCCGCCCCCTCACGGCAACATTACCGAAATGAGGGGGATAGAAGCGTCAAGTTGACACCTCGGCCAATTTACATCTCCAGGACCAAGCTCTACCCCGAGACCAACATCTACCATTCAATACTCTTTTCTTCTGAACTACTCTATCCACCATGACCATCGAAACATTCCCACAAGAACAACCCCAAGAGCACAAAACACCACCCTGGAACAACCGCGTCCTCGAAAAGCGCGCCACCCAGCTAACCCTGATCCCCTCAGCTTGGCACCTCCCAGCACCGCTCCTCGCAAACCCACCATCATCAAGCATTCACACTATCCGCGCAAGCGGCATCCTCTCCGCCGACGAGTTAGCATGGACCGAGAGAGCAGATATCCGCGACCTCGTCGAGCTGGTCAAATCTGGGCGTGTGACAAGCGAGGCATTGACAACGGCGTTTTGTAAACGCGCTGCTATCGCACAGCAGGTTACTAAGTGTTTGACGGAGATCTTTTTCGATAAGGCCCTCAAGCGTGCCAGGGAACTTGATGATTATCTGATGCGTACCGGTGAGGTTGTTGGGCCTTTGCATGGAATCCCGGTTTCTGTGAAAGATCGTTTTGATGTTGAGGGGTTTGATACTACTGTCGGTGAGTTCTCTGGATTTTCTCTTCTTCTGTCTCTCATTTTAACGTCGTGTTGGATCATTGCTAATATATGTATAGGTTGGGTGGGCCTGACCAATAAACCCGCCAAATCCAACAGCTCGATCGTGCAGCTACTCGAGTCGATGGGTGCAGTGCTCTATGTCAAGACCAACGTGCCACAATCTCTAATGGTGAGCTCTCTCTTCAGTCTTTCATATGCATTCTTGGCGAAACACCACTCACCAAACCGGCTGATCAGATGTCCGACTCGTACAACCATGTATTCGGCCAATCCGTAAACGCCTTCAACCACGCCCTAATCTCAGGCGGTAGCTCCGGGGGTGAAGGCGCCCTTCTTGGTTCCCGAGGCAGCGTCCTGGGCATCGGCACTGACATCGGCGGTTCCATCCGAGTCCCTTCTAATCTACAGGGCCTGTACTCTATATGTCCGACGACGGGACGAGTACCGTGGGACTGCTCTTTGTATGTCATTCATTTATCTTATTGTCATACAGAAATTATGATCCGTACTGATATATTTCGGTAGCTCACACCAGCACTACCTTATCCCACCCGTTGCCGGTCCAATGGCCACATCGCTCGCTACTACAGAGTACTTCATGGAGAGCCTCCTTGCATCCAGTCCGTGGAATGTAGATCCAAACGTGGTTCCCATCCCATGGCGAAAAGAACTCGCGATCCCGCCAGGGAATCGCAAGTTGAGACTTGGTGTTGTATTCGATGACGGCGTCGTTAAGCCGCAGCCGCCTGTTGCAAGGGCAATGCGCGAGACAGTCGATGCATTGCGAGCCGCTGGCCACGAAGGTATATATACCCCCTCCTTCTTTTTGAATTTATACCTCTCCGTCTCTTCATGGGTCGAACAGGTGACATACTAACCTACCAAAGTCATTGAATGGGACACCTCTCTCCACATCGCCATCACCAATCTCTGGACAAAAGGCATTCTCGCCGATGGAGGTCAGCACTGTCGCTCTCTCTGTAAGATAGTTGATGAGCCCTTGATTGAAGGCATGGTTGTCGGCAAAGAGACCGATCATCTTTCACATGAGGAGCGAGAGCAGGTAAGAGAAGACATCACTCACGACAATAACCTTCATAGAACCTCATTTCATTCTCCCAATACTCCAAATCAAAATCAAAATCCATCCACGATTCTAACATTACCAAACTAGTTCGAAGGAACAAAACTTACCCTCCAAACCGCCTTCTTGAAGCAATGGGTTTCATCGGAAATAGACGCCCTCCTTATGCCCGTCCTCCCATGGGTTGGCTACAAGCCTAAGACGTGGGTGAAGAGCAAGCAGTGGCTGGGCTATACGGCTATGTGGAATCTGCTGGACTACGCGGGTGTTATTGTTCCTGTTGCGAGGGCGGATCGTGGTCTTGATTCTGTTGGTAGTGGGTGTAATGCTGAATGGGAGGGACATTCCATTAGGAACGAGTCGGATGCTTTTAACTATTTACAGTGTGAGTGGTTGTGTTCTTTGTTTATTGCTTTTGGACTGGTTGGTTAATGCTGATTTCGCTTCTTATTAGATGACGCCGACCTTGTACATGGGATGCCTATCTGTGTGCAGATTGTTGGTGGTCGATTTGGAGAGGAAAAGGCCGTGGCGGTTGGGAAGGTCGTTGATGAGTTGATGAATCCGACTCCGTTTCATCCATAAAGCGGGGGACTACCTACATACTGGGGCAAGATCGAGATAGTGAGAAATGCATTCATGAAACATGTATATGAGGAAGTGCTTTTTCCCTCTATGGCTTGTAGATCCCATCTAAGCAGCCATCAAATCATAAGAAAAAGTAGATACAATGCAGCCAGGCCTTTCCAGCCGAAAATCCTTCAAGATATGTCCCATACCTTTCCATGTACGCAACCAACAGATCAACAATAACCTAGAATTCGAACTCCTTGCGGAAGATGTTCACGTCCATACCGGCGACAACCTGGTCAGCCAAGTCACGACGGCCCATCTGGCTGAAGACACGGCGCAGCGTGTCATACAGATTCGTGCTCTGATTCTGGCTGATGTGCAGCATGCGCTCGAGACGCTCGTCGTCCAAGCCATCCGGATGCACACCATCATTGATGATCTCGCGTGCACGCTCGCGGCCCTCCTGCTCTACAACACGGTGCATGGATAGCGCGCCCAGCAGGTGCTGTGCGGCTTCTGGGTAGCAGCCGATGTTGATACAGGACACGCCCAGGTTGTAGCGGGCACGCACGAAATTGGGGTTGATGTTGAGGGCTTGCTCGTAGGCTTCGATGGCTTCTTCGGAGCGGCCGGAGTTGGCGAGGGTCGCGCCGAGTCGGTTCCAGAGGAGGTGGAGCTGCTCTTGTTGGTTGGTGCTGCCGGACTCAGTGGAGGCTAGGGCTGCGGAGAAACAGTCGACAGCCTTCTCGTATTCCTCGGCGCAGTAGAAAAGAACGCCCAACCCGACTTGTACATCGGGGTCCATCTGTGCTCCTGAGGGGGAGAGCTGGGCGGCTTGGATGAATAGTTCTGTTACGCGGTCGTGGAGGAGTTGTCGGTCTGTGAAACCGAGGTCTGCGTCACCGGATACTTCCTTCGGGTCGATGATTGTTGGGTACTTGTTAGACAGCCAACGCTCGAGTGTGCGGTAGGCGGTTGAATCGTAACCCTCGTTTGTGTACGAGACAGCCAATCCCATCAATGCATCCAGATTCCCGGGGTCGACCTTCAGGGCTTGTTCCAATGCACGGATAGCGGGCAATTCCTTTTCGTTCTGCGCCTGCGCAGAGCCCAGCATTGTCCAAGCGTGCACATGCTGCGGGTCTTTTTGAACCGCAGCCTCGAAAGCCAGTGCTGCCAACGACAGATTACCACCCTCGCGCATGATCTTCATTCCCTCCTCGAACGGATTGCCCACAGCCTGGTAGACATTATCCTCCTCGAACATATAGTCGCCGAGCTGGGGATCCCGGAAGCGAGAGTTGAGACTATCAAAGCCATCCCAGTCACCGAGATCACCGACATGCACGTTATCGGTGACTTCAAAGTTATCTTCCTCGGCAAGTTTCCTGCTCGTCGCGGTCTCAGTCTGGACTCGCTGCCATACCGACTCAAACGCGTCATTGGAGGGCACTGACCTGTCCAAATCATTCAGTTCCGCCTCCATGGCCGCATTAGCCTCTTCATCCGTCTTAGCCTCGTTCCCGACCGTCGCAGTCTCCATCTCAGCAAACTGCGCCTCCCAGTTCTCATCGTCAAGCTCCACCATCCGCCCTTTACCCTTATCCTGTGTCTGCCCCTCCATAGGTCCCTGCTGCATCCCCATATGTCCACCCATCATAGGCTGCATCATTCCCATACCACCCATACCACCCATATAACCACCGCCCATAGCCATAGGTCGCTGGTACCCCGCCATCATAGGCGAGGCGTTCGCGGCAGCAGGGCTCGACGTCTGCGGCATACCCATACGGTTCTGCTGTTGGAAGCGTGCGAACTCGGCAGGATTAAACCCAGGTGTGTTGTTCATCTGGCCCGGAAACGCGGCTTCCATGCGCGCCTGCTCGCCCGAGTCGAACTCCTTTGCCCACCCCGGTGACCCTGTGCGGGCAGGCGCCGTCTGGAAGTTATCCAGCTCGCGGCGCATGTGCTCCATTGCGAATGGTTGTGGCGAGGGTCCATTTAGCTGTTGGCCTGGTTGTTGCATGAAATCGTCCATCATCTGATAAGGAGTTTCCCAACACCGAGATTAGTTTTCCGTTGCTGTTTTCCACTGCGGGGGGTTGTAGGCTGTGTCGCTCACCTGGTCCTGTCCCCCCATCATGCTGTGTGAGCGCATGCCTTCTTGCATGCCCGGTCCCCGGCCTACCAGCCGGTCGCGCTGTAGTGATTTATCATCCTGGACGTGCTTCGTGAATTGTGAGAGCGGGTTCCCCGCGGTAGAGCATTCTGCGCCACCGAGGAACGACATGGTGTGAATGTGACGGGTTAAATGTGAGAGGTGAGAAAATGAGGTAGAGTGTTTAGTGCAAAATAGGAATTCGGAGAGAAGTAAAGGAAAGGTAAAGATAATGCATTTCCCCCGGATAACCTCCCGAGAGGTCGTGGGGTTCAAGGCCTTTCCGCCTGAGCCGAGGTTCCCCGACGGCTGAGTCACGAGACGAGGTACCCGTGCAGGTACAGAGGTATACATGTGGCAACATTTACTATTTGAGGTAATTGATTCATTCTTCGGCCTTATTTATCTATCAAATACATGTATGTACTATTCGGACTTTCTTTGTATGTTCAAAGCCAAGTGCCCAAGTTCACTAAAACAGTGTCAGTACCGGTCGCAACAAGATCATGAGAAAGATACTGACCATGAACCGCCTTCACTTGAGTGTAGGCCGAAAGGGCATATTCACCCAGTTCTCTCCCAATACCACTCTGCTTGTATCCACCGAATGGAATAGCAAAGTGGGAGTCTTGCGAGCTGTTAATCTATTGAGGGTCAGCATATGTCAGAATAATTATATCTGCGAGTACATACCCAAACCATGCCAGCCTGAATAGCAGCAGCAACATTATGAGCACGGGTAATGTTCTCCGTGAATAGGGCGGCACCGAGTCCATACTCGGTATCATTAGCCTTATCAACCGCATCCTTCTGGTCCTTGAAAGACTGGATCACGACAAAGGGGCCAAAGATCTCCTCCCGCACGGGAGTCATATCGCGATTGGTATCCTTGAAGATAATGGGCTTGACGAAATAACCCTTGGCATCCAGGGAAGGCTGCTCATCCCCAAGAACAAGCTGTGCGCCTTCGCGCTTGGCAGTCTCGAGATACCCCAGAATGCGACTTTTCTGTGCAGCGGACACCTGAGGTCCGTGGTTCACTTGGGGATCGAATTGACTGCCGATGATAGAGTTCTCAATGGTGTACTGCTTGAATCTCTCGACGAAATCCTCGTAGATGCTCTCCTGCACATATATGCGTGAGGTGGATGTGCAAATCTGGCCCATATTGCTCATGATGCCGATGTGCGACCACTTCACTGCTTGGTCGAGGTTGGCATCCTCGAAGACGAGCAAGGGGCTCTTGCCACCTGTCTCGAGGGTGATCGTCTTCAGGTTTGAGGCAGCCGCCTTCATAATGGCTTTTCCTGTGTTGGTGCTGCCAGTAAAGGCAATCTTATCCACGCCCAGGTGCGATGCCATAGCGGCGCCGGCAGTGACACCGGGCCCATTGACAACGTTCACCACTCCAGCAGGGAAACCAGCTTCCTTGATCAAGGAAGCGAGGTAGAGGATTGAGAGCGGAGTTTGTTCGGCAGCTTTGATGACAACGGTATTGCCGCATGCGAGGGCAGGTCCAAGTTTCCATGCTGCCATCTACTCGGCATTAGCGTTGCCTGAACGCTTTGAGTCAAGGGGTGTTTTAATATAACATACCATAGCAGGGTAGTTCCAAGGAATGATTTGCCCGCACACTCCGATAGGCTCGTGTCTAGTGTAGGCCAATTTGGTCCCGCTAGTCGGGATGGTCTGTCCGTGAATTTTGTCTGCCCAGCCTCCGTAGTAACGGAAGACAGAGATGACTTCAGCAAGGTCCTCTCCCAGTGCCTGTTCATATGGCTTGCCGTTATCCCATGCATCGATTGTGGCGAGAATGTGCTTGTCGCGGTCGCAGAGGTCCGCGAGGCGGGTCAATAGGAGGCCTCGGTCATACCCAGTCAAGGATTGCCATGCCTCCGACTTGAAGGCATTTCGAGCAGCGGCTACGGCAAGGTCGATGTCCTCTGGGCCAGCGGATGAGACGCTGGCGATCACAGATTCATCGTAGGGGTTGACAGTTGAAAGAGTCTGGCCGGAGATAGAAGAAACGAACTCATTGTTGATGAACAGTCCTTTTTCAAACTGTCAGTGACTGAACTTGAGCTGTTGAGGAAGTGATTACTCACCGGTAGGTTGTAAATAAGAGGTCTTGTTAGGAGCAGTCAATTGGATAGGTTGAGCCATTGTGAAGTGTAGATTGAAGTTTCTGGGGTTTGCAGAATCCTAGACTTGAAGTCTTTATATCATACTGTTCGCAAACAATCAGAATATTTATCCCATTTTGTGACAAAGAGCAATGTCTTTCGGAGAGAAGCCAAGCAAAAAGCGATTTGGTCGTGGCCTATCTTTTTGCCTATTCAGGAAATGCGGAGTACCGTAGATGAGGGGACGCGCGATTCTGTAGTCCCCGAGGATGGAGGTTGTTTAACATTTCGAAGATCACTTGGCCCGAATACTTTCCCGTTGAGGTCCTTGCCGTGGAAGTTGTGGAAAAATATTCCCCCTAAGGCAAGTAAGAAACCCATCCAGCCTGCCTAGCGTCAATTCAAAGGCCGAAATCTTGGCTATTCTCTCCAACATCCACAATTGATAGAAGACTACGTAGATATCCTCTTTAGGTAGTTTTAAAGGCAGGGGCAGAATAATTACCATATTTGAAATGCCTCATTCTTCTGTACATTCTCCAATGGACATGCCATAAATGCCTGTTTAAATAGTTCTAACTACTTCCATTCCCTTTAGTCGCCAACTAAACTCCCTATCTCCTCTCTATCTCCTTCGTCTACCGATCGCATCCATCATCCAAATCCACCAATAATTCAAACATGCAATTCTACAACTACGCCGGCACCGAGGCAAACTCGGAATCCTTCCACTACTCGCAAGCCGTCCGCATCGGAAACACTATCAAAACCTCTGGCCAAGGTGGCTGGGACGAGAGTGGCAATGTCCACCCTGGTGTCGAGAAACAAGTGGCTATCGCTTTCGAGAATGTCGAAAAGGCCCTGAAGAGTGTCGACTCGCGTCTGTCGTGGGAAAATGTTTACGCAGTGCGCAGCTATCATATCAATGTGGATCAGACGTTTGATATGGTCACCGGCAATTTCAAGAAAGTTCTTCCTGGTCACCGACCCATTTGGACTTGTGTGGAGATTGGAAAGCTTGGGATTGAGGGAATGGTGATTGAAATTGAGGTTGAGGCCCATTACCCTTACTAGCTGGTTGTCTTCTAGCGGGCTTTACCATGTGATGAACTCGTGTATATAACTCGCAATGAAACCTTCTACCTTTACAATACATCTTGACGTTCAATGATAATCGTAACCGTATTTGCTTTTGAGATAAATTAAAGAATGGATCCGAAATCCAAGAGGGGTGGAGCTGTAATCTGATATCTGACAGATGCGATGCAAATCGACTTCACAACATCGAGTTAAACCCAATTAGGAAAGTTTTTGGGCAACATCTATGCCAATTCCATCGACCCGCTCGACACGGGCAAATGGCACCGATAAGCCCAGCTGGACCATTGCCATGGACCATGTCGTACCCCGCAATCGTCTAACCGTAAGCGTAGTAGTCCCAGGCTTGGCCAAGGGAACCATGATAACAGCCCTGGAGCAAATCGTATGCCGTAGATATATGACCCCTATTTAATGGCTTCTTCACTAAGCAATGGCAAAAGGATAAATGGCCCAAATGATTTCCCTTGCTGGACTAGAACAAAGCTTCTTCTCCAAGTACATGCAGTGGGGAAACGGTATAAAGACCAATGCTGCATACCCACGGAATGAATCTACAACCCCATCAGTCTTTTATATTCCCAATCGGGGTAACCAATGGAGAAAAGCATGGAGAAACAAGACCTGAGCATAGACTTGTGCGACAAAGTCGAAACCCATGGGCTCGGCACATATCAGGATGAACAGCTATACCAATTGGGGTACAAGCCTCAGCTGCGCCGCACGCGCAAACTGTCAAGCATGCTATTCATGTCCTTGTCAATTGCCTCTATTCCCTATGGTGTCGGTAGCGCCCTCATCAACGCCGTATATGGCGGTGGCCAACTCTCCCTCTTCATTGGACTTCTGGTAGTGCTGGCACTGGATACCTGCGTTGCCCTATCTCTTTCAGAACTCGCCTCAAGATACCCTACCTCATCTGGTATCTACCACTGGTCATTTCGGCTGTTGAAGACCAGCGGGAGTAGAAAGCTGGTCTCGTTTGTCACAGGCTGGATCTGGCTCATCGGGAACTGGACAATATCGCTTTCCGTGAACTTCGGAATTGCTTCTCTCATCGTCGCAACTGTGTCTATCTTCTATCCTGCCTGGACAGCCTCTGACTGGCAACTCCTTCTCATCTTCTACGCCATCTGTCTAGTGGTGTTCATGATATGCTTCTTCGCCGACCACCTCCTTCCCCTCATCGACACTCTCTCCGCCGCGTTTTCGGTCGTCACATGTACCACACTCGCCATAACCCTCCTCGTCCTTGCAAAGACCGGTCGTCATGATGTCTACACAGGTTTCGTTGGGTATGATCCCAGCTATTCCGGCTGGGAGGAGCATTTCACCTTTTTCATCGGTCTCCTCCCTCCAGCCTACGCCTTCTCCGCACTAGGAATGGTGACCTCAATGGCAGAAGAATGCACAGACCCAGAAGTCCAAATCCCCACAGCTATCAGCCTGGTACCTGTGGTAGCCGGGGCCGCGGCGCTAGTATTCACTGTACCAATTTGCTTCACACTTCCACCGCTAGCGGACATCATTACCGCGCCTTACGGCCAAGCCCTGCCATATATTATCCATGTAGTGACAGGCTCGCCCGCAGCCTCAATCGTCCTCATGGTCCTTGTTTTATTCGTCGCCCTTTTCTGTTCCATCAGCATCACAACCACCGCCGGGAGATGTACCTGGGCCTTCTCGCGCGACAATGCAATCCCATTCTCGCACCTCTGGTCATCCACTGTCAGAGACAGCCCACTGGCAGCGCTGTGCTTGGTTACGGCTGTTGAGATGCTACTAGGACTCACTTACCTCGGAAGCAGTAGTGCATTCACGGCTTTTGCGTCGGTGGGCGTGATCGCGTTGGCTGTAGCATATGCGATTCCCGTCGCTATCAGTCTGTTTGTTGATCGCCGAGTGGAAATTGGTCAGTCGCGCTGGAAGCTGAATCCCCTCATCGGACAGGCGGCGAATATCCTTGCCCTCTTATGGATTTCTTTCCAGGTTGTTCTGTTCAGTATGCCTGTCACGCTTCCTGTCACTAGCGAAACGATGACCTATGCGTCGGTTGTGTTCGTGGGTTGTGTTGCTTTAAGTATGGGCTGGTATATGTTCTATGGGCGGAGATGTAAGACTGAGTTTACCTCCCCTTGACTCAAAGATAAAGACTAACTAGGGTACAGATTTCAAAGGGCCTCTAGAAGAGGCTGAGCGCTCTTAACTTTGAATTGAGTTCATCTACCGTGCTCTTTTTTAATCTATTTTGGCATATTCATAGAAATTACATTTATATATCTCTAACACCACTACTCTCTAAACTTAATCAACATCTAGATTACCACTGGAATATAAGGACCTGTGAAAATGACGCCAAAAATGACCACTTCTGGCGGCTAGAAACGGCCGTCTTTCCACCCGTAACTTTAGAGAGCAAGCCGGCGCTTCACCGCCCACCGTCTATCACTATTTACACTCACCTAGCGCCACCCTTATTTACCTTGGTTAAGAACGTCGCTAGAGTCCGAACTTGTATCCTTGGATTCCTTTTAGTTGTATAATCCGCCTTTATGTACTAACCCTTATTAATCGCACCGTCGTCTATCACTTCGTAATTATATTAGACCTATATATATACCTTAAAGAGGCGCTCGAAAATGTCTACAACATAGAAACTATTACAAATCGCCGGGATAGTACACTATAGGCTAGTCTAGAGGGCTCTGGTATAGCATAGAATTAAAAATCCTTGTAAGGGGATTGTGAAGAAATCTCCTGAGTCTAGAAGCCTAGCCAAGAAATGGAGCTTTCTAGGCGCCTAGCATTAGTGGATAGTCGTGCAGCTTATGCTATCCATCATTCGTTCGCCATATTAAAAGGATGATATCAACCAAGTCGAGAAATGGAGACGGTGTAAAGTAATGATTCTTGGCATGTCATTGACTTATAGAAATGGGTTCATTGGTAACTTGGTATATGGGGAGTTTGCTGTGAGTGAGAGAGAGAGAATCGGAGATGCCTGAAGAGAGAGAGAAATATATATAGAGAGCTTTAGCAGAGGGACAACCAATTTTGAATATATCGAGACTTCGGAACCTCTAGATAATCCCTCCCTAATGGGGAAACTGCGGCCATTGCGATCTACATACTAGTTTTTGTTGGCTTAACGAGAATTTTGGTAGTTCAGTATATTCGGCTTAGCCCTATGCATAAATAGCTCCCATTAAGCCCCTGCAGCCATACCTAGATATAAGATATTCTGAATACAGCAAGCACTTTTAAAGGCTAGCTGTGATCTGTCAAAATCTGAAGATATGGTTCTATTCAGTGCGCGGTTATTTATATACATTCTGACTTTCTTCTGTTGGATATCAAGTGTATCTGGCCAACTATTAACCGAGGCGACAAACTCCTCCTTAATCACCGTATTGGCTTCATCTCGTGCTATCATCTCCGGCCAGTTGACCCCTGCTACGATTATAATCTCTCGTGTGACTGGAAAGATCATCGCCGTCTATGATTCCGTTCTCCCCGCTATCGACTTCCCCGAGGGGACCCTATATACCGACCATTCCCCTTATGTCCTCCTCCCGGGGTTGATCGACACTCATGTGCACCTCAATCAACCGGGCCGCACAGAATGGGAGGGCTTTTACACCGGCACCCAAGCCGCCGCTTTTGGTGGGGTCACCACCGTTGTGGATATGCCCCTAAATGCCATCCCACCCACCACGACGGTTGCAAACCTGAAAGAGAAAGTCGCAGCAGCCCAGGGCAAATGCTGGGTAGACGTCGGCTTTTTTGGTGGTGTCATTCCTGGCAATTCTCATGAACTTAAAGCCCTTGTCCATGAAGGCGTCCGTGGCTTTAAGGGGTTCCTAATCGATAGTGGGGTAAATACCAACCTAAGTGTACTCTTTGATACTGCAGCGCTAACCTCCTTCTAGGTTGATGAATTCCCCGCTGTCAATACGGAAGATATCAAGAAGGCCATGGCTGAATTGGCCGACGAACCCACGACGCTCATGTTCCACGCGGAAAAGGAACCTCATGAGGAACCCCTCTCACCAACCGGACCTGTGGACGACTATTTTACTTACCTGGAGTCCCGCCCGTCAACCTACGAGACTAATGCCATTGCAGAGGTTTTGTCCCTGGCCCATCTGGCGCCCCAACTAGCCCTGCATATCGTCCACCTTTCCGCCATGGAGGCCATTCCGATGTTACGCGAAGCCCGTGCACAAGGCGTGCACATCACTGCAGAGACTTGCTTCCATTATCTCTCCTTGGCCGCCGAGCAGATTCGCAATGGTGACACCCGCTACAAATGTAGCCCGCCCATCCGCTCCCAGGAGAATCAGGATGCCCTATGGGCCGAACTAGCGCGATATCCCGACGACGGCGTGATTCAGACCGTTGTCTCGGACCATTCGCCCTGCACGCCGGATCTCAAGCTCCTCCCGCCGCACATCCCTCCCCACACGGATGCTCCATCCCACAACGGCAGCTTTCTCACAGCCTGGGGGGGTGTCTCTTCCGTCGGTATGGGACTCCCGATCCTGTGGACCGAATTCAGCCGCAGGAATAATCTGACCTTTGCGCCGGAGGGCGAGGATACGAAACGTGCCCTCCAGGATATCGTCCGGCTCTGCTGCATGAATACCGCCGCCCAGGTGGGTTTGGAGAAGCAGAAGGGTGACCTGGCCGTTGGAATGGACGCGGATATCTGCGTCTTCGACGACACCGCCGAGTGGGTTGTCGAGCCATCTACCATGCTGTTCCGGAATAAGATCTCGCCTTATCAAGGCCAGAAACTGAGGGGTGTTGTTCGTGAGACTTGGCTCCGGGGTGAACGCATATTCACCCGTGCTGCCGGATTCAGCGGTGACATGCCGTCGGGCAAACTCCTGCTGGAGAAACGGGCTAAACAGAATTGAACTTCCTCATCTCTTGGGGCCTTGATGGCACGGCATAACCCAAACCGAGGCAGCTTGTTATGATCACCAGTAACTAGATGCTAGATTAGATGAGATACATAGAGTTATGATATGAAAAACGTACTATGAGAGAAGAAACAGGCATATGGCAGATTGGGGTGAGAGAAATAAGGGCATTGAAGGGAGGTTACATGACGGCGTATTGTGACACTAAACCTAAAAAGGCAAATTTAACTCGAAAAGGTAATTCACAGGTCCGCCGTTTACAGTAGCCATATTATACTGCTTTTCCGATCTTTATTATTAAGGTGAGATTAAGGGGCACTGGCTTGTTAGATCTATGCTTTCAGTTAAGGGGCGTTATCGGTCGAGGAGCAGAATATTTTATATCTGTTATTATAGGCGTTTTTCGTTTTCACCTATTCTCTACCTATACTACTTTTTTGAATTATGTTCAATTTTGTTTCAACCCTCACATTTCTAACAACCGATCGTTTAATCAACAGCTGCAAGCGTTGGCCCTCGTTTCTCACCACTATGGGCCTTGTACTACTCGTCGATGTCTTACAGACTATGTGTTTTTTCTCGTTTATTCTACTGTACTGATTATAGTGGAAATTGTCATTAATATTGATTGTACTCTTGCAGAGAATACTGGCATCTCACATGCCCAAAGCGAGGTTAGCCATACTGGCAAGCGTGTCGGGATAGTTCTAGCCGAGCTTTGTCTTGCGAGTCTTTACCACCTGCATCTCGAGCTGTTCGGCCTCTTCCAGACGGCCTTCATCGTGTACCCTTACTGGTGTTCTCCAGATGAAAATCTCCCCTATTTCTGTAAAGCTAGTACAGTTCAAATCAGTATCCCTCACATCCGGAGATGCAAAATAAGATGCCGAGGTAACGACCGATGATCTTCCACAATCTAAGAGCATGCAGCAAGCACAAATATGGTGTAGCACCACTGCCATTGTTGATTTTGGTCAGAACGAATTGCCCGCCATTAAACCAGGCTATGCATTGCAGTACCAGGCCACTCTCCTTGCACTCGCTGTACTAGGCTGTAGTAGGCTAGGACATCTAAACTATGTCGATATATGAAGTTGTCCCATGTCCTGTGGGCCAAGCGAAGTTCATTCAGAAAACATTTTGCGTAGACCAAACGTCCTCTTTAATCTTAACATAAAGGGCGAACCACCAGGCTGGCTTATAATTTTACCAGGTACGGGAAGGATGGTCCAGCTGGCCCACGTTTAAGCCATCTTCCTATGTCTTCATCAAAATAGACTTTAGTGCCAGGCGGGGAAGGTTTTAGCCATAACCCTTCTTCTAGATCAAAATATGGTTCGCCGAATGATTCCGAACACATACTGGGATTGCCGGTCTCGTCGGATGTATGCGATTGACCACATCCACAAAGTGGAGGCCGCTTGGATCGAAGAGCTAGAAGTTTTTGGGACGGCCGTTTCTTGTCCTCCTTGCCTGACGGTTGTAGGTACATCTCAGACATATTAGTCGAGATTTTCTTCTGCGAAACTTCAGGTTTGGGGGTTGAATCCATCGAGGTTAAATCCGCTGGGACTTCTAAATTAAGTGCACCCATGATATTTACTATCATAGCCCTCTGCTTTGAGAGACTCTGAGATTGCACTTCAAACACGGTTTTCTGTTCTCGGATCTCGTCGACGATCATGCTGATGAAACAGTTAGTTAGTCGGTAATGCTAAACGTCGCAAGTTTTCCATGAGATCGCACCTGTTCAAAAGGACCTGATATGTCCCATCGAGTGTAGCTCGTGTCTGCAACATGCCTTCAACGACCTTATCCATATCTTCCTTCATAAATAGATAGAATCCTTTAGCCATCGCCTCACGACGCTTCTCGGCCTCTGTCTCCTCCGTTGTTGGTTTATATCCCGGTTTACTTCGCAGGCCTTGCTTATACTGAAAAGCCCAGTACCTAGCATCTTCTAGTAGCAATCCAATCTCTGGGTTCATACTCAAATCAAGTGTGGAGAAATAAGCCTCCAGTCGTTTTTGTGCCTCTATAAGCGAACTATGCACTCTTTCCGCTCGTATATAGAATCTCTTGCTCTCGTCCTTTGCTTTGATCAAGGTTTGGGAGCGATACAAAAGTGTTATGAAGATGGCGTAGGCAAAGGTTAGGATCCCGATGACGTTGCCGGTTATTGAAAGGGGGCTGTCTGAGCAGTCGAGGACTGGAGATGTTGTTGGATTGCGAGACATAGTAGGAGTCAGGGAGTATGGGATTACTGAGAAGAGATGAAGGAAAAGTAAAGGAAAAGTGAACAAAACACCCCTACTAAGTGACTCGGGGCTGAGGCTGATTCTCGCGCTAATGCGGGATGAGGGGCACGTGGGTGCAGCCTATGTAAGCAGATATAGATTTCACAATTCATAGATACCTAAACTTCTTCAATTCACCTGTTTGAGGGCTTTCTAGAAACTGGTATTGAGTGCTTCGAAAGAGGGTTACAGAAAAAATGTCTGAGAGGAAATGGTGAAACCGATTTCGATCCATCCTATGCAATATTTCCAAATCAGAGAGTAGGAATTGTTATAGGTCTGGCGTGATTTCCAAGAGTGAGAGGCATTGTTCGACATTCTAGAACCCCCGAAAGATATATAAGCGTGATACGGAAGCTATTTTTGTATTGTTATTTACGACTGTATTGGAGTACCGCCGAGAAAAGGAGTCAGGGATAGAGTAACTGTAATAGGCATAGCGTGTTTTGAATGAGAGTTCGAGAAAGAATCTCTGATTACGATCCATCCTGTAACAGCATACTGACTTGGGGGCCAGTGGGGGAAGCCCGAGTAGCTCGAGGCGTAGGTGATGGGGACGAGCAAGACGAAGCTCGGCGAGGGTCATCCTGACACGCTGACTAGTATGGCTAATATCGCTTTCACTTGGAAATCTTCTGCGCACGATGCCGAAACCATCAATTTGCTACGATATTGCTTAACCAGGCTGAAGCAGACACTAGGCTTGAACTAACCCACTATATCATCTAATTTTGAAACATTGTTAGAATGGGAAGCGAAGCGCATAAATTTGAATGCATAGATAAGCTAGATACCAGAATATCAGATGTCTACCCAAACCATTTATGCTTTATATGTTGCTTTTTTCAAAGCAATGTTTCCCATATTAGGTTGACTTAATGCTCTCTACTCCAAATGGGATTGACCTTACGACTTTAGTGAACATCGCTGCCAAGAAATTGTGCAAACGCAGAAGTAAAGTCGCCAACGCGCGAGCTAAGATCTTGCGAGATGCGGGTATGTTCAGCAGGTACATTAGAACTACTTTGTAAAAGAGTGTATCACGCGATCACGTATTGCCCTGAAACGAACTTGCTCGGTCAATTTATGAGGGCTGATACGAATCACCAAAGATTGAGCACAAATGTAGAGTGCAGGGAAATTGTATTGTTTAAGCCGTTCTGTAAGGGCATCAAATCATTCAAATCTCCTCCAACACAGAAATTGTCTGCCAAATGTATCCAGTACCACTTTTCTCCGCAGTCAATCAGTAGCACGCGATATGCGTATCACTGTTGCTTTCATCCAAGCCCATTTTCCAAAGATAGCCGTGTTACCGGGATCAAGAAGTACATTCAGCCCCACGAATCCAAAGGGCCTGCCATTCTTTGCGTGATTAAGGTTCAAAGGAGGTTTTGGGCAAAGAGTACAGAAACGCTAAAGGGTCATCATCCATGGAATGCATTAAGAAATCCTGAGCCCCTGTTCAGTCAAGCGTGCTTTGTCACATAATCAGGGGTGAGTCATTGGAAGCAGAAATCATTTCATGATCAATGGCTTGCCGGCAACTCTTGTGGTTCGCGAAGAGGGGTATCATCCATCTCTGATCTTATTTGGCCATCAAGCTCTTTTCGGGGTAGGCCTTCTCCGACTTCTGAATACACTGGAGGCGAATACGACTGGCTTTGCTGCTGATGCGGTTTTTGGGCTAGTGGCTGGGTATTCTGTTGCGTGCGGCGCCGAATGAAGAAAAAGAGAATGGCAGCTATAGCAGCTACGCCAGCAACGCCGCCAACAACACCACCAGCGATTGCACCTACGTTGGTAGACGAGGAAGCACTCGAGCTGCTTGATGCAGCTTTCGAGGTTGCTGAGGATGAGGGCGATGATGAAGACATCGCTGTTGAACTTGCGACAGATTTACCTGAGAAACTGTTAATCAGTCATTTTTATTGAATCTCGTCCGTATGCGATAAACTAACCGACCGATATCGTTGGCAAGGTGATGAAACTAGCATTTCCCGGGGATGTTGCCTCAGAGCAACCAACCAAAACTCTTTCATTAACACGAAATCCCGACTGTCCTTGATCACAGCAGAAAGAACCATTTCCGTCAAATAGATTCCAGCTCCTGTCAGCACATGCTGGAGCGCCTGATATAGCTTGCGTGCAATTGTTTTGATTGTCGCAACATATGATATTGGGAATTCCAGTGTCGGAAGGAAAGCAGAAAGAATTTCCGGGACAACACGCCTGGTAGTCACCCCATGTCGCGTTTTTCGTACATTGGTTTTCGCCGGTCTCGCATCTGCTATGTCGACGAATAGCGTATCCCTTTACATATTCCTCGGACATTGCGCTTGAGACACGATTAACGCGAGCTTAGAATCAACGGTAAGGGATGCGGGGCGGAATCGGCCTGGCAGAAGTGTTGCGATGGGGAAATAACATTATTTATTACGGTCCTGGCAAACGGTGGGTAAAAAAGGCAGCATGCGAGACTAGTAAGCTAGTCTGTTTTATGTGCAACCACTTTATTAATGGCTCTTGCCGATCGCTGCATTGTAGGCACCGCCCGGACAGGGGCGGTAACTACGGAGTATCCGTGGACGTAAACTAGGATAGACCAACGTCAAGATGAGTTTCGGGGAGGTATGGAGTGAAAGTCTATTCAGTTTAAGACCTGCTGCCAAGTACTCAACTGAGGTGAAGTTCCCCATTTCGCATCAAATTACACGGGTTCTACATCTTGTGAGTCAATCAAGATGCCGAATATATCTGGTGGCCCCCACTGGCCTGGTGGTCCGCATGCCAATTGATCATTTCCCAGTGCGGGTAAGACTTGGATATTAGCCAATGGCAGGCCACAATGCAGCCGAGGGCCTCTACTCCGTACTTCTTGTCGGGGGCCGCCCCCGTTGTTTTGGCGCCAAAAATGTAAGATAGGGAAAAAAAGGGCCCGTGTATTCCTTTAGTCGATGGTGGCGTGACATCTGGTGGTTCCGATCAACCGCCCCCACCCTGCTGAAAGTGGGTATGCTTCGGGGTCGAAATCTCAAAGAGTGTGTCTTCGCCCGCAATTCGGGGCCAGTTATGAGGTATGAATTAGGCCACATCACTAGTTCCGCTTCAATGTATAATGTACTATTCATTCTAACAGGGCCATAGCGAGGTGTGTCAACACTTAGTTCAAATGTGTCTGTAAATGCTACTATATGTCAAGTTGGAACTGATGCGAGGATAGAAGAACAGAGTCTCTAGTCCTTGGGGGAGAAATGTGGCCCTTTTACGCGTCCGAGAAGACGGAAAGAAAGGGCAGAATCCTGGGTGGCCTCAGGGGAATAGCGCCCCTCCCAGTAACGTATTCAGTAAGCGAGCTGCGCATGTAAGCCAGCTGCGCATGTAAGCCAGCTGCGCATGTAAGCCAGCTGCGCATGTAAGCCAGCTGCGCACCCAACCCAAAACGCGTCTTTAAATTAGCACCTAGTTAATTCAACCACCCACCATACCACCAATTCGCTCTCAATCCTCTAAAGATTTAACAGAGCGAGAGGATAGGATCTTATTGGCTATTCAGGCTATTAAGAATAAAAAGATCAGCGCTATTCGCGAAGTAGCGCGCCGTTTCTAAGTACCCGAATCTAGACTACGACATTGCCTATAGACGGGCGGGTGGGTAGTTAACGTAACCGGTAAACGAGTGGGCCATGTAAGCGAGTGGGCCACCCAACCCAACTTCCTAAATTCAAATACATTTATCTCAACCAAAACGCCATTAAATTAAAATTAAAAAAATCATCTATCTAGCCAGGCATCTATTAATTTTATGCCCTATTTCTCCACAACCACTACACTTTGGCGGGGCCCGCGTACGTGGTTGTAAACCCGGCGAAGGGCTTCTTCGTGGAGGGGAGGGAGGTGCTTCATCTGCTTCCACTAGAGCAGTAATCAATTGAGAAGCTTCTTGAACTAATAGGCCTTCTTCGGCGGGTATATGCTTCCGGGATTTAGTACGCTTTTGCTTCTGCTTCTCGTTAGCAGCGCGTAATTCGTTGTTTTCTTTGGCGAGTAAGATAGCACCCTACATTGTAAGACGGAAGCCTTTCACAAGCTGGTTTAATATACGATCTGACGGGCTAGGCGGGCTCCGTGATCTTATACGAAGTAAAGCTTTGATTGATAAAGCCTATCGACGTAGTTCTTTCTCCGTAAAGGGGGTTTTTAGGGTGAAATTCCGGCTTGATTCACTACCCCGGCTAGCTAGGGGGGTAGGGGTTCGAAGCCGAATATCAAGCTTCGAAATCACTCTCTCTAGTAAGAAAGGGACTAAGCCGGCTGCTCCGAAGCTATTCTTAATAGTCTCCGATTTAAAAGCTTTAATTCGTGCGAGAGGGTATACTTCGAGGAAATCAAGTTTATCAATATAATTTATCCCAACCCGCATTTTTGATTCAACCAGCCGACTATACGCACATTTTAACACCGCAAAACAGCCTATATCGAGAGGCTATAAAAGGTAAGAAGAATACGGAGGTATACAGATTAGTATAATCTTATTTTCTTCACAGATTTCATCGAACTTCGGGGTTAAATAACTTCCGTGGCCGTTAAGTATTAAAAGCCGATACCCCCCCTTCGTACGTAAAGAAGTGGTAGGAATAAAGAGCTTTTCAAGCCAGCGAAGTCCAATTTCATTAGAGGTCCATCTATTAGGACTAACCTCAAATCGCTAATCCTCCGGGAGGCCTTCGAACTAGGATTCAATAAAGACTTTGCCTTTAAAAATCACACACGGCGGGAGGGCCCAGCCAGCAGCATTCGTACACTCGATTACCGTCACCCACTCGCGATTTCTAGGTTATAAAAGTGCTCGCCGACCGTAGTATTCACTCCTCGTTATAACCTTCGCGGTTGCTATTAATCCTATCGCGAAACCAGTCTCGTCGAAGTTATAAACGTTATCGGGGTCGATCCCAAATTAAAGGATCGTTTTTTAAACTAGTTTAAACCACTCTATAATCACTTTCGGATCCTTATATTTCGCACGCTCGTAGTTATACCATTTCGAAAACCGAGAGGATAGGAGGGGGCGCCGTTTCACAAAATTGTATACCCATTTTTCGCCGACCGAAAGAACCGGGGTATCTCCGCGCTTTTTAAGAAGAAGGTTCGCCATTTCTCGTATAGTAGAAGGTCGGGGAGCTAATCCTCGAGAATCCATAGAGAGAATCCATTTTTGAAGAGAATCCTCTTCAATTTCTGTTAGTTTAGACAAATTGGCGCGTGTATTAGGTCGAAAGGTATCCCCAGTGAGGCGGCGTTGTAAGGTTGTACGTGGTATATTAAAACGGCGCGCCACTTCGCGAATTGAAGAGATTTCTTTATTCTTAAAAGCCTGGATAGCTAATAAGATCCTACCCTCTTGCTTAGTTGAATTTGTAGAGGATTGAGAGCGAATTGGCGGCATGGTGGGTGGTTGAATTAACTAAGTGCTAATTCATAGACGCGTTTTGGGTTGGGTGGCCCACTCGCTTACATGGCCCACTCGTTTACCGGTTACGTTATTGCCCACGGGCCTTATATAAGCGGGTAATACAGGGCTATTATAGGTATGCCTATAGACGGGCACCACTAGTCTTCCGCACGACCCAGACCCAACCCAGTAATGGGTCTGGGTCGGACTGGGTAACCCAGTGCTGGCCCAAACTGGGTTACAAACTATACAAACACGCTTTTATGAAAGAGCGAGATACGAGAGTTTCTGGATTGCGGGGAAGGCGCATCCAATGAGAGGGCGTTAGTTGCAGCGCCATCCATGGTACAAGGAGGGATGGATCCCCATATGTGAGACTCTTATCGGGACGCACTATACCTTAAACAGATGGACACTTAAACTGCCTGGTCAGGTCGTTTATGGCCAAAATATTTGCCTGAATGGGTTTAGCGGGTTCATTATACTCCAGGGTGCCAATATAGGACTCGCAACATGAGTGTGAGTATACATTTGTGTACCTTATTTAAGAGCTCTGCTCGCCATCGGCTATACTACAAGTCTCACCGTCAACAAACTTCAACATTGGACGAAACAATGCTTCCCTCCAATCTCATCCTTCCCTCAAGTACCCTTCCCTTCCTAGGGCTACTCATGTCCGTCCTCACATGGCTAATAGTGAGATGGCCAATTCACCGTAAATCCAGTACTCTTCAAATACAACAACCGGAGAAACAACCTTTCATCAAACCACTTCCCAGCCCTCATCCTGATGATCCGACTTCAAACACTCCCAAATTGTATCGCCCATTCCGACATGGTCCCAACTTCATTACGATGGGAATTCGCAAACTGCACTGGGACAACTGGATCGAAATGGATTCCTACTTTCTTCGATACCACGATATAAAAGCAGCAGAATTGAAGAAGGATTTCAAAGGACATATCAAATATGTCGATAATGCAGTCACGAAAGATGCTTGCTTTGAGCTCAATGAGGAATTGGTCCGTCATCTGACGCATCGCTATCCCAAGACCTTCCGATTAGAAGAAGGGAAAGTGCACAATAGCCTCACTGGAGAGGCATTTGCATTTCCAGCAGGTATGGTCAAATGTTCAATCTGATCACTGCTGCAAAAAGGTTCTCAGCTAACTCTCGGCTATAGCAACCCCCGACGAGGCTCTCTCAACATCAGCTCTCCTAGTTCAGGATGATCTAGTGCTCATGATTAAAAATGACGGTATGGTCTCTTCGCCTGAGAATTTGAGAGGTGCAATACCTAACGCAATGCAGACGGAGAATACCACCTCGACGCAGCCGCTGTCTGTCTCCCCGGTTTCTGGCGTCTCAGGGAGAAATTCCGCATGTCCTTAGATACGCTTCACTTCGAAGCCGGCGTTCCCCATTATGCGGCCAAGTTACAAAAGGCCATGAACAAGTTCATGCTCAAGCTTACCCCGGATAAGCCAGTGGAGAGAAATAATGTATGTTCAATTTCCGTCCTATCTCATTGGTTGAAGGCTTATCCTTCTAACAAATATGATAGTTCTTTATCCAACTGGACGACGGACTTCACTGGTCCCACCGTATGGGCGATCAACAAGGAACAGAGGTTGCCTGTTCGTTTCCAGTTCCCTCCCTCTATGCATTGAACAGATGCTAACTATATTAATTACCAGCATGGGCCACCGCCAACGGAAAAGACCTGACCATCGACGAGATCCACTTCCGCTCGGAACGACAAACACTACGTCGGCTACCACGCTCGGGAGCAATCTTGTTCACCATTCGCACGTATTTCGAGCCAATGACAAAATTGGCCCAGGAGCCCTATATCCCTGGTCGGTTGTTGGAGGCTATTCAAAATTGGGACGACACTGTCTCTTACTATAAAGGAAAGTCTAGCTGGGAGAAGATCTTGATGCCGTATCTGGATGAGCAGGATCGATTGCAGCGGGAGCGGGGACTTGTGGAGGGAACAGAGGGCGAATTCCCTTACTAAATTGCATTGCGTGGGCTTTACCTTTCCATTTTTAGGTTGCAGGCTGTGAATCGAGCTCTTTGATAAACGGAGAATAGTTCCCCACTGTAGACACTAAAACATGAACTATGTGCACCTTCCAGTGGGCAGTTGAACTAAGTACATATAACACCATTGGCCATAAGAGACCTCGTGGTGCGTGAACTATGTCATTCTTGACCTGTTTCTGTACAGTTCCACTGTCTCCCTCGATTTCCACAGAGCATAGCAACCACAATAGATAGTTGCCATGTTTGTTATTTGCCATCTTGGTTATAGCAAACGTTGTCATCCATCGCGTTTTGGTCAACTATTTAAAGCTGTCTCCATCAATCTCGATCCTTCCCTCGTCAACACCCAACCAAGCCTCCAGTCTCTCGGCTCAATACCAGATACACCACGTACTCCCTCCACTCTTGTCTAGGCTTCACCAATACTAGACAGAGTGTGAGGACGATCTATCACACTCCCCTTCCTGGAGGAAATCGCACCGAGTCCTATCCGTCTATGGGCCTCTGAGCAGTTCGATCTGCGACATCTTCGCCTTCTGCCTTCTGCCTTCTGCTTCTGCTGCTGCTGCTTCTTCTTCTTCTTCTTCTTCTTCTTCTTCTTCTTCTTCTTCTTCTTCTTCTTCTTCTTCTTCTTCTTCTTCTTTTTCAACAACACCCTCATTTCGGTGTATCCCTGGTGGCCATGCAATGTGCAAGAAGACACCCTTATTTGGATTTCCAATTTTCCTTTTTTTTTCCCTCAACAATACTGCTTCTCCGAAATGCCGTCACCGGGAGACTGAGAATGGTGCACCTTATTCCAGTTGCTTGAAGGAGAGGAGTTCTATCTGTCCAACCCAGAGTGGCTCATACCAGCCAATCGTTGAGATGTTGATAGGAATCCGCATCCGCGGCTACAAAAGTGCCTTCGAGTGAGAATCTATTGCTGTCTTAGTGCCCGATGATATTTTCGAAAACCATTAGGAGGACCCCCGGCGTATGGTTGAGATAGTCAGGTACCACGAGCAACAAGCAAGGATAATCTTCCTGTGTGGACCCTGATTCTGGCACGCTGTGTTGAGACAGGCAACTTCTTGTTCTTCTTCTTTCTGGATGAACCATGTTCTCAACAACCAACTTGCCTCTTGTCGGTTATCTAGTCCTAGTCATCCACGCAACCGACTCGGATGAAGTGGAAGCTACACCCAGCAAGGAGAAATAGCTAATTGTTCGCAATGTCCCCAACCACCGAAATCTGGTTTGTCTTATCTCGCATGGCCGACTGTGCGACTTCGTGCCTTCACGCTGTTCGCATGAGTACATCTCGTCTTCACCTCACAAACAAGAGGCATCTTCGGCAAGACTATCGATCAATTGGCTGGATTGCACAAAACGGTCTACCAGTGATGTGGGAGGGGATACTTCATAAGGGGACGGTGCACGTTGGGCATGCAATATGACTGCGATCTTGACCATAGCAAACATTGTCATCCATCGCGTTTTGGTCAACTATATAAAGCTGTCTCCATCAATCTCGATCCTTCCCTCGTCAACACCCCACCAACCAGTCAATCTCTCGGCTCAATACCAAATTACTCTTCTTCCCTTTTCAGCCTCACTCGCTTCGTGGCGGTCTACATTACCGTGCAGAAGGGATTTGCGATTTAGGCCAAGGGACAAAAGCTCCCGGGTATGAAAAAGGTATGTCTCGTGTCTCCATCATGCACCCTTCTCTTATTGATCACGCACTGGTCTCTAGATATCCGATGCATGCTTGCACCCATGGACCTCCTTTGGTTACTCAAGAACAACCACTGTCTGAAGGAGCTCCAGGCAATATTGAGGTCGTGAGATTTGGTCTCAAAAGAAAGATTGTGGAGGTCCTCTGGATGTCTTCTAACATCGACCTGGGCGTCAGAATCTCGAATTGGCCGTGATACTCCCGGATAAGATCTCGCATGGATGCGATAAGCTCACGACGTTACCGAACTTGAGGTGACAGTGGCTAATATCCTAAGTTCCGACGCTCTACTCGAGCATTAGAGGGGGGAATAGACGTCGAAGAGGCGCTCGATCAGCAATTAGAGCGCTAGCTGTGGCAGCATATTGCTTGAATGCATGAGAAATAGGAAGAAGGGTTGTTCCAGGCAATCTGTCCCGGTCGGTTATCTCACTCAAGAAGGGAACTCCCAATGGCAAATTTGTAGCTCTTTCATATTCTAACTAGGATACAGATACACAGATTATAACCCTTCACTGGTCCATTACTTCAATGTTTTTTCGAATCCTTGCTACCCCTTGTCTCCAACAATCTAACCAGACCGTAAAACTGCCTAAAGAATCGAAGAAAGGACTGTGAAGTCCCAGCTTCGAGCATCAGTTACAGTGATAATCGCTGCAGTCGCGAAAGAGCTGGTGCTCAAGCTCAGGACACAATTGTTGTGATGGTTCTGCGGCTGTGCTCGGTTCCTAAGGCTGGCAAATTAGCGCGTTCAGGATTACAGGTTGCCTATCGGCCTACGTTCACGAGCCTGACCACGAGCCTAACCATGGCCCCGCGGAAGGCGTAATCGGCGTGTGGGATAATGCCATGGAACGTATCGAGTACATTTGGAAGAGTGTCCCAGGCAAAATTGATTCCTGATTCAAGCCGATATTATTGGAGGGTGGGCAGCCTCAGAATCAGCAAGGCTATCCAAACGGAAAGCCAGCGTGTTTGAACCACACACGCACGATAAGAAGAGAATTTCCCTTGTGGGAAAACCAGACTATGCTATCTGGTATGGGGAATGTCGACGACACGGCGGTGAATGTTCCATCCCCCGGGATACCATCCAAGATACCCAGGGGAGCTCAGAGCCTGAAGCTAGAAGTGTGGCTTCCATCCCCCAAGAGTGTCGTCGTCGAAGCAAAGCAAACTCTCGGCTAAACTAAAGGCATTCCCTAATGCCTAGGACCTGTCGCATGCGACTCGTCGCAAGCCGAATTACGGATTTAACATGGGTAGAGGGCACCAAAGGTACTCTAGGTCGCGAGAAGGGTGCTACAATGGCCAACAAGAAGCTTGTCGCCGAGAAGGAGACACCTTCTAACGACTCCGATGTCACCGAAGGGGAGGCTAATGTGGAAAGTCTCATCTTGTATATAATTCTTATATAGACCAGATGGTATAGCGAGATTACATTGGAATATGCTTACTCCGTACATTTCATGGTAATTGCTGCGCATTGGCTATATAGGGCCTCGATTGGACCAATTATTTGCTTATATCATAGTCTTTGCGTCACAGCGAGTAGTCAATGGTTGATTGTATATACTATGTTGTATACGTGTACGAGGTAGTACGTGGTTGTACTGTACTATGTCGCTATATCGAGTTGTCTCCTGAATATTAAATCCCTTCCTTCTCTTTCCCCGTTCCCCCCTTTCCCAGAGGCCTAACACAAGATACAGACGCTTCATTAAAACCTCGTTCTTGGGATTTCTCCAGACCTGTCATGAGTTGTCATCTAGTCTCCTACAGATCGGATCTCTGTCAACCTCCACGATCTGCACCCAAGGTACAATACAGCCGCCTTAAGTCAAATATTGCCTAGCAGATATTGCCCTATGGGAAGAGCATGGAACCTGTAATGAGAGGTATTTGATCCACTTTGCGATCTTCTCGATGTAACGCAAGAGTATCCATCCGGATTGCTTTCATCCCCCGCCAAACTCGAAGGGATTGCCAGTGTATTCGACACTCTACTATACAGCCAAGGGATTTGGACTGGACGAATGAGTTGCGGTACAGGACAATGCCATATCTATCAGCTCAAACTCCCAAAACAACTAAAAACTCAACCAGGCAACAACGTCGATAGTGCTACATACTATATAGTCGAATAGGTTTATATAGAGCATCTTTTCAGGTTATATATGGCGTATATAGCTATACACTCCTCGGGAAGGGGATAAGGCTCTTTCACTAGCCGGAAGTTTCGCGTTAGTCCGGGGCTAGTGAGATTCGTTATATGCTGACCATGGCATAGGGTTGCGAAACCCTAGAGAAAATGGAGCGGACTTCGGACTTGCACAATCAGATTCAAAGGTCTAGGAAAGAAATGCGTTCGCTCGGTGTTGTGCATGTTAATATGCGTCTGGCTAATTTATTATGAAATGTCGAGTTGCAGCGTGTGTTGTTGGTCATTGACTTTCATCGGTCGAGGCTGAGTCGTCGGATGAAGACCAAACATGCATCAGGGAAAGGGCCATCTAATGAGCTGCAACAGCAAGTGCTAAGACAAGTGCGTACATAATATTCCGCTATGTTGGCTATATTAAAAAGATTCAATGTATGAAAGACAACAGTACGTTCCCATGTGTAGATATGATCATTTCTGTTTAATATACATCGCGATTCAAAAATGCTCCAGCTTGCAATCTAAGGCATTATTATACACTTCATTATTCATACACAACCCCCTCTACTGCTTCTTCTCAGCCTCCTTAACCTCACCAACCTCCCCAATCTCATTCACCTCGCGCACCTCGCGCATTTCGGACCCCTTCCTCACACTCGAGAGTGACTCGACCTTAGGCTGAGCGTCCAAGGTTTGGCTGGAGGATTTCTTCTTCTCCAGCTTCTTCTGCTGGTAACGCTGGAAGTCCTCAGGCGACAAGACCTTGCGCCTAGCAAAGCTGACAGCCAGCTTACGGCCGTAAGGCTCCTTACGGGAGAGAAGCTCCTTGCCATGGGTAGCGTTGCTCTGCTCGATAAAATCGATGTGTGCAAATCCACGCGGCAGGCCCGTGCGACGGTCGACGGGGATGCGGACATCCGTGACACCCTGAAGATCAGCCAGTAAATCCTGCAGATCCTGGTCCGTCAATTCGTAGGGGAGGTTTCCGATGTAGACGGTTTTGCTGGGCTTGGTGTCGGCCATGGCTCTGTATGTCGTGTTCGAGAACTGCACCACCACCTCGCGACCTTCCAGAATTCCTCCGTGTTGTTGCGTGATTGCTTGTGTGGCTTCCTCGACTGTGCTGAATGTAACATAACCGAAACTGTAAGGGAGACTGGGTCAGTGTCTGGGCTTTCGGCTGCATTGCTGCTGCTGTCACTCGGTTCTTGGGACTCACCCTTTGCTAAGCCCGCGGGCATCGTGCACAATCAGTGCGTTCTCCACCGCACCGTATTTCTCAAAGTGTTTGCGCAGGTCCTCCGCGGTCACGTCGAAGAATAGGTTGCCGACGTACAGGGTGGTCTTCGGGATAGGGCCTTCGCTCAAAAACGGACGTCGGCGTTCTTGTTTCTGCAGGCGGGCTTGGTCCGACCTGGGTGGCTGGACAGACTCAACATATCTAATCGGAATTCGCTGACCGTCTCTATTCGTCGAGTTTAACCGTGTCTGTGTGATGGTTGGGTAGGCGAACCGCATAGGAGTGGGACATGTTGAACGCAGCACTGCGCTAGAGGCGGTGATTGATGAGCGCGAAGCAGCTGGGGATAATTGAAGCCGAGAAATGGCCTGGCGGAAGCAATGCCTGGAAATGGGTTGTTTAGCAATTATCTTCACATGTTGCATGCGCCAGCAAGTGCAGAGATCATGAGAACATGAGGCGTAGGGTCTCGGACTAGGTCTCGGACTCGGACCATACACTCAGTATAACTCACATCTTGATAATTAAAACAGCACAAGATGCTTTGATCTTGTATTAAAAATTATATATTGACTGGAGAAGAATCGCGAAGCCAGATAACTTTTCCCCGATAAGTCCCGACACGTGACTGATACGCCAATGATAGCGGAGATCAAAGCATTGAGAACTGGACTAGATATTTTATATAGAAAATATTAGGATATTTAGGGTTAGATGAAGATAAATCTCGAACTAAATGTGAGATATTATAACTCAGAGTGGAAATATATGACAATAGCCTCATGGTATGATACATTAAACAACCCCAACCCCAACAGAATCCATCAAAAGACAACATTTTTTTCCCAGATCGCCTGATTTATCCACCAAAATGGCGATCATAGTCGCTAGCACGCATACCTATCCATCCAGTAAAGAAGTAGAACTTGCTTCGTCACTTCAAGTCATCCGATCAAGAAACAAACAAAACATTTCCAGGTATCAAAACGACCAGCGCAAAGCATTTTCCGGCAAAAGTAGAAGAGAATAAGTCGTGTAGAATAAATACCAATCTAGCTCGTTCATTGGGAGCCTTGGCCCCGACCATCGTTTTGTTGAGGCATTGGCGTCATGCCGTATCCTGTCACTGGCACACCTCCACTATCGGGACTGTTGGAGGATGCTGAGTACATTGTCGGTATCCGCGGAACACTACCAATTGATGGCATACGCCCTGGGGCCAGAGGACTCGACACTGAAGGCTGTGACATGCCTCCAGACTGTGGGGTTGTTTGGCGCTGTGCATCCATCATAGGCCAGAACTGATTTGTCGTGTCGAGGGTTGGGTTCTGGATGTATGTGTCCCAGGCGTCCTAATGTCAACATGTTAGAATTGAGATTCGGGTCCCAAAGAAGAGAATTCTTACCCAGTCAAGGTTAACTTGCATGTCCGGCATCTGCCCGAACATGCTGCTAAAGGGCGAAAGCGCACCCGGCATTTCGGCCGAGGCGCCCACACCACCTGCTCCCATTGGCGAATCTCCCATCTTGAACATGGGATCAGCAAATGGCGGCTGGCCCGGGTTCATTGGGCTCATTCCGCTGCTCAGCAGGCCGAGCGTCATGGCCGCGTTCTGCTTCTCATCTTGTGGCTCAAATGAAGCAGCTCCGGCGCTATTCTCAAGGCCTGGGACCGTCATGTGTAGCTTGCTGAGCATCACACCGAGAACAGTGGATGCTTTCCATGCTTCCATGATCTCATCACGCGACTCGTCCCAGATTTCTTTCGAGTGTTGGATCGCGGCGGTCATTTCATCGCGCCGCTCTCGGCCCCATGTGTACGTGTCCCCCGATGGCCGGCCGCTGACCTGCAATGACAGGCCGTGGTATAGGTCGAGAGTAACAATGGTGCCTGCTAGTAAGAAGTCCGCTGAAGTGAGGGAAGTTACTCGGCTCTGGCGACTGCGGAGGCGTCCGTTGCGCGTCTCCGCGTGCAGAAGCGCCTGGACCCGCAATAACTCCATTGCTGAGTCGATACATGTCCTCCGAGAATAGGTAAAACGGGGATTTTCTCGAGCGCGAATCAGATACGGGCGATGAAGCACACACTGAGCTTTGTCGTATACAGCCATTACCTGCACAAACCGTTAGTATCGATGCGAGTTCTGACCGCTTTCGGCTGACTTACAGAAAACCGCGACATGATAATATTAGTAGGATCCAACTGGCACTCCTCCATAGGCCGAATATGTAAGTGCTCAGGGATCAAGTCCCTTGCCTGTCGGAGTTCCGCGTCGAGTTCCATTACCTTTTCGTATGGAACGGACGAGACAGAAGAGCTTTGTTCAACCACGCGACCGAATACATACGACAGGCGCGCCTTAGAAATCAAATACGAGATGGGTGTGGGCTCGTTCAGTTGACGTGGCGGCGGGAGCTCCTTGCAATCTTCATCGAAATCATCATCGTACAAATTCCGTGGCAGCTCAGTATCGCTATCTGCATCTCGGATCATGCCCGGCAAGCCGACCTGGTATGAGAATAGAATGTCGGCTTGGCGCACAAAGGTCCACACTCGACGTCGCATCTCACCCTGGAAAGGTGTGATGTTTGGGAACATTTTGGAGTCCCGGTGATATCCTGATCGCATTGCTAGGCGAGCAACAACGCCAGTCATGACCCAGATGGAGATGTCCGCCTCTCGGGTCAGGGAGAAATCGCCATGCAAGTGAAATACAAGCGCCTCAATCAAGAAGGGGTGGGGTTTCGTGTAGTCAGCCAATGTCAAGCACTGTGCTACAGAATTTCGGAATCCGCCAGCCATGTCCAAGGACTTGCCCCGGAATTCGGGTGGCTCGTCGCCTTCGCGGTGGTAAGACAACATTGCTAATCTCATCATTCCAAAGAGCATGGCGATCCAGACGAGTTCAGTCGCGCTAGGATCATCCCAATGTTTATTATACTAGCAGAGTCAGAGCCTGGAATCACAATGAACTTCTCGAAGAGCTTACCTGAGCTTGGAATGTCGGCCCATGAAGAACATCTAGACAAAGTCAGTATCAAAAGCACGAGCTATGGAAACGGCAAATACTGACGGGTTGCAGGGTCGTAGCAATTGAAATAGCGAGCAATAAGAATGTCAGTTGTATACTTTGAAGGCAAACCGGTCATGATCTCCCCACGGCTCATTGGCTTATTGATACCAAACAACAAAGTCGAGCCCGATGCATCACTAGCTGGTTGGGACGCTTTTACTTTCTCCATCTGCGCATCCATTTGCTTCTTGTGCGTTGAGAAAAAACTTTTCACCTCGGCGATCTATTTGGTAGGTTAGAAAGACTCAAGTTTGGTTAAACCTCCCAAACTTACATCACTCAATACAGACGCCCAATGAGCGTCACTGATGTAATAGGACTTGTTATTGTCCATCTTCATGATGCCGAATGACTTCGTCACCTGGTCAGTGTCGCTCTCTTCGGCACCCTCCATACCCTCCTCTTCGGCGTCGAGGTCATTGGAGAACCGAGCGGAGCCCGCACTACTTTCACCTGAAATAGCGGCCATGGCAGCATTCGGGCCCGCAGACTGGGAGCCGTTTGTCATCAATGAAAGGACCAAGCCTTCTAACCGATCGATGCGGTTTTGCATATCATCCGGTGTAGTAGACGACTGCTGGGGGTTCTTTTTGCGCGAGTTGGGTTGCGCATAGTTACATGAAGCAGCATCCCCTCGTTTGACACAGTTTTCGCAAGGATTTGTACGATTGCATTTCAGCCTGGAACCGTTAGAAGGGGGAAAAAACAAAACAAAAAAATTCCAGCCATGTCTTGAATGCTTACTTTCTGTGCCGACAAGGCCCACATGACAAAGGTACCCGGTTTCGTTTCCGGACGACTCTGTAATCTGGAGAGTGGCCAGCACTCGAGGAGTTTGTAGAAGGAGGTGTCGGGGTCATTTTGGTGGGGTATGGCATGATCATGTAAGGGTAATCGATTTGTTACGATGTCGTTGATAAACCTGCAGGCACAGACGATGCAGTGCGAGTCAAGTCGACGTTCCAGCCGGGCGGGGCTCTTGAACACGCTGTCGCAGTCTGCACAGCCCTAAGACCGAATCAAATGTGCCACTTGGTTGTTCTGCGAGCTCATCCGAACTATCTTTCCGGTCTGGTTGCAAGCCCACTCCCGAATACCTGCGCAGAATTCCGAAAGCAATTTTGTTTCCTTTCACGGTCGTAACAACGTATGCCTAATTGGGCGCAACGTCAATGCCAGTGGATTTGGCTCGCGTCGTTGGGCAACCGCGCCAGGCCTATAACCTAAGATGTAGTTGATGTTGTTCGCGAATATTTTTGAGCTGTCGGGGATATGATCTAGGCCGTACAGTATCACTAGATGAATTGTGGGGCAATGCGATGAAGGGATGTGCGGTGTCGAAGCTTGCGATGTGCGATGATGGAAGGAGGGGTGAGATGCCGTGCGGGTGGGTAAGCGTGGTCGGGGGCCAAAATCAGACTCGGAAGTCTTGTTGATATTTTCGATTCAAGGGTCGCGATCAGAGTCCCTTTTCGAGTTAACGATAGCAACAAAGAGATGATGAGAAAATGAAGCTAGAACACCTGGAGGTCCCGACGAAATGATGATTAATCCGTTATCTCCGAGAGTTTTGGCTTATCGCCAGATGATCTCACCTGGCCAACGCATATTTAAGGCCAATGCATACATTTAACTACGTAGAGAGAGTATCTTATTATGAAATGGTATATTTCCCTCTGTCCGATAAATGATACTCTCTTCCCTCTAGTAGAGGCTGCTCTAGTCGATTCACTTAACTCCGATATCATGTCGGTTCATTCTCGTTTTTACTGTTAGGCTTGTTTTTTCCCGAGTTGATGCCTATTGGCTAGCTATACGAAGATCAGTGACTCATAGGCAGAATCCAATTAGACATGCATATTTCTCGAATTCTAGCTGATTTATCCGAACCCTTGCGCGTCAGATCTACTCCGCACGTGAAAGGGACATGGTGTTTTGAAGAGAGATATCTCGATTCGAAGTTAAGAGTTACATTAGACATAGCCTACATGTCTACATGTGTCTAGGTTCCTATAACAGTATGACACTATACCATATACTATACAGTCTATTATATTTTGCATAGTCTGTCATTATCTATCCCGATCACCTAGCTTCGACATTATAAGAGACATCCTGATTTTAAGCTTAAAAAGAGGTCTTGGGTATGTACTTTAGGTTTTCCCCTCTAAGTTTTTTAGGTAGTTCCTTGATTAAGTAACCTTGAAACTACGTGATGTCTACTATATATTAATCATGGCACGATTGAGATCCTTTGTATAGGCTGGTTCGTTTGCCTTGCAACCACTCGTCTTCATCCAGGAAGGTGTTGACATTATATAACTACAGGTCCAAATATCCGTCTTTTTCATCCTCTTTTGCCTTTATGAACAGGTCGGACAAAGAATATATTACCTTGATCAATTGCGTCTGCTTCTGAGACATCTACTAGCTTTCTTCCCGTTTTTAGAGACTTGTGCTAGCTGTTAAATTGCTGAGCTTCGGCATTTAAATCTGTTGTATAGAGCCTACGGATATCCAAAGCATGTGTGGCAAATGACGCCATGTGGGCATACGGTGATCTTTTGGGTGGTTTCAAGGCGACGTATGTCTTGTAACTTATTTATAAGAGTTCAAAATATGGAGTAGTGTCCTAAATTTGAGGCATCGAAATATAAGTCACCCTGTAGCGCTGAGAAGGGTCCTCGGTTGTTGAACGTCGTCCCAGATGCCGACGCACGGGCTACAATCAAAGAAGGGGGATATACTACGCATGCGCTAACCTGGGGAATGGCCTTATTACGTTCCAATGGACCCATATTGTGGGGTTTAGCGAATGGATGATTTGTACAGATGCTTCCTGGCCGAGATACCTCTCATTCCTACCAACCACCATCGTTCTTCGGATATCCCGACATGCACAACTGCCGACCGCAGTGTCTTTGTGAGCGCCAAATCACCCTCGGATAATGACCTCCTTCTAGCAAGGAATATTACGTGTATTGTGTGAGGCGGCTCTATATATACCGTGTCCTCCTCATGGCTGGTTGAAGTAGATCTAACCATCGGATACAATTATGGCTATCATTATAGCGGCTTTCCCTAGTGATGCACTTCACTATGTTGTGTACGCAGTTCCTCTTCTGTTCTTACTTTACCTTGCCCTCAATTATTTCTACAATTCACTACACATCTTTCCTGGTCCTTTCTGGGCACACTTTACCGATATCTGGCGGTACCTCGATGTGAAAGGTCGACGCCCGGAGGTCACGCATATAGCTCTGCATCGCAAGTATGGCGATATTGTGCGCCTTGGACCACGCACTTTGTCCTTCGCCGACCCAAAGGCAACGAAGGTTATCTACGGTCTAAACAAGGGTTTCACTAAGGTAGGGACATGTCGAGCCCAGAAAGGTCTACAACTTCTAACTGAGAGGACAGTCCGAGTTTTACCCAGTCCAAATGACCGTTTCTAAGGGAGAGCCATTGCCATCGCTGTTCTCTACTCTTGATGAAAGCTTCCATGCGAATCTCCGCCGTTCTGTCAACAATGCCTTCTCGATGAGTTCATTAGTACAGTATGAACCAATGGTCGATGAGACTACGGAGATCTTCCTCAATCAAACGGACCGCCTCTTCGCTGATGGAGCCACAGTGTGCGATTTCGCACGATGGCTACAATTCTTTGCCTTTGATGTTATTGGAAGCATCACCTATAGCAAACGCCACGGGTTTATCGAGAAAAACGAAGACATCGACGGCATTGTCAAATCCCTGGCAAATATCTTCGATTACTCTGCTCCTGTTGGTCAGATGCCATGGCTGGATAAGCTGTTTTGGAAGAACCCGATATTTGATATCCTTCAGAAATTGGGCTTATCAGATAATTCGCACCCTGTGGCCGTCTTCGCGAAGCACCGCATGGAAGAACGTATGTCAGCAAAAGGTGCTGTAACAGGCCCGGCGTCAAAGGATGATCTTCTCACCATGTTCATCAAGGCGGGTGAAACCCGTCCAGATTTCATGACCAACAAACGAATCCTTACCATGGCCAGCTCTATGGCCTTTGCTGGGTCTGAGACCACCGCCATCAGCATTGCAGCCGTGTTCTACTATATACTTAAGAGCCCCGAGTGCATGAGACGGGTTAAGCAAGAGCTGGATGACGCTGTTGACAACGGTACGATCGTGAACCGCCCAACGGGACTTGTCTCATGGACAGAGTCGCGGCAGCTGCCCTATCTCGATGCCTGCATAAAAGAAGCTTTCCGCATGCATCCCGCTGCGGGACTTCCTCTGGAACGTGTTGTTCCTGCATCGGGGATGGAGATCTCCGGACATTTCATTCGCGGTGGGACAATCGTTGGTTGTAGCCCCTGGGTTATTCACCGTCGTACAGATATCTTTGGTCCAGATGCCGATGTATACAACCCTGATAGATGGCTTACTGCTCCGCCGGATCAATTGAAGGTTATGGATGGAATGATGCTCCAGTTTGGTGCTGGTTCGAGGACCTGCATTGGGAAGAATATCTCTCTAATGGAGATTTATAAGATTATACCTAGCTTTTTGCGGAGGTTTGAGGTATGTACTCCTTTTCTGATGAGGCAGATGCCGGTGATGCTGACTTCTTTTGATAGGTGCAACTGGCACATCCTGACCAAGAATGGAAATTGTGGAATGCATGGTTTGTACGCCAACATAACTTCAAGACGATTTTTACCTCAAGAGAGATTATAGTATAGCCCACCGTCAGTCATCCTTTATCAAGTATTGGAACAGGAAATCCATAAGTATTTATTCTTTTAGAATGCAATTTCTCATAAATTTTGATATCAAACATCCTTCTGGCCTATTGTCAGTTGTACATTATATAGTTGATGCTCCCTCTAACAAGATATATAATCGCGTAGGGGACATAGAAAGGTTGTATCATTTTGTGTTATGCGACACTACTAGTAGTTTTGTGAAAGACAGCAGCCTATCATTTAGAGAAGCAGCGCACATATACAGGCGAAGATTTACACGCCCTTCTCTTACAGATGTGTGGCCATGGCGCATTGGTTGCATATTATTGCCATGCTATGTTGTGTAGAGATAATATTATGTACTATCGTATCCAATAAGGAAAATACACGTCGCACACCAACCAACACCAACATCTATAACTATTAGGCTGCAATATGGAACTGACGCTATGCAGGCCTGCACCGCTTAGGGCGAGGCTGAGCTGCGAGACGGAATCATTGGATATCCTTTAACGAAAGCCTCGAACTCATAGTGTCTTCGCATATACTCGAATGTACACGTAGAGCTACAGCCAAAAGAACTATACATCTAACTGAGACGTATTACTTTTTCTGTCACAAAAATAGACTGGAAATACACCGCTATCTTACCCCCACATGTATCTACCGGTCAACCGCAGGGACTGCAAACAGTAAAAAAAAACCCTAGCTCAATAGGAAAACGATGTGAAAAAAGATCCAATTCCTATCTCAATAACTATACATGGCACGACATTGTACCTAGTTATATATTGTAGATAATAAGTGATGATAGGAATGAGAGTGTCATAGTCATATCATTTAACTAGAAGCCTCCAGAGCTTGTACAACTACTCACATCGATGTATATAAGTAGCATATAAGTAGCATTAATTGTCACCCTGGTCCTATCATTGTCACACTACATACCCCTGCTGGGGCACAGCAAACAAAGAACCTAGTGATGAACAAACGATCCATCACTCCACAATACTTAATCAGCCGTCCATTCCCCATTCCCCTATTCCCCGCTATCTTTCTTTTTAATTTTGACATCTTCCGAGCCATATAGCCATCTTTATCTGAGTTTATCTTATTATGAGTGACAATCGGGGTCGTGGACGAGGCGACCGTGGAGGTGATCGTGGGCGTGGTGATCGAGGTCGTGGTCGCGGGGAGAGTCGCGGTGATTTAGCTTTCCGCCCAGCCGGTAGAGGTAATGGAAATCGTGGAGATTTCCGAGGCCGAGGTGGTGATCGAGGTCGTGGCAGAGGCGGAGGTGATTTCCGCGGCCGTGGTGATTTTCGTGCTAGAGGTGATTTTCGTGGTAGAGGTGATTTCCGCGGCGGCCGTGGTGGCAGCCGTGGTGCTACGAACTTTGGCCCGCCTATCTTCAGGTTTGCCATTCACTATTCGCTGCTCATTGAATAGAAATGTAATCCTTTCTCTATAGACAAGGCGAACCTATTCCACCTCCTAACCCCACCGTCACCAAAACCGAAAATGACCTCGCCAAAGCTCTTGCTGTGAGCAGCCAGAAGGCACCTAGGCAGGCAAAATATCCCGAACGTCCTGGCTATGGCACAGCTGGCAGGCCGGTGACTTTGTATGCAAACTACCTGCCGCTGACCTTGCCTAGCAAGCGGCTGTTCCGCTACCATATTGCCATCGCAGCCGACTCTGCAGGCCGAGCTGCTCCTGTGGGCAAGAAGGCCCGACACATTGTGCGGCTGCTGTTGGAGGAGCACTTCCCAGAGCAGAAGAACAGTATTGCGTCAGACTTCCGGTCTACCCTAGTCTCGTGTGTCAAACTGACCGAGGGTAAATTCGATGTGCGATACAAGGAGCACCTGGATGATGACTACCTGGATCCACCCCGGGTGCACCAGGTTACCTGCCAGTATACTGGTGAGGTTAATCCTGCTGACTTGGTCAACTACCTGACCTCCACCAGCGCTGGTGCCATGCTTGAATCCAAGTCTGAGATTGTAGCTGCTCTCAACGTGATCATGGGGCACCACCCCAAAACGGACGACCAGGTCGTCTCTGTCGGAGCCAACAGACACTACAGTCTGCGTCAGGATACCATGGAATCGTTCAACCTTGGCGGTGGTCTATCCGTCCTGCGCGGATTCTTTGTCAGTGTGCGTGCCGCGACTGCTCGTGTGCTATTGAACGTCCAGGTCAAATATCTGGCCTGTTACAATGAAGGGCCTTTGATGAACGTGATTCAAGGCTACGGCAACAGGAACACTTATCGTCTGGAGAAGTCCCTCAGAAGCCTACGCGTTCGCATCACGCACATTACCCGCAAAAACAGTCGCGGCGAGCCCCGGCCTCGCATCAGGCCTATCTATGGCCTGGCCAACCGCGGTGATGGTGGCTCGTCGCCTAACGCACCCAAGGTTTCCCGACACGGCGCTGGTCCCCAAGATGTGCAATTCTTCCTAGCTGAATCTAGTCCTCAGCCCGTCGCCATGCCTGGCGCGTCCGAGCCCAAGGGAAAGAAGGGAAAGAAAGCGCCCAGGGCCGGTCCTGCGGAAGCCGGTCGCTACATCACCGTCGCGGACTTCTTCAAAAAGGGTCCGTTGATCTTTATTTTTCTTTCACTCTTCCTTCGACTCCCTTCCTCCTCGTGTTATGCTGACTTTCCTCTTAGAATACAACATGGCTTTGAATGCAAACCTCCCAGTGGTGAATGTCGGGTCTCGTGACAGACCTGTCTATCTCCCAGCTGAGGTCTGTGACGTCGAGCCAGGCCAGCCAGCTAAATCCAAGCTTTCAGGTGATCAAACAGCAAGTATGCTCCGCTTCGCCGTCATGGGTCGAAAGCCGGGTCAGAACGCCCAGTCGATTGTTACTAAGGGCGTGGGTGTGCTGGGACTCGGCGAGCCGTTGAATGCCACACTAGTAAGGATACCCTCGCTCCCAAGATCTTGTCGAGATATCTAACCTTTTACAGTCTGCATTCGGTGTTAACTCTTCCACTGAGCTAATCACGGTTCCTGGACGCGTTCTCCCCGCCCCGAATGTCACGTACAGAGATGGGAACAGGACCAAGGAAATCAGGACTCAATTTGGCAGCTGGAACATGCGTCAAATCCAGTTCTCTAAGGCTGCACCCATGAAATCCTGGACTTATCTCTACATTGATCAGGAGCGCTCCCGGCCTGTCTTCCAGAATCCAGATCAGCTCAACGCGGCCCTGGCAGGCTTCAGAAAGACCCTCAGAGATATGGGCATGTCTGTGGACGCTCACAAGCCCGGCAAACATGTTGTCTTGACCGGCAAGAACGACGCCAACCACCTCGAAGAAGCCGTCGTCGAGCTGAAAAATAAGCATAACCCAGTCTTCATCCTGGGTATACTGTATACCAAAGACACTGGCATATACAACTGCGTCAAGCAAGTCTGCGACGTCCGCGTCGGCATCCGCAACGTGAACGTCCTCGCAGAGAAGCTCGTGAACTCGAACGACCAGTACAACGCCAATGTGGGCCTGAAAATCAACCTCAAACTCGGCGGTGCTAACCAAGCCCTCCGCACCCAAGACCTCGGCATAATCTCCGAAGGCAAAACAATGCTCGTCGGCATCGACGTAACCCACCCCTCGCCCGGCTCCGCCAGCACAGCCCCCAGCGTCGCAGGCATCGTCGCCTCCGTGGACGGAACACTCGCCCAATGGCCCGCCGAGATCCGCGTCCAAGGCGCCCGCCAAGAAATGGTCGCCGACCTCGAAACCCTCCTGGCCGGACGTCTCCAGCACTGGCGCAAGCTAAACAAATCCCTCCCGGAGAACATCATCGTCTACCGCGACGGCGTCTCAGAGGGCCAATACAACAAGGTCATCGACGAGGAACTTCCCCTTCTCCAGGAAGCATGCAAGAAAACCTACCCAGCAGACCAGACAGAGAGAGGTCTCCCGCGTCTGGCCATCGTCGTCGTCGGAAAGCGCCACAACACCCGGTTCTACCCAACAACAGAGCAGGACTCGAACCGCGAGAACCCAATCCCCGGAACCGTCGTCGACCGCGGCGTCTCCGAGGCCCGCGACTGGGACTTCTTCCTGCAGGCTCACTCGGCTCTCCAAGGAACAGCCCGTCCTGCTCACTACTTCACCGTCTGGGACGAGATCTTCTACCCCCGCTACCCGGCTAACAGCGGCGGCCCCGGCGCGGCTGATGTCCTCCAGGACCTCACTCACAAGATGTGCTACATGTTCGGCCGTGCTACGAAGGCGGTTAGTGTCTGTCCGCCGGCGTACTATGCCGATCTGGTGTGTACGCGTGCTCGCTGCTTCTTGAGCGACCTGTTCGATCCTCTGCCTGTTGACTCGACTGCTGGTAGTACCAGTGGCACGGAGGGCGCGGCGGATATGAACCGCAGGGATGATGTCAACATCCACCCTAATATTGCCGAGACTATGTTCTACATCTAGGTGATTTGGTTGAGGATGTGGTTTGCCATCTATTTGATATCTATCATGCGTTTTGCGTATCTTTTGGAATCTACATGACTTGGCTTGAATTGATTGGTGGTGGAAGTGGAATTGGAAGTGAAACAATTTGGTGGAGGAATGAAGGATATCAGATTTTGGACCTAGGAGACCTACTTACATTCGCTCACTCATCTTTGGTCTTTGGAAACATTTGAAATAACGTTTGGGATATTCTATTTCGGTCAGCTTCGATACTTGGACATCGAACACTGAACGAGATTCACATCTAGTTTACGATTTTGGATAGTAGCTTAGCTGCGAGACTAAATGGATCTTCAAACGATGACATCTATGATCCCTTAATAGATGTGTACTATGTCCTTCTGGCTATACGGGGTAAGAGGTTTTACGAATCAGCCGAAGGAATCTTAACATAAAATTGACGAATAAACGAATAAACGAATCCCGCTCTCATGGAAATAACTTGTACATTGGTAACATTGTGAGGGCAAGGCACAGAAAGATAAAAAGCAAAAGATGGACAAGAAGGCAAAGGGGTTGAAGATAGTACACGCAGACCAGGCATTCCACACTCGACTCCAACTGCGTAGTCCGAAGCGCGGAAGGGGAAGCCCGGCCTCCTTTTTTTTCCTTTTTCTTTTCTTTTCTTTTTTTTTTTTTTTNGTGATTTTGCATTTTCAAGGACAATGTTCAAAATTCATGCGGGTATCGATACATATTGCTCGTGATCGGAAAGAGTCGGCCGTTGCTTGTCGTATAACGGGAAGACGGAGCTTAGATGGTTTCTCCGCTGACAAGGGATACATAGGTAGTATCAAGCTAAGCCCCAGACCGGCGCTGGCTCACTTAGTTGCTTTCATGGCTCCAGCTGGACTGGTTGTGGGTGTGAGGGTTGCGCTGCACGGTGGCATTTCTCCTAACCGGCTCCGGGGACGCCTCGTCATAGTTATTATCCCAGTGGGACTCCATAGCCTTATTGTGGGCGACATGCTTTTGCTGCAGGGGGGACGGGGACTGCTCATCGTAGGTATGCCAGTGGGATTCCATCATCTTATTGTGCGCCTCGTGCTTTTGGGTAGGCTTGTTCTCCTTGGCAGCTGGCGATTCATCCGTCAGCTCGGATTGCGAAACGGAGTTCTTCCTGCGGTTGGCAGCGTTTGCAGCTGTTGACAGGGGCTCGTTCTTTTTCTCCCGCTGGTGCTGACCTTCTTCTTCGAAGAGGCGGTTCTGGTAGAGGCCCTTGCCGCGGCCCCCGAATGAGCTGATGATCCGTCCATCGTCCTCGGTTTCTTCATCGGTCATCTCGAAGTGACGGTCTGCATCGCGACGGGGCTTGGCCACGTTCAGCTTGGCGTGGGGGGATCCAGTGCCTTCTTCATTATCGCCGAAGCCAAAGTGGCGCACTTCGTGTCCGCGTTGGGCGCGCGAGCCCTTCACCGGGGTCTCGGCGTCGTCGAAGTCCCAGTGGGTTGATTGTTTAGGGTTGGCCTGCTTGACTTCTGCCTTCATCTCGCGCTCCGAGTTGTCGCCGCCGATCTCGAAGTGGTCGTATTTTCCGGGGGCGGACTTGTAGAAATGACGGTCTTCATCGACAGGGCCTAGGCCGGCCTTTTCTTCCTCTTCAAACACCCGGGGAGCTCTGGGCTTGGACTTGGAGGGCGAGTCGGGCACATCATCATCCTTCATGAAGATATCGCTGAAGTTGCGCGCGGCAGGTCGCCCAGACGCGGGCGCATAGGGAGCCACAGGGGCAGGAACTTTCTTGGTGGGGGACAGAATCTCAGTCAAGGAACCCGCTCCGTAGGGATCTTGGGTATATCTCTTGCTCTTGTTGGAGGAAGCCGGTCTGGGGGTTTCCGCGCGGCTTTCGATCTCAGCGACCTCCTTGCTCGGCGAGAGGAGCTCGGTCAAGGACTCGGCTGCGTAGGGATCTTTGATGCGGCGCTTGGCTGGGGATGAGGAGCGGGTGGGGAGTTTGGTCTCCGCATTCTGAGAAGGCTGCGAGGGTGTTGAACGAGCGGTCTCAGCGTTCTTGAGGAGACGGAGTTGGTCTTTTCCATCGCGAACGGGCCATTGGCGTCCGCGCGCTCCAATAACCTCGACTTGCTTCAGCAATGAGGCCTGATCCCAGTAAATTCGGATCTGCTTGATCTGTTGATTGGCGTCGAAGTGGACGATGTGGACCTGCAGGATGTATTAGCTTTGGATAACGCGACGCGCGTCGGGGAATTTACCGTGGGGAAAATCGCGACACGGTCGGCCAGGAAATTATCGTCGAGAGAGGGGAGATAAACCCCACCACCCTCAGTGAATTCGAGGGTGGTTTCCATGTCTAGACATAGCGAATCTGATCCTTCAAT
This sequence comes from Penicillium flavigenum, assembly GCA_002072365.1. Taxonomy (NCBI): domain Eukaryota; kingdom Fungi; phylum Ascomycota; class Eurotiomycetes; order Eurotiales; family Aspergillaceae; genus Penicillium; species Penicillium flavigenum. The sequence continues at coordinate 52,874 of MLQL01000050.1, forward strand.
GGCGCTGATGACCTGGTTCGACTTCGTCTTGACCACCGTTGCGTTCTTCAACACGTGAGTGATCACATTGTCGGCCTGCTCGAACTTCGTCGTGGTAGGAACATAGATCAAGGACACATCGTCGGCCAGTTTAGCAGTCTTGGGGTTATCCAGGAACCGCTGGTATTCTGTCTTGAAGTAGGACATTGTCAACCGTAGGGAGGTTTTAAAGAGAGGAAGATATTCCAGAGAAGATACTCTAGAATAGTCTAGAAGCTAGACGGGATTGAAGTTACAAAGAAACTATTTGCAATTAAGAGAGAGAGATAGAAGAGAAGGAAACTAACTCTCCAAGTGCGGGAGTGCAATGTACTGACAAAATATACAGGGGAAACCCGTGGACGCTAGAACCAGTTAGTACTCGGTACCTTGCATATCAATGTATAATTGTAATAACTATCAAATGAGAATGCAAATAGAAAACGCGTTGATATCCCTGAAATAATCTGAAAACACGCCAGTGTTTCACCATATGGGCCTAGGCTTGGGGCTTGGCCCGTCTCTCCGGCAACTGGAAACTCTGGAGAATACAAAGGGCTTCAGCCTCTACAGGGGTACGGATTGTACAGGGTTAGACATGCAACATGTACATTGTGCATTTCAAAGTACTGGCAATGAAATGCCCAGACACAATCTCTGGCGAGTCGGTCATTTCAGTCTGCAATGCCGACTCAAATCAGACACTCTCAGGTAGAAGAACGTGATCGGTCTATCATTGAAGTATAGCCATCCAAGTCAAAAGTATGGCATGTGTGCTGAGCAGGGACTTGTCAAACTCCAGCTCCTGACCGGCCAATTCTTTTTCTCTTTTCATGTTAGGCAGTAAAGCCCTCCCAAGCACTTGCCGTATCTTCGGGGGACCGTAGATGGCATGGTAAATTATCGTATTGGTGGAAAAGGTGGGTATGTGTTGCAATCATGTCTCATTACAAAGGTCTATTGGAGAAAAATGGCGTTAGAAAGGTCATATGCGCTGGGCACAGTTGGCATGACTTACCCAAGATAATCCTCCTTGATGGTGCCAATGGCATTGATAGCGGCCACGTCGGGCTTAACACCGAGGATCTTCAACCGCAGACTGGTTCCTTTCTCAATGACTTGATCGGCATGATCAGTGTATTGCGGCGGTACGGTATTGGGCTCCCACTTGATATCGGAGGGGATGTTCTGATGGGCTGTCAGCAGTGAAACCCAGCGATCCATGGGGGAAACAAAAACGTACCTTTCGCGCAATGAAGACAGACAATGGTCCCGCGAGTGTGAAGATACCCGTAGGCTTAACGGAAGTAACAATGGCATCGACCTAAGCTCAGTTAGCAGGAATTCTTAAGAGCGACAACCTCGGATCCCAAGCGCATACCGTCTCGCCACGGAACGGCTTCCAGATGATTGCACGATATCTAATGGTGTATTCCGCCTGTCCGATACCAGGCATCACCCGCCCTTCGCCAATATCAACCATGTCCATGACACAGATCACAAAGTGATCGCCTGTGCACCGTCCCTCTTCCTCCTCGTTGAGTCGACCGATAAGGTACTCTCGCATGTTGGGTCCGAAATAGGACGGGTGCATGGAGATCACCTTGGTCTCTTCTTTGAGGAAGAACATCGTCGCGGTTATGATTGGATGAGAATGCGCTAATGCCGAAATGCAGAGTGGAAAGATTCGAGTCGGTTTCGGGACAGTGTTGCTGTCAATCGAGGTCGAGGGACGGCGTTTTCGACCACGCGCTCATGACCTGCAACGGGAAGCACAAACAAAATGTCGTTGTCAAAAATGAGCGAAATGAAATCCGAGTAACCGTGGAGATGGCAGAAATTGTATCTGCCTTGGATCTTGAACGAGGAGGCAGATACAGGTGCTGCAGGCGCAAGCTTTCCCTTCGTAAGAGCATCGCCGGTCTGGTGGGCCAAGTTTGGGTGGGTGGAGTCACGTGGTAAGATCCTTGAACGGTGGGAGGTTGACATTGATACTTGCACGTTTCTAGTCATTGAAATTTCATTTTGTATTTGGCACGTTACTCACTGGAATAGGTAGTCAGCAGTGCACTTGACAGATAGTTTAGCCTTGCCCGGGTGGAGGATTGCTTCTTAAATGAAGAATGATTGGATGATCTATAGCAGACCATAGATGTTTGACAACATGTACAGAAGTAAATAACGAAATTCTCTGGCTTTAAATCTCCGGTTCGGCTTATGATAGCATGTACATGCTATATAGCCTTTTCTGGTTTGTTTTGACTGGTTATTGAGCTTCAGGATTAGCTTCAATGTATACTGTAACCTATATATATATTCCCAGGGCCATCTACTTGTGTCTTCAACTTCGAGATTGATGCTGCAACCAAGCTCTAAACTGACAATTCGGGAGCCTTAGTAGGTCTTAATAAAGACATCAAAAGAAAAACACCTAAACTTGTAGAAAAATATAGACCAAAGCCTCACCGGAACACTCCATAGTAGACATTACAGTATTATATACTCCGGAGTTAACGACCAATTCAATAATGAGACACGGAAGACAACTCCAATCATAACAACGTAATCCATTACTTGAGATCTAGCATACCCTAGTAAAACTATAATGTAGGTGATCTGATAGGCCTGTACATGGCGGGTTGCCATGCCTGGGGACCGTTACGTTGCCAAGACCGACGTCTTCCTCGGCCTAAGCACATGACGCCAGGACCAGGACCTTGTCAATTGCACCACTCAACGCTTCCCGATAAAGATGATGCCACTTGCTTGATTTCCCCCGCAAAACTCCTCCCCCAGAATTTCCCATCTTTTTGTTCCCAACTAGGCAAGATGGCGCTTAATCTTGAGAAACAGTTGCTCTTCGTAAGCATCCATATCCAACTCCCAGAACGACCATGGCTGACTTGACTGCGATTTAGTACGGAGCCTACCATAGCAATCCCGTACAGCGGACCTATTCCCATCGCCAATAACGTACACTCACTAACAGCACAGGTCAACGTCGCAATCCATATCACCTGCGTCCCAATCCTCCTGTTTACCGGCATCATCCTCGTACGTGCATCTCGGAATTTTCCACCAACCAAACAAGATATCCCAGTATACGAAAGTACTAACAGTGACTCCCAAGGCTTGCAACTGCCCGCCGCTATTCACCCTCCCGGACATCCTCCAAATCGAATACCTGCCCGCAAACGCCGGCACAATCGGCGCTCTTATCTACGCCACATTCTATGTCCTCCTAGAGCCCATGGCCGGCGGCCTACTCGCACCCGCCGTGATCGCAGCTGCATACTACGGAAACTACTTCCTCAGCACGCACGGCAGCATCGTGAACTACTGGGCCGGGGGCATCCACGTCGTGTCATGGCTGGCGCAGTTTGTCGGACACGGCGTGTTTGAGAAGCGTGCCCCTGCCTTGCTTGATAATCTTGTTCAGGCTTTCCTTCTGGCGCCGCTATTCGTCTGGATGGAGATTCTGTTCTTCTTCGGATATCGCCCGGAGCTCAAGGAGCGCTTCGAGAAGGGCGTTGAGCTGGAGATTCTGAAGTTCCGGAAGCAGGGGAATGGGAATGGCAAGGGCAAGGGCAAGGCCAAGGCCGAGCAGTAAATGCTGGCTTGTGCGTGCAGCATGCAGTAAGGGGAGATATTGCTCGCCAAGACCAAGGGCTATACTCCGTATGTCCTCGGGTTGTCTTGCTTGCTGCTGGAAGCTTCAGTGGCTTCTTGGACGCATTGGATTCGTATGTCTGTTATTAGCAAAGCGATTGATTATTATTTTTTTAATCCTTTCTCGAGTATTATTTCGCTTTGTCTTTTGGCTATATTGGTATGTACTTATCCCTTTCCCGTAGAGTGGGTGTTGCTGTGTCTCCCAATGTGTGATTTTATTGTGTAGTAGTATCATAATACCAAGTAAATAGACTTGGAAACAAGGAAATAAGGAAACATAACATAATAACCGAAGTATACTGAGCATACAACATTTAACAACAGAGACCCGTCTTCGGTTGCCGTGACGAAAGCCATGACATAAGCGATTCACCTGACCAGGAATTCCGCCGATCCGAGAAGAGAAAAAAACGGAAGGGCAGTGGCCCGTGGCACACTTTTCCGGCAATGCAAAAAGAAGTAACTCATTATGGCCTCCTATAATAGTCTGAAAAATTTGGTGAATTTATAGAAATAGAAATAGAAGAACACTTATAAAAAAAATATCACATTGTAGTAATAATAAAAGCGTACAAGATACACCGTGGCCTCACACTAGGGCCACCTCGGAGGGCCCAGCGTCCGAAACGGTTTAGCGCGAGTCCTGAGAATCCAATCCTCCCCCCGACGACAAAGCTCTCCCTCCCGTCCACAATCCTCTCTCCTCTCCCGTTCTCTCTCCCCAATTACATCTCTTCCTCAGAGAATTCATCCTCCCATCCTCTGAACCCCCTTTCACAATGTTCAGAAACGCTCTGCGGTCGTCCAGCCGCTCCGTTGCGGCTGTTTCGGCCACTGGCCGCATCGCCTCGGTGAGTCCATCCCATCCCAGCCGCCTTCATCCATCGCCAGTTCGACATCCTTCATCTCAATCTTGAGCTCGATCGATGCTTATACCTCATCACACCTCGACAACGATACTTCAACGATGGCTCGGACACATTGTCCTTCTCTGGGATGGTCATTAACAGGTTTTTCGTCCATTACAGGTCCGCGCGGCTGCTGCCGGTCCTCTTAACGGCGTTCGCTCTTACGCTTCCGAGGCCAAGGCTGCCCCTACTGAGGTCTCCTCCATCCTTGAGCAGCGCATCCGTGGTGTCTCTGAGGAGGCTGGTCTCGCTGAGACCGGTCGTGTTCTGTCGGTCGGGTACGTCAATTGTCCCTGGGAAGCTGGGGGCCGCGAAAAAATTCGGTCCCCGGCTACAATTCCATCGAATCCGCCATTGTCTATCAACATTCGACAAATTACCGATACAGAAACTGATTGAGCTTTAAATAGTGATGGTATCGCCCGTGTCCACGGCATGTCCAACGTCCAGGCTGAGGAGCTGGTCGAGTACGTGAACCCCAAAGTCTTGGCATTACCCAGACATAGAAACTAACTCATCTTCAGGTTCGCCTCCGGCGTTAAGGGTATGTGCATGAACCTCGAGGCCGGCCAGGTCGGTGTCGTGCTTTTCGGTTCCGACCGTCTCGTCAAGGAGGGTGAGACCGTCAAGCGTACCGGCGAGATTGTAAGCACTTCAACCCAACCCCTTGGTTCATTCTGATATCGGAACCTGAATCCATCAACCCCTGGGCAACGTCTCTAACACCACCCCTAGGTCGAGGTCCCCGTCGGCCCCGAGCTGCTCGGCCGTGTCGTCGACGCTCTCGGTAACCCCATTGATGGCAAGGGTCCCCTTAACACCAAGGAGAAGCGCCGTGCTCAGCTCAAGGCTCCCGGTATTCTGCCCCGTCAGTCCGTCAACCAGCCTGTGCAGACTGGTATGAAGTGTGTCGACTCCATGGTGCCCATTGGCCGTGGTCAGCGTGAGTTGATCATTGGTGACCGTCAGACCGGTAAGACCGCTGTCGCTCTCGACACCATGCTCAACCAGAAGCGTTGGAACAACAACAAGGCCGCCACCGAGGACGAGAAGCTCTACTGTATCTACGTTGCTGTTGGTCAGAAGCGTTCCACCGTCGCTCAGCTCGTCAAGACCCTTGAGGAGCAGGACGCCATGAAGTACTCTGTCATCATCGCTGCTACCGCCTCTGAGGCCGCTCCCCTGCAGTACATTGCTCCCTTCACTGGCTGCGCCATGGGTGAGTGGTTCCGTGACAACGCCCGCCACGCCGTCATCATCTACGATGACCTGTCCAAGCAGGCCGTTGCCTACCGTCAGATGTCTCTGCTCCTCCGTCGTCCCCCCGGACGTGAGGCCTACCCCGGTGACGTTTTCTACCTGCACTCTCGTCTCCTCGAGCGTGCCGCCAAGATGAACAAGACCCACGGTGCTGGTTCCTTGACTGCCCTGCCCATCATTGAGACCCAGGGTGGTGATGTGTCCGCTTACATTCCCACCAACGTCATTTCCATCACTGACGGTCAGATCTTCTTGGAGTCCGAGCTGTTCTACAAGGGTATCCGTCCCGCCATTAACGTCGGTCTGTCCGTGTCCCGAGTCGGTTCCGCTGCCCAGGTCAAGGCCATGAAGCAGGTCGCCGGTTCCCTCAAGCTGTTCTTGGCTCAGTACCGTGAGGTCGCTGCCTTCGCCCAGTTCGGTTCCGATCTTGATGCCTCCACCAAGCAGACCCTTGCCCGTGGTGAGCGTCTTACCGAGCTCCTCAAGCAGAAGCAGTACTCCCCCATGGCCGTTACCGACATGGTTCCTCTGATCTTCGCTGGTGTTAACGGTCTCCTCGACGCCATCCCCGTCGACAAGATCCTCACCTGGGAGGCTGACCTCCTTGCTCACCTCAAGAGCTCCCACCCCGAGATCCAGGCCACCATCGAGAAGGAGGGCCAGGTCTCCAAGGAGACTGAGGCTACCCTCAAGCAGGCCATCTCTGCTTTCAACTCCACCTTCAACGCATAAGTGAAGAAATAACTCGGATGATCCTTCGTGGTCGGCTTTGTTTTCTTGACTCTATGTGTATAGACAAGATAGCCTGTACAATTTTGAGCCCATTGTTTTTCTGTTCTTCTTGGTGCCGGTGCTTGGTAGGAGATCCCAGTCTACCCATGGATGTAGCGATGTAATTATCTGCATGATCCTGGGGGCGGACCAAGGATTTCCCGTAGTGCTGTTCGAGCGAGAACTCAAATGACTATGGTCTGCCAAAATGTGATTATATCCTGTACGTTTAGATTTTATCCGCGCATCGGGGCGCGAGATGGGTGGACGACCGTTCTAATTCCGTCTGGTCTCCTTATGCTCTCCATGTTGGACCGCAATTATTTTCTTTTGTTCAACTGTTTTTACTGTAATTGTAGACTAGCTTGTAAGGGATGTATTCGCATACAACATACATCGGATGAAGAAGGGTTGAAGATAGGCCAAACACAATAACTCGAAATTATACACCCGAATCGACTGAAGGCAATCTCTATAATTATCAGTATCATCTAGATTCCATGCTTGATGTTCTATATTCCTCGACATTTCATGCAAAGACACGGCAGCAGAGGCCGAAACCGGCATCCGATCTGTTATCGATAAGCGATCAAGATTTTCCCGGAGATCACCAAGTCCCCCGCGCGCAAGCAAATTCACTCTTCTTCGCTTTTACTGATTATATTGCCATTACCGTCCTATTGCCGCCATGTCTGCCCCTACCGATAAACCTCCCTCCTCCTGCAAGGTGATGTTGAGCAAGAACGTTGCCAACCACCTCCTCAGCGAAGTTCACGAGGGCCTCAAGACCCTCGAGAAGCCGCCTCACTTGGTCGGCCTGTTGGCCAATAATGACCCTGCCGCACTGACGTACGCGCAGATGACCCAGAAGACCTGCGAGGAGAAGTGAGTCTCTACAATATCCTGATTATCCGGCTTCAATGGCTTCAATGGCTTCTCTGGTGGGCTGTATGGTGGGGGTAACGAGTATGATTCATACATACCCCTCGGCCAAAAAACCAAATGATCCCCAAAGCACAGCCAACAATTCAATTGAAACAACCAACTAACGCAATGCCTTTCTCAGCGGCTTCAAGTACACCATGCGCCAAGTGTCCCGCGACGACATCGAACAAGCCATCCTGAACGCAAACACCGACAACAACGTTGACGGCATAATCGTCTACTACCCTATCTTCGGCACCCGCCAGGACCAATACCTGCAGCAGATCGTCGACGTAACCAAAGACGTCGAGGGCCTGAGTCACCGCTACATCTTCAACATGTACCAGAACATCCGCTTCCTGGACGGCGAGGCCAAGCGCCAGAAGTCTATCCTCCCCTGCACCCCGCTGGCCAACATCAAGATCCTCGAGTACCTCAACATCTACAACACCATCTTGCCTTACGGAAACCGTCTCTTCGGACACACGATCTGTGTCGTGAACCGCTCTGAGGTCGTGGGTCGTCCGCTTGCTGCTCTGCTGGCTAATGATGGTGCTTGTGTTTACTCGGTTGATATTACTGGTGTACAGAAGTTTACTCGTGGTGAGGGGTTGCAGAAGAGAACGCATGAGGTTGTTGATCTTGAGGGCAAGACTTTGAAGGATGTTGTGCCGCTTTGTGATGTGGTTATTACTGGTGTTCCCAGTGACAAGTACAAGTTCGATACTAGCCTTCTGCGTGAGGGTGCTGTTTGTGTCAACTTCTCTAGCGAGAAGGTGTGTTTTCTTCTGCGCTTTCGAGTTTGATTGAGACGTTGTGGTTGCTGACCATTCTGATATAGAACTTCCCCCACGAGGTCCGAGACAAGGCCTCGCTCTTCGTTCCCTCTATTGGAAAGGTCACCATTGTCGTCCTGTTGCGGAACCTGCTGGTATGTTTCATCCTTATCCTTTATTCACATGCTCTGTGGTTCTTTGCAACATCATCTAACATGACGAATTACAGAGACTTATCCAGAACAAGCGAATGGACGATGTCAAGCCCGCCGAGGCCACAGAACGACCTGGCACCCTTGAGGCGTCATCGTAGGCCGCTTTTCATTCATTCACGTTTCAATCTCGATGGCCATGCCCTGAGCTGGTCATTCCATAAAAAATTCTATAGATATTCTGTTTGTTATTAGCCATTTCCATTATACTCTGAAACTCTGTTTCTTCTTTTGTTTCTTGTGCTTAGATATCTCCCAGTCGCATTCCATGTTTTGGAACTTATAGAGATTGCCTCGGTTGACGCTGTCTATTATTCTATGTATAAACAAAGATTGTTTTTTGTTTACTATTATAGCTTGTTATATACACACTCTATGCATAATACTGTAATAAAAACTTTCCAGCCGGGCTTGAAGGATGATATTAATATATACCGGATTGTCCTGAGAACAGAGAACAGTCAAACCCATACATCGCGCGAACAGAAGTAAAACACAGAAAATCCATCACTTCCTTGCTCATTTGAACATGTAATACCAATGCACTCTTCTTAGTCTTTTTTAGAGAATGACATAGCTTTGCATTTTGCAATAGCCCCGAAAACATAACCTGTGATAGTAATTGCTAGGTAAACTAGCCAGACTTCTTTTCATTCTCCTTCGCCGCCAGTCTCAAAACATCAATCTCACTGGCCACCCAGCGACGGAAAGGCTCGGGGTGGAATACACCATCTGCCGAGAACCAAGTTGTGAAGGGCGCCTCGTACTGCTTGTCTTGGAGGACCTTTCCAGAGGCAGACTTATAAATGACATGCAGCTTGTAGAGCTTGGAGAACTTTTTGGCCGATGATGAGACAGATATCTGTGAACAGGTTTGTTAGTAGCCTTCCAAAAAATAGAATCTCGAAAGAGCCGAAGATCAATTGACATACCGTCTCCCCAGTTTTCCTCTTCCCGGAGTATACCTCGCCAGCCTCGACGGCCCAAATCCAGTAAGTCAAAATGCTGTTCAAGACAAAGTATGTCCCTACTGCCGCGATAATCCAGGGCGAGGTAGTTGCTTCCCAGCCAAGCGTGCGGTCTGCGTAGAAAGTAAACCCAGCGATTGCGACAGCGCTATAGCCAAGCAGAAAGCGAATGTTTGTCTTCGAGTAATCAGGTGTGAAAGCGTATGGCGCAGGAAGATTGGTAAGGTAAGGGAGGAGAGCATCGTCGCTTGTAGACTTGAGATCTGTTGCTCACTGTGTTAGTGTTGTTGCTGTATAGGTATAGAGTAGATCGAGATTACGGACCATTGGTCGAGTAGACCGGCACCTTGTTGGAAGCCATGATAGATTTGAGAATAGATGCAAGTAAAAAGCTTTTTAAAAACCAAAGATCGAGTGTGGTGAAGCATTCAGTGGCCAAGACAGGACTGTTGTTTATCGCAGGACAATGATGCGGCGTGGCCCTTTGGAGAAAGCTGGAGCTAACGCGGGCCAATGACATCCCTCTCCGCCTGGCAACCTCGACTTCGCGGCCCCTTCAACTTTCCATCCCCCACCTGCAGCCACCACTGGATTATTGTTTGGTTCAAAGGAGGCACTTCTTTGATTCTTATTCTGTCTCAATATGGCAATTCAAGGGGCTGAGCAGACCATCCTTAGGGATCCGGCACTATTGTAAGAGAACATGATTCGATCAAGCGGAAGCTGGACTGACCATTCGCTTATAGCTATTGGATTCTCTTTCCCATTTCAATTGTTATGGTATGGTCTATAACGGGAACTTGAAGCTTGAATATTTGCGATGGGCTCTGAGACTGAAACTAACCCCTCTTGTTGAATAGATCCTGACCGGAATCCTTCGCCACTATGCCACAGTCCTGATGAACACGACCCCCAAGTCGCCATCTACTCTTGCCGAATCCCGCGAGCGCCTTGCTCTTCTCCGCGGTGTGAATCTCCGCAATAACGCCTGTTCCGTGCTCGACCGCGAGTCGTTCGAGATCCGCAAGAACTACATGGTTACTGGATTCCGCAACGGCGCATTTCTAAAGGACCCCAACAATCGTGGCCAACCGCCCGCGAACCCCATGACCGACCCTGCAGGTATGGAAGCTATGATGGGAATGCTTAAGGGGAATATGATGATGATGATCCCACAAACCTTGATCATGAGCTGGATCAATGCCTTCTTCTCTGGCTTTGTCATCTGTATGTTGCATTTTTCATATAAATGGACATGAGCAACGAGCTTACAAATTTCGCAGTGAAATTGCCCTTCCCTCTTACTATCCGCTTCAAGTCGATGCTGCAGTCGGGTGTTATGACTCGCGACCTTGATGTGCAATGGGTCTCTAGTCTTTCGTGGTACTTCCTCAACTTGATGGGCCTTCAGTCCGTTTTTGGATTCATCCTCGGCAGTGATAATGGTATGCATCTATCTGAGCCTTGCTAATAAGAACTGTCGCTAATAATAGTAGCTGCCAGTCAAATGGCCCAGCAGATGGGTATGGCTAACCCTGCCGCAATGGTCAACCCGCTCCAGCCCGGTCAGGATCCCGACAAGCTGTATCTGAACGAAGCGGAGAACTTGGAAGTGATGGAGCACTTCTGCATTCTGGACGGAGTGGAAGAGAGAATCTTGCAAAACTTTGCTCCTGTGGGGATCTAGTATCCCTTTGGCGTTGCATGTGATGTCTAGTGTTGGTGTATATATCTGTCTTGAGGTCATCGCTGGCTTTGGATAGCATGAATAATAGAATGTGCCGTGTTTCTTCTAAACAAGCCGCAATCTTGTAGATCTACATAATTAACTCAAGTGTTCTTCAATGATTCATTTTGCAAATTTCCATAAATCGTAGTAACTCATAGCCAATCACCCTTGACGGTAATTAATAACATCATTTAGGACCCAGACTTCCCCATTATGGACCTTCTCCGCAACTGAATTAACTTCGATATTGCCAGGTTGGATCTATAGACAGTCAGTGACCATACCAGCGACTCCGAGACGACAGAACCTACAAAAATCTTATCGCCCTCCTTCGTCCATTTCAATTTCTCCCCTGCAAGTGTCTCAACCTCTTCCCCAACTCTCCAGGGACTAGCAGGGATGAGATGTGCCTCCACAAATCGCTGCAGATTGCGCTTTGCCCGATCTTGCCCATCCTGGCCCTCATATGCATTTACCTCTCCGAATTTCTTGTAGTCCTCTGGATCCTCCCAGGGCTTCCGGGGAAGAGCTTGGATTGCACTGTTGCGTGGTGCTAGAACTGTAATGTTTTTGGATGCATCGTTAAGGCGATTGGCGACTGGCTCAAAGTCACGCGTCAACCGCGCAAAGATATTGATGCCCTTGGTCTTGGGCAGGACATCTGAGATGATAGGGCTACCGCTGTCTTTCGCGTTCACATCCTCGTCTGGAGCCGTCTTTTGTGGCTGGACAATACCAGGGAGAATCTTATCCATTATTGATTGATGCTCTTTGTGCTCGAGAGCTATTTGCTGTTGGCGTGAAGGGAAGGGGAAAGACAGGGCCCAAAGTGCAGATGCTGAGCTGGCGAGAAGAAATGTAAATAAAATGGATGTAGTTAGTCGATTAGATCTCATACTGCGGGTTGGAGTCATCTTGCTGCCGACAACGCCGGACAGAGGAGCAGGTCTCACTACAGCCATGACGCAACACGTCTTGGCACGTGATGTGCACAGTAGAGATAACAGAATCACCTGACCGTTATCGATAAGGGCATCCGGCCACAAGAAATTGGCCGATGCGATCTTAGTCTTGCCCCCGCAATCTACACGTCGGGCTCTCCTAATTGATAGATTGGTATCATGTCGGCTCTTCAGACCTTCATGCTGGTCGTGGACCATGACAAAGAAGAAGCCAAGCGCATTGCCGAGGGAATCGCGCATGGTATGCCATTTCGCCCCGCACTCGGGACCACTTCAAACCGTTGCATTACTAACGGAAGTGATTATAGATATTGAGACTAGAAAGACGACTCTGATCGATACCGTCCAATCTCTTGGCGAATATATTAACGACGAAGACCCGATTCTACGCGGAAAAGCGATTTCCTATCTTACGGCCATTATTCAAGCTCTCTCGCCGAAGTACCTCTCGAGACAACAGATCCAAGTCCTGACTACATTCTTCTGTGATAGAATTGAGGATGGAGGTGCAGTTGATGGGCTGCAGGCCTTGCAGGGTCTGGACCGGTTCAACAAGTTTTTGGCCACCCAAGTAGCACAAGCGTAGGTGCTATACTTTCTGATTGCATGCGACATCCCTGTGTCTGCCGGGGCTACAGCTTAACTCGACAGTGACCCAGTGCTGATACATTGATATAGACTTTTTTCCAACTTCCAAGATCTCCAGTCTCGATCTCAAACACAACGGTTCCATGTCTACCAATTGCTCAATGACTTGATGTCAAACCACCGCGGAGCTATGCGTGATATGGGAGATATCTCGCTTCTGGGTGTTGTTGATATCATGACAGGAGAGAAAGACCCGAGGAATCTGATGATTGTTTTCTCGATCCTGAAAGTCATAATGATTGAATGGGACATCTCGAACCACGTTGAGGTATGTGTACTTTTTCTAAGGTCCGGGATTCCGCTAACACTAGATAGACCCTATTCGACTCAGTATATAACTACTTCCCAATCACATTCCGACCTCCGCCAAATGACCCCTATGGAATCACTGCGCAGGATTTGAAGGGTCGTCTTCAAGAATGTATCTCTTCGACAAGGCATTTTGCACCTCACGCTATCCCCGCCTTATTGGACAAGCTTGATTCTACATCTCCCAATGTAAAGGTAAGATTGCTAAATACCCTGTGATCTTGAAGTCATCTAACAGGTCTATAGAAAGACGCACTTAGTACATTGATCGCGTGTATCCATTCATACGACCCCAACACAGTGTCCAAGTTTTCCATTACCATATGGGAAGTCCTCAAGTTTGAGATTCTCAATGCGCAAGAGGAATTCTTATCTGAAACCTCCCTCGAGGCTCTGCAAGCAATTGCCCAGCGGCTATCTGAAGGAGTTACCGAAGTGTCACAAGAATTGCCTCTTGCGAAGTACCTTCAGCCAATCACGAAGGAGTGCAATGAGCAACTCCAGGAGCCTCAAAACAAGCAGGCCAAGCCGGCCCAATCGATCCTCAGCCGTGTGTCTGCTGCGTCGCCCGTTTCCTTTGTCCTTGTTGTACAAACAGTCGTACCTCCGATTTTCACTCTTTATCAAGAAGCGGACGGCATAGTTAAACAAAGGGCACTTTTAGAGACTTTGAACGTTTTGTTCGAAGCTGCTATAACTGTATTCGGACAGTGGACCACCCGAGGTGGTGAGGCTGCTATCGAAAACCCGCTACTTGAATTCAAAGACCAATTCTCGGACCTTTTCGGTCAGGCATTGATGGGTGCAGCAAAGGAAGAGGTTTCCTTCCGGGTGACTGCCCTGAAGGGCTTTTTACGTCTGTCGACTTTACGTGATTTCTTCCAGGAGAATGAGATTGGACTTTTCGTGCAATACCTTGATGAAATCCTTATCAAGGAGGAATCTGTGGGCCGGGACGATCTCAAGAAAGAAGCAATTGCTGCTCTTGCTGAGATTTCCAAGCACAAGCCCCGCCTGATTGTGGATATCACTTTCCCTGCGTTTGTGGCAACACTGCCAGAGGAAGATGAAGGATCGGATGCCCGGTATATGCCGACCCTCGAGACCCTTGCTCAGATCAGCGTCGAGAGGGATATTTTCGAGACACTTTTCCGTCGTCTGTTTAGCAAACTCCTAGTTCTGCTGCAAAAGGAACAACCCGGGTCAGTTGCTTACCCACGCGCGATTCTTGTCACTTTGCTTTATGTTATGCAACAGAGAAACATGGAACAAGACCAGAGTGTGGATTTGTATTTCGACAAGGTTGTGGTTGGACTTTGCCACGATGTCGCAGCATCGGCTTCTGGCAAAGCAAAGAACCGGATTCTCAAAGATCCTACCGTGCTTGACACTTTGGGTCGACTTTGCAATCTGCTTGTGCGGTCTGTTTCTACCCAGAAGCAGGAACAAGTTGCCGAAAATGTCTACAGCCTCTTCTCTTCAGCTGAAGATTTCATTCCCATTCCATTCAGCCAGACTACAAATGCGGACCAAGAGCGTACGATCATTATCTCGACATACCTGCTTGCGGGGATATCCAAGGACTGCAGCAACAAAATCCCGCATACCAACCCAGACATGTCGGGTTTGCTATTGGATCTGGTCCATCGTTCAGTCTCGAGCACCGACCCAGCAACACACCAAGCCTATCTGCGTCACCTTGCCTTACTTGTCAATAAGTTCCTGTCAAAGCAGGATGTCACAATCGCCGAGAAACTCTTCGATTCTCTCCTCCAAAGCCAGGACACAGAATCACAGAGCCTCAATCCTGCAACCATCCGTACCATTTTCTGGCTGTCTAAAGCTTTGATCCTCCGCCTAGCCCCCTCAACCACCCACATCCTGACCTCTCTCCTCGCCCTCCTCTCCTCCACCGATCTGCAAACTAGCGCGACAGCAGCACAAGGCTTCTCTATAATTCTCGGCGAAGACGACATCCTTTCTGCAACTAACGGCGCCACAATCCGCCTCCTCTGCAGACAGCGCCTCTTCACAACAGTCATCCCCCTGATATCATCTCGCATCCGCGAAGTGAACATCGCCGGCACAGATGACTCTGCCACCGCCAAAAAATCGCCCGACCACATCAAACCAGCCCATCTAACCGCTCTCGCGGGTATCCTCTCCACAATCCCCACGGCCCTCGTCATGCCAGAACTTCCCACCCTGCTCCCTCTCCTCCTGCAATCCCTTGATCTCCAGACCGCCGATTCTGTTGCAGTCCGCATAGCAACACTCGATACCCTCGCCGTCATTATCCGTGATAACGGCGTCGTTGTCATCGACCAGTGCGGCCACGTCCAGAGCCTTGTCACGAGACTCCTCACAACAACATCTACGAGTAACGGCCCTGGCGCTGTGAATAGCCCCCGTCTCCGCGCAGATGCTCTGAAATGTCTCAAGCTCCTCGCTACGCACCAGGTGCCTGGCGCTGCGGCTAACGCGCGTGCACCGCCGGGTATCTCGCCTCTCTTGCCTGTCAAGGCTCAGGTTCTGAGATTCTTGCGGGCGGTTCTTGATGATCCTAAGCGTGATGTGCGGAAGGCGGCGGTTGATGCTAGAGCTGCTTGGCTGCGTGGTGTTGATGATGCACCGGAAGAGGATGAATGATTACTCTTGGGTGAAAGGGAAGAATATACTCGCATTAAGTTTAGAGGTTGTTTATTATCATACATCGAGCATAGATTACTGTTGGCGGGCACCGGGTTTTCCAGTCCTCGTCGACGCAATAGCAAAAGGAATGTTAAGTTCTCCAGCATGCACTCCATGTGCTATTCCTAGATTGAGGCTATTCCTAGATTGAGGCTATTCCTAGATTGAGGCTATGTACTCCAGGGCTGAATGGACACGTGACGTGTTGTGGCTGGCCCTAATTGGTCTGTTGTATATGACGGTGTGAGGGGGCTCAGCTTTTGTCAAAAGTACACTAACTTCGCCCATTAACCTTCACAGAGGCTGTGCAACGACACGATCTATGAGGATGCCCATGAACTATTGCGAAGTACTTTCAACAAACAATTTACCTTGGGTATCAGGAACAGTCAGATGGCCCTTCAACCGTCCCCAAGAGGAGGAGCGCGGGGGGCAGACCCTACGCAATCCCTCAATGCAGCATTGGAGAATTTCAAGAATACCTTGACAGAGGAGCAAAAGCGAGAGTTTCAAAAAAGCACCACGACACCAGATACTGCGAGCGTCATAGAGTTTGTCGCAGAAATCGATGCTAGGAATAGCAGCACGATGAGGAGGTGCGTGGCTCCACGGCTATGTACCTTCTTAGAGGCAACACAACAGTTTACCGGTGTTGTGAACACATTCGTTAGCTCCAATCCGATAATCGCAGCCCTCGTCTGGGGAGGTATCAAGACTGCTATATTGACGGCGAGCAATGTGGCCTCTTACTTTGACAAAGTCACGAGCATAATCATGCGCATCGGCAAATTTTCTCCGACATATCAACAATTTGGCCAACTCTATCCTGGGTCTATCGGTCTCCAACATGCCCTTTGTGACTTCTACGCCATCATCATTAATCTCTGTGTGAAGATCATCGAAGTCTCCCGTCGAACCGCCCTCAAGCAAACTTTTTCGTCGATACTAAGTCCCTTTGAGTCTGAGTTTAAGTCGTTTCTAGATCAGCTAGATGAAGCTACACGCAGGATAGACCTGGAGGTGTCACTCGCGTCAAAACAAGCAGATCAGGAAGCAAAAAAGCTGCTAGAGTATGAAAGTCAACAGGATTCAATATTCCGACCGAAAGCCCTAGGTTTCTTCAAGAAATCACTGAAACAACAAACCGAAGCAAGCGAGTGGCGAATGAAATTGAAGAAAAGGGAAATGGCGAAATTAAAGACAAGCATCCGAAGCAACCTTTCTCCTATCAACCATGTCTCTCCTTGGAGGCAAATTATGAAGCGACGGGTGCCAGCCACGGCTGAGTGGCTTCAAAAAGAGTCGGTCTTCGATGAGTGGAAAGACGACCCGAAAGCCGCGATACTCTGGTGTCTAGGTACCATAGGCATGGGCAAGACAGTGCTTATGTCTAATGTGGTGGATCACTTACAATTACATGCGGCCCGCAAGAGGAATGAGATCGTGTCCTATTACTTCTGCCGCCTTGATAATGAGGCATCTTTATCCGCGAGGAACATTCTCGGAAGTCTTGCTCGCCAAATACTCGATACTCAGATTGAGCAAAGCGAATATGAAACTCTGCTCTCTTTGCAAGAGACCACCGAGGATCTTAACAGCGCGACCGACGTCGTTCAGTTCTTGTTATCTCACCTGGAGGTTGACGAGGGTACGAAGTACTATGTTGTCCTGGACGGATTGGACGAATGTGAGGACAGCCAGGCTCAAGCAGTGGCACAGGCCGTGATTGATCTCTGTAGCAACTATATTGGGCTCAAAATCCTCTGTGCGGGTCGACCTGGTCTTGAAAAACGGTTCAGATCGACCGCACCACAGTATAGAATCATGGTGAACGAGGAAAAAGTCAAGTCGGATATGGATCACTATATTACCGAGACCTTGTATAAGTGTCTGGAGGATAAGGTTTTGGCTCTCGGGGATCAAGCAATCGTCACAGAGATATACGACACCTTAAGGGCCAAAGCAGACGGAATGTAAGTGTTAACGCAGCCTCAGCGGAGACATATGTCAATATTAGGCCATATAACTACGCAATCCTAAATACCTTGCTGACATATTAAAAAAACATAGGTTCCTTTGGACATGTCTTTGTATCGAAGAGCTTTGCGCACAGAACTGTGATCATGACATCTTGGAAGCATTGAAGCATCTTCCACGCAGCTTGGCTGAGCTGTATGATCGAAAACTTCGTCGTGTTCGAGAAGGAAGGGCCGCCGAGCAGGCAATGAAGATACTACAGTATTGCGGGGCAGTGAAACGGCCTTTGACAGTCACGGAATATCGAGAAGCTCTTAGTCTGTCCCTCGAACAAAAGTCCTTTGACCACAGAAAGGTCCCCAACGACATGGATAGGATCATCATTGGCTGTTGCGGATTGACATTCGTTGATGAAGAGGAATACACTATACACTATGTTCATCGTAGTGTGAAAGAATGTCTTTTTGTCACGAACGGCCCACGCACAGCGCGATTTGACATGGCAAGCGTTGACCGGAATTTCGGGTTTCTTTGCATGACGTACCTGGACTTCACCAACTTCAAGCATCAGTTGACGAGAGTTATGGATGGTTCTGGTATCCCTATCAACCCCATTCAGTTCGGTACTAGTACTCTTCCCGCCCACACTTCCAGGAGTGCTACCGGCCAGATGGCCCGAAGGATCTTTTCACATCATCGCCCGCTGCAGCATTTCAGCACTCGAGAGGTGGAAAGGACGACACAAAAAATACTTGAAGGTGGGAGTTCTTCTCGGCTGGAGCTAGAACTCCGGAAGCAAGGGTTTCGGTTTCTCGAATACGCTAGGTCTTACTGGCTCAACCATCTGGCTGATTTTACTCCCAATATGGACAGTAATATGTGGCTGTTGTTTTGCCGATGCATAGAAGGCGATGATGTTCCTGCATGCAGACCATGGGAGTCGGAGCAGCAGACCCACAACAAGAGAATTGATATACCAGAGGCCATTCAATGGTTATTGGCCCATGGACATTCCGCATTACTCTTATACTACGCAATGCATCAGTCTCATGTTTTGCCCGAGCATGTAAAGGACGAAATCTTTCGCAGCGCCAACATTCACAATCGATATCGATTCACTGAGGTGCTCGTCCGCCTCGAAAATACCAGAAACGTCTTGAATCATGGATTGTCATATGCTGCGCTAGATGGATGCATTCGTTCCCTATCCATGTTACTTCAAGCAGGGGCTGACATTAATGCCCGACTAAATCACAAAACGGCCCTCCAAGCGGCAGCAGAAGCAGGTCACCTTGAGATGGTCCTGGCACTTCTGGCAGCAAAGGCTGACGTCAACGCAGCTGCTGAATTTGATGGCCGTACCGCCCTCCAAGCGGCCGCAGAAGCAGGCCATCTTCACGTGGCACAGGCACTACTAGCAGCAAAAGCTAACGTTAATGCACCCCCTGCCGAGACTAGTGGCCGAACAGCCCTCCAAGCAGCGGCAGGGGGAGGCCACATTAACGTAGTGCAGGCACTACTAGCAGTAAAGGCAGATGTTAACGCACCACCTGCTAAAGATAACGGCGAAAGAGCCATCCAAGCAGCGGCAGGAGGAGGCCACCTTCACGTGGTACAGGTACTACTAGCAGCAAACGCAGACGTCAACTCCTCTCCTACTAAGTATGGTGGCCGAACAGCCCTCCAAGCAGCCGCAGAAGGAGGCCACCTTGAGGTGGTGCATGCCCTGCTAGCAGCACAAGCAGACGCAAACGCAAACGCATCTCGTAACTGCCAAACAGCTCTTCAAGTAGCTGCAGGGAGAGGCCACCTTAAGGTGGTGTATACACTACTAGCCGCAAACACAGACGTCAACGCACCTCCTACTGAATGGGAAGGTCGAACGGCTCTTCAAGCAGCCGCAGAGGGAGGCCACCTTGAAATGGTTCAGGCACTGCTAGCAGTAAACGCAGACGTCAACGCACCACCTGCTAAAGATAACGGCAAAACAGCCATCCAAGCAGCGGCAGGAGGAGGCCACCTTCACGTGGTACAGGCACTACTAGCAGCAAACGCAGACGTCAACTCCTCTCCTACTAAGTATGGTGGCCGAACAGCCCTCCAAGCAGCCGCAGAAGGAGGCCACCTTGAGGTGGTGCATACCCTGCTAGCAGCACAAGCAGACGTAAACGCATCTCGTAACTGCCCAACAGCTCTTCAAGCAGCTGCAGGAGGAGGCCACCTTCGTATAGTGGAGGCACTGCTAATAGCAGAGGCGGACGTTATGGCACCCCCTATTAAATACAAAGGCCGAACAGCTCTTCAAGCAGCCGCAGGGAGAGGCCACCTTGAGGTGGTGCATACACTACTAGCCGCAAACACAGACGTCAACGCACCTCCTACTGAATGGGAAGGTCGAACGGCTCTTCAAGCAGCCGCAGGGGGAGGCCACCTTCACGTGGTACAGGCACTACTAGCAGCAAACGCAGACGTCAACTCCTCTCCTGCTAAGTATGGTGGCCGAACAGCCCTCCAAGCAGCCGTAGAAGGAGGCCACCTTGAGGTGGTGCATGCCCTGCTAGCAGCACAAGCAGACGCAAACGCAAACGCAAACGCATCTCGTAACTGCCCAACAGCTCTTCAAGCAGCTGCAGAAGGAGGCCACCTTCGTATAGTGGAGGCACTGCTAACAGCAAAGGCGGACGTTAACGCACGCCCTACTAAATATCAAGGCCGAACAGCTCTTCAAGCAGCCGCAGAGGGAGGCCACCTTGATGTGGTGCGTGCACTGTTAGTAGCAGACGCAGAAGTTAACGCGTCTCCTGCTGAGTATAAAGGCCGGACCGCTCTTCAAGCGGCCGCAGAGGGGGGCCACCTTGAGGTGGTATATGCACTGCTAGCAGCAAAAGCAAATATTGATGCTGAAAACTCTGGTCGAACAGCTCTCCAAGCAGCGCAAGACGGAAAACACCATAAGGTGGTGCAAGCATTGCTAGCAGCGGGAGCTAAAGCAAGACCTCCTGACCTGGCGGAGACATTGACGGGAAGATCAACTAGATGATGAGTGGAAGTCCTATCTGCCTTAGGCAGTAAGGCTGCTTCAACAATTACACGGAGCTCATCGTGAGTACAGTAGCCGACTACGTGAGCTCGTTGTGGCCGTTTGAGTTGAGAGCTTGTGAAATCGTTCATAACGCACGAGGCGCCTAGACAGAAATTCAGCGAATTTTCTAAAGTACGAGTCTCATAGGAACAAAGTCGCAACTAGCTAGTCGATATGAACGCGTACAGATTGTCGGACATGAATGTCAGGAATACAAGTAGAAGTTCTACTAGAATGCTCCTAGTACATGTATAGTACCTGACTACATCACTAGTGCATCGAAGTACCCTATCCTACAACCTCATATAAAGGAGGTCGCCATCAAGCGCTGGTTTGACTACATATGGGCAATCTTATATCAATCCTGGCTGCTCCATCAATACGCCTGGGCATGATATAGACTTCATTATGCGTGCCGGCTTTTTATTATAGCCCAGTTCATCTTACACAAAATGAACTGGATAGCTAAGATATGTGTATCTACTATAGGCCTAAACTTTGAACCACACAGAATAACCACATGGAGATTAAAATATCGAACATTGATTCTTTTTTTAATACTTTTTTGGTGTTATCAACTTAAATGCAACTTGATGTCGTCCGGGTACACGTATGAACCCATAAAGATCCTATGAATCAAACGACAATAACAAGAATACATCTGTCCCACTTCCACACCCCCGAGATCCATTTATCTTCATCTTCTCATCACCACTTGTGCTTTTCCTTAGTCCCAGTTTGCGGAACCCAGGGCACCATTTGCTTTCCCAAGTAAGTGGACGATTCCTTGACCGTACCTGTACCACCCTGGCTGCGGTCGTTCGACGTGTTCGTGCGCTTGTCAACACTGGCAGGACCTCTGTTGTAGTAGCCCACAGCATCGATTTTCTGCACAACGGTTTTGGCAAGCTGGAACATTGCGCCGATTCCCGAATGACCGACTTCGGCCCCGAGAGTACTCAGCCCTTGGTTTGCAGTGGAGGGGACGACATTCGCAACGTCTGCACCGAGAAGATCTGTCGCACACCAGGACTCATTGCGGTCACCAGGTTGGAGGAAGGAATTTGATTTCATTATGTCGTCCACTTTGCTGCTGACAATCGAGGCCTGCCACCACTGCTTTCCATCCTTGACCAATTTCTCAAGCGGGGCGTTCTGCATAACCATGATACCTTGATCCAGAATGGAGGGGGTGGCAAGGAGCTCTTGAGTTTCGCTGATTTGGAGAAATATGTCCTTGCTCTTTTGCGAGAGGTAAGAGTGACGGCTCCACCGTTCCATGAAGACCTTGTCAATCCTGATCTTTGACGCAGGGGGAAGACGGACCAGCATACGAAGATGTTTATTGTTTGGCTCTATCTGGATGCTTTTCGCCATCATTCGTGCAGCTTCTTCAAGCTCTGGGTCGGCGCCCGTATTGTACTCGATAAATCCTCGTACTCTGGCAGCTGCATCCCAGACTTGTGAAGGGAAACTCAAGTGAACCGTGCCCAGCGAGACCTCAGGATAGCGGATCATAGCATCTCCATATTCATTGACTGAAACGACAACGGTCCTGTTCGGACCGACACGGCACCAGAACTCGTACTTTACGCCTCGGTGGCTGTATTTTTGGTCGAACAGTCGACTTTGGTTGACTTCCAAGTCGATGAGGAAGTCAATGTCCGCAGGAGATGAAGTCAAACGTTCGAAGAATGAAATTGGAGGTGGTGTCAAGTTATGCTCTGAGAAGAACAGCTGGTGAACCTCCTTGTAACTCATCTCCCTCTCCTTGGTTGAAGCTGGCAGGCTGGGCATGAACATAAGTCCGAACTGGATTTCAAGGCTCAACATTCCGGGAAAGCTGCGAACTGAATCAAGAATTGGTTCAAGGAAGCGAAACAAAGTCTCTGTTGACTCATGCATGTGCTTTTCTCTTGATGATTTCACAGTCGCCTTCGTGGGCAATGCAGTGCTTTTTTGTGGCTGTGCTTCTGTTGGTTTGGATCCTATTCTTCGGTGCCAGAAGTCAGAAATGGGGGCTTGAACTTTTTCCTTGTTCTCTGAGTTGGGTCCAACATTTTCCTTCCGCTGCAAGGCATTAGTAGTGTGAACTTCAATCTTTGCCTTCTTCACTGCCTTGGTTACTTCATCCACCCATTGAAAGGCCTTGTCGGGAGGCCGCTGATGGAACATTGTCTCGTGGAATTCTCTTGTCTGAGCTTCCTCTGAGACGGCCAGGTTTTCGGCAACCTTTGCTTCCGCATCTTGCTCGCCATTTTCGGACTCGGATTGTTTCAAAGAGTCACGACCCAAGCGAGGAGAAAGCATATGAGGTGAGATATCAATGAGGTCAGGATGAAGAAAGGGCACTCTCTCGGTTCCCTGACCAGGATGTTGGCGTTGCTGAGTATTATCGCGAGGAGCACTACCACGGGGAGCACTATCATGCGAGATAGAAGACAGAGCTCGAGGTGCAGGATCAACAACGCTAGTATCAAGAGGTAGCGCAATCTCCTCAATGCTAGGAATTTCTGGGGCAGGATTATCCTTGATCTGCCGAAGCAGGTATTCCAGTGCTACCTCATCGGCCTTGCTGCGGAATTCGCGAGCCTGTTCGTGTTTCTGTTTGTCTTCGGATACGTCGCTCTCATTACAAGAACTGGCAACATCCGAATCAGGCAATGGCACACTTGTAACGAGTCCTGGTTGGAAAGGCTCGCTAGTAACAGACGCTGGAGTTGTCGCACGGGGCATCATCGGATCTTGGGTTGGCTCAGGACAAAGAGAGACGTTCTGAGTTAGCTGAGGTTGCGTAGTTGTCTCATTGATATTGGGCATATCGAAAATATCACCAGTTTCAGTAAATGTGGGAGCCTCGCCATGCTGGAATTGGCCATGTTGAGCATCTGTAGACTGTTCCGGAACACCACTCGATGAGGCCGTGGCTAGCGGATCGAACGCAGGAATGTGCTGAAAACCACTGTTGAGGCTTGTCACTTCGCAATCAAGATCAATCAGGTCTTCTGTTTCCTCTGTGGCACGATCCGGCCGAGTGGATGTGGTCGTGGGCTGTTGATCCGTTATCCTTGGCTTGCTGGACACTTCGTCTATTCCGGTTTCCCTCGGGGTCTTGGCGGTCTCAAGCATTAGCTTTATCTCCCCCATCACTGAATCAACACTTCGCGCTGGAGGCCTCGTAATCACCTTCAAATTCATTGTCTCGGCTATGCCGAGGGGCCCGGACCTGTCTACCCTTGGTGGTCGGCGCCGAGTGATCAGCTTTGCTGCTTGGTTAGGAGAGATAGGCAAAATAGTTGCATTTGGCGTGTCTCCCGGATGTCTGGGGGTTGTACTCGGAGAGGATAGAGCTGCGAGACGAGGTGTAGCAAGTGGCTTTTGTTCCTCAGTAGAGGTAGAGTATGTAGAAGAGACAGGACCGGTTGCCTCAGATATTGTTCCCGATGTTTGAGAAGCTGCATTTGGAGCAGTGCAGTCAGTCGGGCTGCGAAGAAGACTAATGGGTCCTTTCTGCTGAGACAGTAAGACAGATGAACCGGTTACCTGTTGCTTCCTGTTTCTCTCCACATAGCTGAGTCTGCCAAACATGGAGGTACTTGGTCCACGAGGGGTGTCTGTTGGCTTTTCTTGTCGAGACTGGCTAGAGGTTGCTACAATTCCATCTGGTAGCATAACCACGCGTCCTTTGACGCCTGCGGGATTGGGCTTGACCGGGCCAGCCTGTCTCCGGTCCAGTGGCACAGAAACACTGGGCTCAAGCTTGGGCGCAACAAGCTTAGGGTAGGTGGGCTGATCTTCCAGTGGTCCTTTTGTATGACTTTCGGTTGCCAATGGCCGTTTATCGACACCTCGAGAGATCCATTTGTCGACATCCTTTGCCTTGCCAGTAGATAGATACGGGTGCCGAGAATCGCTCTTCTCACGAGAGGTCTCACTTTGAGGCGCGAGATGCTGGACAATTTTCCCTAGAGGGGGATCGGCTTTCCGACCGATCTCTGGGAAATGATAGTCATCCCAGTCTCGAGTAATTCTCGCATCTTTCAGGGGCACTTGCGGCGGCTGCCGAAGTTTCCGAAGTGGACGGAACTCATTGGCAAATTCGTCGAATTCGCAGACCACCAGAGCCATTATCTTTGGGAGACGAAGAGAGGCATTTGGGTCAATTAAAATGCGCCCCAAGGCAGTGGCGCTGATCTGTGAATATGCCATGATGCGAAACGTAGCATCTTCTCGCTTCGGAGTGAAGATAATCACCCCTCGGTTTGGGTTCTCAATGAGATCCTAGAAAATATTAACACGCAGGATTTGGAAAAAGAAGACTCAGGACCATACCAAACATTCTTCAAGGGAGTCGAGTATATCCATTGTCTCATCGATGTGGTCCATGTGTTTTGCAGAAATACGGAGCCCTCGAGCTCCCTGCACTTTAATTTGTGCTTTTGTCATTTTGGAAATACGAAGTAAGAGAGGGCCCGAAGCATGAGAGATGGGACCCAAACCCGCCTGCGAGGGATACCAGAACTTGACAATGGATCCATCGTCAGTGGGTTGTGTCGGCATAATATCCTCCACTAAGGTTTCCACCTTTGGCTGCGCATCGCTTTCATAGCCAGGGAGGGGATTGGGATCGAAGTAAGTGGAGATTGGGAGTTGACGAACTCTTGGCATCTTGAGTAGAGCACACGTTAGTACAATATGACTTGGATGTTGGGGAGGCATCGACACATACCTCAAGTAGATCATCGTCGCGGTGCTCTTCGATATAGCTTGCAAGGAGCGACGTGATTTGGACGTCAAATTCCTCATCGAACTGACCAGTGACGACCAAGATCTGGGTAGGGTTAGCAAAGCCACCATTGTAAATAGTGTACAAAACCCACATGTTTATCACGTTGATACTCGACCTTGATCGAAGCACCGGGATTCAATTCCCTATAAAAAAAAGTCAGTTTTCATCAAGGTGAATATGCATAAGTAATATGGCGTACTTGAGCTTATCTCCGATTTCGGGGATCTATATCGAGTCTGGTCAGTCCCGGCCATGCAGAATGACAAGTATGCGGGTGGTAAGCTTACTCCTTGATCCTCCAGTGACCACATTGAAGTCAAATAAAGGGTCCGGTTGTTAGCCATCTTGGTGCCGTTTGGGAGCTTCGAGTGGACTGGCGTGATGATGCGGACTTGAATGGATTGAAGATTAAAGTAGGACGGAGGTAAATGAATTGGAGATGGACGTCAGTCGGACGGATGCGAATGTATTGGTGACGGAATTCCGGGCTTTCAATCGATTTGAAGATCTGGATTAGAATGAAAAATGAATGGAGGAAGCAATTCCGCAAGAGGTAGTTCGATTAGCCCCGGGAAAGCGACAATCGATTAAGTAAGAGGCAGGTGAAAGCAAATCGATTACACAAGGCTAGGAAAACAGCGCCTAGACAATCGATTGATAGAGCACACTGTAGTTAACAGTGCATAGGAGACGGAGATCAAGATGACGGAGGAAGAGCGGCAAAGAGCGACGAAGAGAGAGGAAGCGGGATGTGAAGTAAAGTCGACTGAGATACAGTTCCTATTATGGCAGCGCAAGTTCAAGCCTTTGCGAATGGAAGGAACCACCGGAGTCTCGGCTTCTATTGGAAGTCAGTGGCAGGCAACGCTGCGTGAACACGCGGTGCTATCTTATATCTATAACGATGAGATTGAAATACAATTCATGGAAGATGCAGGGTACATATAGAACAAATCAAAGCAAAGTAGAAAGAGTATAAATTTCAGAGTTAAGCATAATAAAACGTCCATAAGTTCTAGGCCGAAAGGAAATAGGTAGCCACTCTTTAATGGTGTCTTGAACATAAGCAAGAATCAAGAACTTGCCATAATGTTCATGGTGTAATCATATCCAGGCAAAATAATGCAGGTCGTCAAGCGTCATATCTAACAGTGGGGTAACAGTACAACATTGAACAGGGAAAAGTGAAAATGCAGGTGAAAGTAAGAAATACAAAAATCAACGGATACACGACCGAATTGAACTCTGCCACGGGTATCTGCTGCAAAGGGAAACAAAACGCCATGCACCGGCCAACAATGGTCTATGAGAAACGAAGAGGAGTGGTGGGTAGGGTGTGGGTGGTCAAGACATGGGATCGGGTGCGAAGGTGAAATCGGGGCGGGAAAATGAAGTCGGAGGGCGGTCTGGGGTTTGGCGGTAGGTATTGAGGGATCCGAGCAGAAAGCAGAAAGAGGAGGATGCTGATAGACAATTCGCATGACTGGGGTTGAGGTTTGACACAAACAAGAGACAACGCTCGGATTATTCCGTGCTTTGTCGACTTTCATTGAGCCGGATTGCCCATTTCATTTCTGTCTCGGTCTCCTTGAGCTGAGCAAGAACCCCAGCGATCATATCGTTATTGGACTTGGCCGATTCAATCGTGTCGCGGAAGTCGTTATCCTTCAGTTCCTTATAGGCAGAGTGCTGAGCGAGCAGCTTCTCATAAGATTCCTTGAGGGAGTCGAATTCCCTGTTCTTCTGATCTGCAAGAACCTCCAGCCGCTCGGTGGAGTGTATATGCGTTTTCTGCGCATTGGCGATAGTCGTAAACTCAGCCCAGATGGCATTGATGCGTTTTGTAAACTCCGCCTTGTCACGTTTTGTTGTGCTGGACAGCACCTCGTACTGTGTCTCGTGGTGCTTGGCGATCTCTAGTGACCGGGCTTGTTCACGGTTGTGGTTCTCGCGCTCCTCACGCATCATCTGGTTAGTCTGGTTTGCGTCCATTTCCGCTTCGTCTCGCTTGCTGCGCTCGTGCTGGAGCTCCGTTCTTAGTTCCTCCAGCTTCCGGTCTTTCCGTGCAATTGAGTTGAGGTTGGTCTCGTTGACTTGCTCAAGGTTCCGTAGGCGCTCGTTCATGTTCTGTTGCTGGATCTTGTAGGCCTCGTTCGTTCTTTGGTACTCCTCCGCGCGGGACTTGTAGAGTGTGCATTCACGCGTTAAACGTGCTATTTCCTCCTGGAGATTGTGAATAACACGGCCTGATTTCCCTGTCGCTGCGTGGCCGACTGCTGACCATTCTGATGTGGGGGTATCGCCATTGCTCGTCTCGACGGGGGTCGCGGAAGGGTTCGGACGGTTCGAAGGAAACGAGGAGGCTGGAGTATAGTCACCTGGAGGGCGGGGATTGTAAGCTTGAGATGTAGAGGGAGTAGGATCGGGATCACCAACCATTCTGGCCTTCGGCGGCTGGTTCGTCGAGGAATCCGTTATGCTGGTGCATGTTCAATTGTGTTTCCACATGCGGGAGCTTGACTTGTGGTGCTTCTGCACGGATAGGGGGGTCAGCAGCAATCGGTATAAGATTTTTGCTAGGGCTGAGACGCTTCATGACCCGTTTGAAGCCCCCCATGGTGACCGCCCGCGCCTGTCATGAGGAACCGGATGGGAAGAGCAAGATGGGAGTAAAAGCCAGTGGGCCTGTGAAGAGAAAGGCTCATACCAATATTAGAAGCCAATTGAGCTATGATGTGAGGTCGTTGTCTTATGATTTCGCTTATTCAGCTAGACATCGCAAGGGAGGCCTCAGATCAATAAAGGCACTGTCTCATGCGATCATCAAAGATCATTGGAGACTAAAACAAAATGATGCAGAATATTCCAAAACAATGAAGTAGCGGTAAGAAGAGTTGAAGTTGGAAGATCAGTCATGGTTCTTTGTGGTCCAACTCCGCGTCTGTGACGGAATGCCATGGCGCTAGCGGAGAACGACAGGTCTTGTTTTCTTTCTTTGCTTTTTCTTCGTGTTTCGGTCTTGGTTCCCATTTCTGACGCATTGAATATGCTAAAGTAATTGATTGCTTCCTCAATGCCTCAGGCCACCTATATATCAAGGATATTCAGGGGTATTCTATATACAGGAATTTATACCAGTTTTCCGCAACTCCACCAACACACCCAGTCCAAAGATGAGACCGACAACGCCAAAACAGATGAATGACTAGACAAGGTAGGCCAACAGACCAACAATACCCATTACCAACTGTACGGAGTATTGCGGGATAGAAGCAGCGCCAGTCTGCGCGCTTTCAGTGGAGGATGCTTCTTTGCCATGGACAACCTCAGTGCGGGTAGCCCTCAGGCTGTCCGTGGAGCTGGCAGCGGCAGAGCTAGAAGGGCTGCCAGATGGGCTGGCAGCAGAGCTTATGAGGGCCTTGCTGGCAGTGCTAGTCATTGTGGTCTGGGTTCCTTGGGTTGACTCGGTAGTACCACCAGTGGTCTGGGTGTTAGGGGCGGTAGTGCTGCCAGCGGTGCCGGTAGTGGCGTCAGTGGTGGTACCAGTGGTTGCAGCAGTAGTGGCAGCAGCGCCAGTTTCAGTGGTATCCTTAGCTTCGGGGAGCGCAGCGGCGGGATTGCTGCCCCCCTTCAGCAGAGCGGTATAGTTAGTCTGGTCTTTCTGTTTGATTTGGAAGGCGTATGTATCTTCCTTTTTGACAGAATCGTCAGGGATCCAGGTGAAGGTGCCCCCATTGGCCTGGCCAGTGATCGGCTTGACGTCGTGCAGGTTGCCCGCGTTACCTTGGCGGAGGAGGATGGTCACAGGCTAAATGGGGTCAGTTTTTTATGATTGAACATCAGGGGAGATTTGTGTCACCTCATCAGGAGTAGCACCAGTCCATGTAAGGGTGACCGGCTTGCCAGGTTCGAGGGGCTCCTTGGGCCAGGAAGTGAAGGATAGAGGGTCGGCGGCGAGACCAAGGGACACAAGGGAAGCCGTGACGGCGACAACTCTCTTGGAGAAATGCATTGTGATAAAAGAAAGTCAATAGAGGGCTGGCCTTTAATGAAAGTGAGGTGATACCAGAACAATTGTGTGATATTCGCGTACTAGGTGAGCTGGGACGGAGAACGCGATACAACTTTCAAGAACTTCGGTGGCGCATCGCGATTCTTAACTGGCGGCAAAAATTGCCTAGATCTCCCCCAGACCCACAGAAGTGACATTGGAAGTCGCTTGTTGGTATTCCAACACTGAGACCAAAGGGCGTTTTGGGGGAATGTTGCATTCCGATAACCTAAATAGTGAAGCATCAACACGCCTAAGGAAGCATGTCGTCCACCTTGGCTGGGGAATGCCTGTTAGCAATTGGGAATTCTTGAGACGAATTTAGTTTAATAAGACTTTGCCTGGGAAAGCAGCAATGTTTTCGTGGCGAGAGTATGGGAGTCATACTGTCACTGACTCGGTGACTGCGGCTTGGCTTCACTTTCTAATAGTGGCTGAAAGCCTGCAACATTGGTTCAGCGATAAAACGAAAGGCTCATAACTCATCGATGAGAAGACTGAACTCTCATGGCCCAATAACATGACTCGCCGGGAAATGCTAGAATGCCATCCCTTTCCGGTTTGTTTTGGGGGGGGGGACTAATCTATAGGGCTATGGCGATCGACAAGATCATTTCTTGCACCCCATAAAGCATTTTTCAAGCCTTTTTCTATAATGGATCTCATACCAAGGGGTGCCATATGTTTAGTGGTATGATATGGAGGTTGGGGTAAATTGATCGCCATCCATACAGCACGGGAATACCGGATCTTTCCCCAGCCTTCCACCCAATCATCTGTTTATATCGATAGAGTTCAAAACCGTAAGCTTATATGGATAGGGAATGGTATTAGCAATGGCAATAATATCACGGAGTAAATTGAATCTGAAAGAATGTATAGGACTGGATGTTGCGGGATTAAAGAATATATATCTCTGACTTTGATCACTACAACATAAGCAGGAACGGAATTGGCTTCATCCACCTATAATAGTTATAATAGAGCATCAATTAACCCCCGAACTTATCATGTACGTTACAGCTGTCTTTGATTTGCCATGGAGTATATGTTGCAGAGTTGTCCTGTAACCATTGCCGCGACACCTATATCGAATGTCTACTTTCAGCGTTGGGACCGCTAGGGTTAGACTTGCAGCAAGGGATCTGTTGGTAGACGATCATTCCTTTTCCAGGCAGGGATACGACTATACCCCACAATATCTAAACGCTTGGTGTGACTCCATTGTTAAACAAATTGAATTGGTATACGCTGATATATGAACCCTCAGAACTCCCACAAATTCCGCATGAAACACCCTGGACCAGAGTCCACACCATCATCTTCCTCTAGTAAACGATCTGTGAAGATACGCTTGGGAATCTGGTACTCGACGACAGGAATCTTCTTGAGATTCCTCTCTTCCACTCCAAGGTCTGCAGTTACCATGCCAGCATATGTGTGATCAAGGAAATCTTCCAAACTGTATGCTTGCTTTGTGAACTGCTCGGAGATGATCCGTGCAATAGCCGCAACGTTTGGGTGGAAGTGGGATTGAAGCGTCACGATCTCCCAAAGACTGCTTTCAATGGCGTTGGTTATGTTGGGGTCGGACTCGTTTGGATCGAACGGATCGTCCATGCCTTCTTTTTCCACTTGTGCCAGGAGATCCTTATCCCGAATAGATCGATGCATCATGAATGTAGTTGTGGGGTGGTTCTTGAAAAAGTTGTACATGAACGGAACGATCACCACAATAGCCGGGGGAGGAGCGTTCAGTGCAAGACGAGCAAGACGCTTGATGAAGCTGGCCACCAATGTGGACGGGAGATGGGTTGAGGACAAGAAGGTGTTCAGCAATCGGAAGAATCGTGATCTGTGCTTTGAGTGCAGCAGCTCGGAGTCTAGGAGAGAGTACAACTTGGTGTAGAATTGAGGGTAGTCCAGGTTCTTTTCCTGGATCAGGTAGAAGAGACCAGACAGTGCGAGGAGAGATGTCGCACCGCCGACATTGTATGAGTCCGTCAAGAAGTCCATCAGCAGTTCCGGTCGGTTGAACCACGGCTCGATGTTATGCACCATCATACGCAGCAGACTTTTGCGCTGCGATTGCGAAAGGTTGTTTCGTAGAATGGCCAGCCATGCCTCCTGCGCCTGCTTCCTGTGGGAGTTTGCCGAAACTAAGCGCTTATTCTTGGTATCACGTTTCGCGTAGAAGTTCTCGAACTTATGTTCCGGTCCAGGTACCTCATCGCAGGTTTGAAGGATCTTAATCAGAATTTCAAGGATTTCGGGGGATCGTGTGGTAGATGCATAGTCACTGGTATAAAGTTAGTCACAAGTCTCGATAGCAGGAAAAAGGTACACATACGCCATCTGTGTGAAAGTGTAATATCTCACATCCTCATACTCCTTCACAAACTTGGCTACGGCTTCGGACTGCAGATCCTCGCCGTTGTGGGCCTCAATGATGGCCGCAAAGATATCCTTGAAGAAACCCGTTGACCAAACATTATTCTCGGCACCTGGGATATGAGCGAGACGTTCCTTGACAATGCGCATGCTCAGCGTCAGAGCGGCAATCTAGAGATCGTCAGTAATAGTAATCCACGCCAGATCAGAGCACACATACCTGAGAGGCAGCATCTGCCTCGCGTATGATAGCCACAAGAGCATTCTGATAATCAAGGCAACGCTCCTTCAACCATGCCACAATGATCTTCTCGTTCTCGGCGGCACGGCTTGACTCGGTCAAATTTCCTCCGGCGATCAATCGGCTGAACACACGGCAAAGAGAGACCGCCACAGCCATCTCGGGGTTCTCAGCCGACTTCTCGACATTGAGCATGGAGAGGAGGGTCGCAATATTGTTATAGCCCTTCCGCGACTCCGCAATTTGATTCTCTAGCTCTTGAATAGTAGACAGTTTCTCGGCGAAATTGTCATCGGCGACAGCGCGGCGCTTGGAGGATGGGCCGCTGGCATTCTTGCCGCTCTTGCGCTTCTTAGAGCTTGAATCCGTAACAAGTGCAGGCATTTTGGGGCAGGTGTCTTGTAATGCGTGAATAGTTTATCTGCAACTTTTTTTTATCGTTTGGACCATCTCGGAAGCTGGTTTTTCCGAGGAACGGAATCACCGCCCGAAACGGCTAGCGTCTTCACCTCCTAGCCATCCCGAACCTCAAGTCTCCTCAATTCCGTTCACCCACCCCATTGACCAAGATTCTTCCATCTGCAACAATGGCTTCGCGTCTTGCTAAGAGCGCCATTGGTACGCTTTTTACGAACCTCGACCGTCTGATCGACTCGATGCCTTTAGTTACTAACACACCTTAGGCGCATCCCGACTTCGGCCGGCTCTTCCCGCCCGTGGTGTCCCTGCCGTCACTGCCAACCTGACCTCCTCTCGTCAGGCCTCCAACGTTCCCGCCGAGGAGCCCGCTAAGAAGGCGCAGTCGATCCTGAACGCCATCCCCGGTAACTCCCTGGTCACCAAGACCGCTACCCTGTCTGCCGCCGCCGGTCTGTCCATCGCCGCCATCAGCAACGAGCTGTACGTCATGAACGAGGAGACCGTCGCTGCTTTCTGTCTGCTGTCTGTCTTCACCGCTGTTGGCAAGTACGGTGGTCCCGCCTACCGCCAGTGGGCCGAGGGTCAGGTCCAGAAGCACAAGGACATCCTGAACGCTGCCCGTGCCGACCACACCAACGCTGTCCAGCAGCGTATCGACACCGTCTCCCAGATGTCTGGCGTTGTTGAGGTTACCAAGCAGCTCTTCGCTGTTTCCAAGGTAGGAATACTCGGTCGCGTACGTTGATATTTGGGTTGTTGACAGTTCGTTTCAGGAAACCGCCCAGCTCGAGTCCCAGGCCTACGAGCTCCAGCAGCGCACTGCCCTCGCTTCCGAGGCCAAGCAGGTCCTCGACTCGTGGGTGCGTTACGAGAACCAGGTTAAGCAGCGCCAGCAGCGTGAGCTTGCCGAGTCCGTCATTGCCAAGATCCAGAAGGAGCTTGAGAGCCCCAAGGTTCTCCAGCAGATCCTCCAGCAGAGCGTTGCTGATGTTGAGCGTGAGTTCTCCACCACCTGACCTTTACATAGAATATTGCTAACAAGTTCTAGGCATCATGGCGTCCAAGGCCCTGTAAATGGGCTTAGTAGCTCACTGCATTCGGCATTGTGTACAAAACTATAAGGGCTATTTGCATCTGCCGAGTTAGACCTTGCAATACCATTTTGATTCTTACTCTATAATCGGACACGCATGGTTTCATGACATGTTCTCAAGCGTGGGTTAGGAAATGCCCACCGGCTGATGTCTGGCATATGAATCTGTTTGGGTCAGTTTCATCGTAGAACACTTTGACCAGAATATGATATGAAGAGATTCTCAAGAGTGTCCTCTGATTGTAGGTGACTAGTACCACTCTAGAGCTATGTAGTATGTACTTGGATGTAAACAGTCCCCATTTTATTCCCCGGAGCAATGGCTGAGTCCATGCACCGGAGGCGCCCTATGATATGCAAGGTCCAATGCAGCACGCCACTGCCGTGGAGAATGCGATAAGATCTATATACTAAGGATTCATCTATCTGGGGAATTCTATGTCATAGTACATGTCCCTAGGATATCCAAGTACTTCAAGTATTTAATATGTCCAATTTGTGTGCACGCGGGATAATCAGCCAAGACCCCGGACCCCAGTCGTCAGCCCGTGTAAGCCGCCCTACACAGCCACCGTTTAGTCTTTGTGCCTGGTTATTTTAATGTCATATTGGTCCTCAGCCCTACAAGTATTTCTGACAAGACCTCCCTCCCATCTACCTAGCCTTACACGCGACTATCACATATACAAGCCCAGATCCACTCCCCGCCAACATCCGATAAGTAGAGGTACATCATGCCCTCACTCCGCAACATCCTCCACAAACGCGACGACCTCAGCACCGAACCATCCCAAAATGCACCAGCAATACCTCCAGCACCCGAGTTCAAGCTCATCCGCTCAGACACGCACACCCAAGAGATAATAACCCCACCATCCAACCCAAACGACCCAACCCCATACCTATCATCACCAACCCAAGACGACCCCGTATCTCCACGCCGGAGCTTCCAGCTCTTCAACCGCTCCCCGAGACGCCCCTCTACATCATCGCAATCCCCGCCCCGTCGCGAACGCCGTCTCTCAAACCTCCTCCATCTCGACCACCGCAGTCGCAGTAACTCGCGTGACTCCTCCGCTAACATCCCTGCGGACCTGCCGCAGATCGATGACGATCGTGGTGCGAGTAAGCAGGAGCGCGAGGCGTTGTGGGAGAAGAGGGCTACTGTGCTTGTGCAGCAGAATCCGCAGTTCGCGCACTCCGGTGCGTCCTTGCCGGGGCGGCAGGGGGAGGGGGAGGCTACGCTGGGTTTAGGGTTGGGATTGGAGCAGGCTAGGTCGAGGAGCTCGAGTCAGAGTCGGGTTGGTGTGGATCCGAATGAAGATGTAGGTGCTTGCTGATTATATATTTGCTGGATGGTTGGGGTTGTGGTTGGAATGTGGGACTAACGGGTTATAGATTAATATTCAAGAGGCGATTCGACTGCATGAATCTGGTGGTGAGTTTTGTTTTTATGTTGGCTGGAGATATATGTTGGTTAACATTGGATATAGATCTCGAGCGATCAACTAAGATGTTCGGACAACTTGCTGATCCAAATGGCGCGAATAATCCTTTGAGTCAGGTTCTTTACGGCCTTGCACTACGGTAATAGCATGCCCAGCTACTTCTTAATTTTCTAGATGCTGATAACTGTCTAGACACGGATGGGGCTGTCCTGTAGATACCGCACGAGCCGTGACTTATCTCTCCGCTGCTGCGGCCAACTCGGCCGCCGTTGAGGCGGAGGCCCTCCGTGCTGGTGTTAATAAAGGGGGATCTGCAAAAGGCGAACTCGTTTTGGCCATGTTCGAGTTGGCAAATTGCTTCCGCAATGGATGGGGAATAGCAAAGGATCCTGCTGCTGCTAGACAGTATTACGAGACCGCTGCGAACTTGGGTGATACTGATGCCATGAATGAAGTGGGATGGTGTTACCTCGAGGGCTTTGGGGGCAAGAAGGACAAGGTATGTGTGATCTCTGCTCAGGTGCATATTCTGTGCCTATTCTGACTCAAGGTTGTTATAGTTCAAAGCCGCCAAGTATTACAGACTCGCCGAGGAGAATGGGTGCCCTACTATTGGGAATTCATGGTATGCTCAACTGACTGAATATTTGTATCTTGGGTCTAATGGGATACTATAGGATTTGGAAAGACAAGTACAACCCAAAGTGATCTGCTTCTCTAACAAAGGCAGTATTCATTACCATCTTTACTCCAGCGCTACGACAGGGGTTGTCATTATCACCTCTATTCTACGATTATGCGTTTCACGGTCTCGTTGCTGTATCTTAACTTTTCCTACGTGGCACGTCAAGCGTTCATAGGAGATGTCCTATCTGAACATAAAGCAAGTTCTACAACTTCCAGATCATCATGGTGACTCTATATTCCACATCAAAACTCTCGATGTTCATTTTTTGTAGTACGTGTTTTCCCGGTGGTGGCATTAGCATCTATACCAGTAACACGCGCGTCTTCTCCATCAAAAATAAAAGCAATGTCTTCAAGCGACCTGCCTCTAGTTTCAGGATAAGTCTTCCAAACAACAACCAAGACAACAAGCAGCACTGCCAAAAACACAAAATAATATTTCCAAGAAATCCTTTCAAACGCAATAGGGTTAATAAGCTGATTGAAAATCAGTGCCACATAATTCGAGATCGTGGATATAGCAACACCCTTAGCACGCAGCGAGGTCGTCCAGATCTCCGCCGGGTACGCCAGGAGCAGTGGCGTGAAAGCAATGTCGTAGCCTGCATAGTAGATGAACAAGAACGGGATCACAGCTGTTCCAACGGCACTAGTACCCGTCGTCGTGAAGCTGCCGGAGAGAGCAGTAATGAAGATATAACTGATCAGCATGATCACAGTCGATGTGATGAAGAGCGGACGGCGGCCAGCGCGGTCGACTAGACATGCCCCTACCACGCTCATAATCAGGTTCCAGAGCTGGAGGAAGCCGTTTATGAGTGTCTGGTCTGTTGACGAGGTTACACCGATTGTATCGAGGATAAGGGTTAGGTAGTATGATACCACACCACTAGAGCAGATATCCCGTCAGCAATGGATCTCTCCACCCATTTTTCTCGCAAGGAACAGTAAAGCCCAAGAGCAATACTTACCCTCCATTCCACTGAGCAAAAACACCCAAAGAAACACTCAAGAAAAGCCGATACCGATTCCCACGAGTCTTGACACAATCAATCCAGCGCGCCTCCCGTCGAGCCTTCCGCTCCGCCGCCAGACCCCGACTAATCTCCTCCATCTCAGAAGCCACCAACGGCGAACCCTCATCCCCACCAGCATGGAACCTAACCAGAATACGCTTCGCTTCCTCAAGTCGCCCATAACTAATCAGCCAACGCGGCGAATCTGGCACAGCCAACGTCCCCGGCAAGGCAAGAAGCGGCAACGCAATCTGCATAAGAACAGGCACACGCCACGACCAGCTACTCTGCACATTCCTCATGCCAAAGGAAACCCACGCCGACAGCGAGGACCCGACATAGTACTGGCACATGTAGATGGCCGTGACGAGCGAGCGATGCGACGGATACGCGATTTCCGTGACGAGGATCACAGCGCACTGGAACCAGGCGCTGGCGATACCTACCAGTAGACGGGAGTAAATGAATGTGTTGGCGTTTGGGGCGGCGGCCTGGAGTCCCACGCCCAGGACGATGAAGATGTACCCCGCGAGGATTGTGGGTTTGCGGCCGAAACGGTTGGCCGACCATGCTTGCATGGGTAGGAAGAGTATGCTGCCTATGCTTTGGAGGGCGTTTATGAAGCCGAGTTTTATTCCTTTTGGGTGGTTCATGAAGGTTTGCCATTGGGGTAGGGATTGGAGGCTGTTCATTAGGGAGATGTCGTAGCCGAATGTACTGGAGAAGAGGATTAGGCTTGCTATTAGGCTGTTTAGGTGGATGAGGTGCTTGGTTTTCCACCATGGTTCGACCTGGGATTTGATTGTTAGTTGTCCTATATTGGTTGATTGATGGATAGGAGAATATTGTCTATACCGAAGCCTGTCCCGAGCCAACTCTTGCTGAAGGCTTGTCTTTCATGGTGTTTGTTTCCCACCAGGAAAGGAGGCGAGGGTATTGCCGAGTGTATCTCGAACTGCCTGAATGCATGAAATTCCAGACATCAATCCATCTTTTTCTTTAACGGCATCCCGAGTGCCAGTACGGATATCCCGGGGTTTTTTTCCAGGAGATTCCGGGGATTTGCGGAGAAGTGGATCTGCACTCAACTGCGCTAACTGTTGGCTCCGAGACAATGTCCGACCTTGATTCCTCCGACGCCAAGGGTTGGCGGAGATTAGCCGAAGGAGTGGAATGTGGGATGTTGAGAGGCAAGTCTGGTTCCCCTGTGGGGACCCCTTGTCTCACTCATTAATTTCTCGACAAACAGCTCTACACTCGGCAAATGAAGAAGCATTTCGCTAACCTCTTGTGAAGAAGGGGCGAATTGGATATAACCTCAATTCCAAGGTCCGCAACACCTTCAGAATATCTCCACCTTTACGAACTTCTCCAGCGTCCCCACCCCACCCTTCCAAGTGCCCAGTATGTACCCGCAATATCCAAACCAACATCAACCTTGTCCTTGCTGTTGGTCATATGAATGCTCAGGTGCCACACCCATCAGAAACCAAGCAGATTGAATAATCCATCATTTCTCTCAATATTTGTCAAGTCCGACGCAAGAAGCGCTTTAGCATTCCCCCACACTACAGGGCCCCGGGGCCCCGCAATAGGCTTACTAGATGGAGCCAGGATCTTGCCCTGCCTAACTACACTGCCGAAGTGCTGGTCTTGCGCTTGCCTTTGCCTTTCCCATCGGTCCGTACGGCAACCGCAGCCGACACACACTCCGAGAGTCGGACGTGCTTGCCATCTTCACTCTCGGATGACCGGGTCTTCCACATCGATGCCTTGAGTTCGTCACGGCTTAATGCCCGGCTGGCTTCTGCGAAGCCTTCTTGTCTTGGATTGTCGAGGCCAGTGATTTGGTTCTAGCCGCCCGTTCTATTCAAAGGACCTGCTGAGTCTGGATGGAACTTTCTGAAGGTCGGTGGGATAGATAAGAAGCTACCTTGTGGTTTGCGCACCATGAGGCTGGCATATTTGATGTAGAGGGTTGTGGCTTGGCTCATGGTGGTTCGTACTGAAATGTTCGCAGGGCTGAATTGGTTATAGCCACGGATAGTCGTGGGGAGCGGCAATAGCTCAGGTTAAGTACGTAGTTCAATAGCGAGCTGTTCGTTGATCTGAATACAGCACTCGGTACATGATCTCATCGTGGATTCCAGATGTGAAGAGATCAAGACACATTCCTTCCCCACCCCTTCTTCTCGGCTCAGGTCTCTGAACCTGACGAATGTCAGGATTTATGTCGAATCACTCTATTAAAGTCGTGGGTTATACAACATTTCATCAGCCGTACATTCTCAATGTATATCCCACTAGGACATAAACCACAAGATACGTGGAGGTGCAGAATTTCGATCGGCGATGTTGATCACCACCTCTCAAAGCGGCTCTATGGTTATGGCACAACAATCAGTGGAGTATGTGGGCCGAGAAGTACCTATTCTTGTGGTTCTGTATGCTGTATACATTTTCGGACTATACTACTTCGAATCTCTTTATCTGGCTGAAGATCAATATTTGCAGCTTGAGATGGCCTTACCCGGTTATTTATTAGCATCGTTCACATCACATCTGGCTCCCCGCTCCCACTCTCCTGGGCTTGCATTTCCTGGCATGTGATACGCCATATCATACCTAGCAAGCTCCACGGCTATTGTTAGCCGATGCTCTCCTATCTCTAGGAATTCCCGGAAGACAATTCCAAAGAAGCAACATCGCCCCCGAAAGCGCTATGGTAAACGGCATCAAAACCAGCACACCCTTAGCCTGCGCAAGCACACCAACAATAAACGGAAGAACAGCCGCGCCACAACCACCAAAGGCTGCCGCAAACCCAATCGCGCTGACATGCAAGTGTTTTGGCAAGAGCTTGGTGGTGACAACCACAACCGCCGGGAACAGCGGACCCAGAAAGAACCCCTGCAGGGATATCGCGACAGCGCCAGCGTAGAAGTTCGGAACGAGGTATAAAATGAGACAAAATGCTATCTCGAGCGAGATATAAGCCTACTAGAGGGTTAGCTTGTGGTCTGACTTGGATGCGATATGCTAGGAGAGCCTACCGAGATGGCAATCTTCTCGCCAATCAAAGGAGTCACAAAACCAAGGATAACCCGTCCAACGGTTATTCCGAGCCAGAACCCTGTAGAAGTCATGCTACTAGGAAACGGTGCAGCGTGCCGCACTTCTTTCATGAATGTCACAATCCATCCTCCTAGCGCTACTTCGACGCCAACGTACCCAAGTAGGAAGATCGAGCAGACCCAAGTGATTCGCGCAGATGGCATTGAGGTTAGGACTTTGCGCAAGCCTGCTTGTTCGGATGTATCGCCGGGCTGTTGTTTCTTAGCGAGTAGGAACGACGCTCCTGTAGAATCCCAGAAACACGCGACGCAGACGACAACCTCGATTGCAGCGCCTCCAATCTAGGAAAATCAGTCACCATGAGCCAACCCATGCTAGGACGCTAGTGAACGAATACCACGTACCATAATGTAATAAAAATAATACCACGGCAAACCAGCATCCGCAACAAGTAGAGATGCAATGAGAGGGCTGATAACAGCACCTACACCGTAAGACCCATGAAGCAGGCCCAGTAACTGATTTGCATTATCGAGGTTTCCAATCCAGGCATTCCATGCCGAGTCCGCGAGGCCATTCCCCAGACCTGCGAATATGAATGACACAACGAGGATGGGATATGGTGGATGCACGCAGTTCAAGATGTATGCTATTAGATGGCACATGGATGAGACAAAGGCTACACCTCGTCGGCCTATAGCGCAATGTGCTCGCTCGTTCACGATTGCGGCAGTGGCATAACCTAGTGCTGGAGAGAGGAAGACGAGGGAAACGATTGTGTACGAGAGGTTGTAGTAGGTTTCGAGCTGGGAATGGATTAGAAGTAGAATAGGATTCGGGTCTTGGGGTTTTGAAGTACATATGGGAGGAGTGGCTGGATATTGGTATTGGATTAGTATAATATCCCAACTGCCATGTATATATATCCAGGTGAGATCTTACACCGTATGCGGAGTCATTTGCTCCCATTATTAGGAAGCTCCAGAATGTTGCCAGAGTCTTTGCTATGTTAGATCGTGGGTGGTTCCATTGTTCGTTGGCAATTTGGCAAGATGACTCAGATGGCGATGAAGACTGATTTTCATCCTGTAGGCTTGGACTCTCATAGATCGAGGGTTGTGGACTATCTTGCACTCCACTAGACATTGCTGTGCTGTTAAATCGACTGATTACCTCAAGAATCAGAAAAACGAATAGACAAAAATACAGAACAAAAAGTAGGCCAAGGATCTCTTATAATATTTACCTAAACGCACTACAAAGGCTTTGTTCATGGATATCACCTGGCTTTTCATGCAGCGAAAGTTGGGGAAGCTTCCTAATCAGTACCGGAGCGGGGATTTCCGGAATAGGCAGGTCCGCCAGCAGGCCCACATGTATATTTCTCCGGCCACGAGGTATTTCATTGTGACAGATCCCACATGTAGCCACTTCGAGTTCCCATCTAAATCTTCCGTTAGACAAATCCAAGCTCC
This sequence comes from Penicillium flavigenum, assembly GCA_002072365.1. Classification (NCBI taxonomy): domain Eukaryota; kingdom Fungi; phylum Ascomycota; class Eurotiomycetes; order Eurotiales; family Aspergillaceae; genus Penicillium; species Penicillium flavigenum. The sequence continues at coordinate 94,467 of MLQL01000050.1, forward strand.
AACAATTGCTGGAAGGTGACTTCAACTCCAAATGTGACATGCCAGATAGGATCTCGAACGACCCGTCTCGTCTCAGACAGCCGAACGAAATCCCAGACAGTCCGCATGCGCACATTATGAGCAGCCAACATAAACCGGTCCTGAATTGGTCATTGTCATTCTAGACGTGGAGAATATGCCGCAAAATTAAACAACTGTCTATAGTCCTGGCCTAGCATTAAGCGCCTAGGCCCTACCATACATACGACACCACATGTTATACATGCACCTTTGTTAGCACCAATGTTTTGTACTTTCTGGCCAATTCTACTTACCCTTCTAGTTCTAAAGTTCTAACAATAAGAGAGGGATATACCCCCCCCACCCCCCCCCCCGGGGGCCAACACGAAAAAAAAGGATGTACATGGGTAAGTGGGTTAGCCAGATACACCAGTCCTAATTGGGGTTAGTTCGCCCCATACTATTTTCTAGATAAGCTCGTCTGTCGCCAACATCATTCCGAGGTTGCATCGCTCCTATGTTATAAGCCAATATGCACTGGATTGCTTGAACTAGAAAATTATACATGGTATCACCATGTCAAATGCGCTAAAAGCTGACGTCATCATTTTGGCGGCCAGCAAATTGTGCGATGTTCCACATCAGTCTCATGGGAATGTCGTTCGGCAAATTGGCATAAAAGATGTTTAAAGCACTCGTTCAGCAACTCCGGTGCTAATTCAATGATTAAGAGCCTATTATGAAGCACCAAACCACCGCATGTCTAGGACTTGACGGCGCTTGATATCGAGTATCATTCGCACTATCTCGTCGCTCCCTTTATATGAAGCGGCCTGCAGAGCGGTGCTAAAAGCTCCACCCTGGGCATTGACGTCGGCGTTAGCGTCGAGGAGCATTCGCACTATCTTAGTGTTCCTACTAAGAGAAGCGGCCTGTAGAGGGGTGCCATATCTCCCACCCTGGGTATTGACGTCGGCGTTGGCATCGAGGAGCATTCGCACTATCTTAGGGTTCCCACTACACGAAGCGGCCTGTAGCGCGGTGCCATATTGGCCCCCACCCTGGGTATTGACGTCGGCGTTGGCATCGAGGAGCATTCGCACTATCTTAGGGTTCCCACTAAGCGAAGCGGCCTGTAGAGCGGTGCTAAAAGCTCCACCCTGGGCGTTGACGTCGGCCTTGGCATTGAGTAGCATTCGCACGATCTTAGGGTTCCCACTACACGAAGCGGCCTGTAGCGCGGTGCCATATTGGCCCCCACCCTGGGCATTGACGTTTGCTCCAGCTTCCAGCAATAGTCGCACTGCATCCTGATGTCCTGCCCGTGAAGCTGCTTGCAGGGCGCATCCAGCAGCTGTTTCTGTGTCAATGTTTGCCCCATTTTGCAAAAGCCACTCGACGAATTCCAACTGGCCACAGCGTGCTGCCTCCATTAGAGGTGTGCTCTGACAGTTATTCTTTGCCTCGAAGTCTGCTCCCCTTTTCAAGAGTATCTTGGCTATTTCAATGTGACCCCATTGTGCTGCTAAATGCAATGCCATGTTTCCCCGACCGTCCGTTTGTGTCAATTCTTGTTCGTCGGACGACAGAAAATCCATCACATCAACGAGATTAGCAGTCGCAGCTAGGTGAAAGAGAGTGGTTCCTCCTGGTGGACACTTCGCCTTATATTTGTCCAGCCCACGGTAGAGCTGCCCCCATCGGCCAATCAACTGCCCCAGTTGTTGTATTTCATTCTGCACTTTATCTGCACGACATTCGCCAGCCTTTTCCGCATGGACAAAAATATGAAGGGTCGCATATCCAAGTAATGGTCGCTCTGTGAAGAAATCTGCTAGATCACCATGTCGACGACTACGTGCGCTCTCTAATGACCCCTCTCTGGCAAGGTAGGCCAAGCAAGACTGATAGACCGTCGCTTGGCATTGAAGGATGATCTTTTGGCCGTCGATAGGTGATGTGCTAGCACCGACAAGTTCACCTAAGAAGGCAAGTCCTTTTGTTCGCAAAAACTCATTGATCGACTGGTGGACTACCTGTATAGTCCCGCTGCCTTTGCGACTTGGCGCTGTCTCGGCGAGTCCACCAGAAAGCGCCTTGATCCTATGCCTCATGCATTCGTCGGTTTCGACAAAACCATCAGTCTTCTCCCAATGTATTCGGTATCGTGTCATCTTGGGATTTTCCATCGCCAAGGCATAACGCATCTCTGTCACGCTCAAGGGCCGCTCAGCTAGTGACAGCCACTGAAAGAATAAGAACACCTGGGGCCGCTCCACAGGGTCTATAACGCACTCCAGTATGTATTTGTACACATCTTCCAAGTCGGCTGGCACGATGGGTAACCAGCGACGGATAACCTTCGGGAAGTGTCCTTCAAGAAGCTTCCGCTGGACGAGAGGCACGATGATATGCGCCCATTGAAACACTGCCTCTGTGCGTTGAACTAACTCATTTTGTAGATTCTGCAAGTCGTCTTGGTCAAATTTGTGCCTAAACATCGGGTTCCGTGAGAGTTTGTCATTGATGTAGGTGGTAATGTCCTCGAGATTATGATCCTCAATAGTTATCTCTCTGGCCCCGTAACTGTCAACAATTGGATAGTGTCGACATGAGATGCATATTCTGACAGCGACTGTGGGCCCTGCAGCATCATTGAGGCGGTAAAAATAGTCTGCTAGCTGCCGGGCGGCCTCGCTACCGGCTTCATCTAAGGCATCCACGAAAATAGTCACGCGCTGACGGCTGGCCGATGCCAATATAGCTTCTGCCAATAGCCTTTCAAGCCATATCTCTGGCCATTCCCACTTATGCGCGCCATTACCGAACTTCTTACTTCGATCCAAGTAGAACTCGCGTAACCGAGGGCGCACAGCTTCATCGCTGCGGAAAATCTGGTTTAGCAACGATCTGAACATCCCTAGTGGTCTGCGCTGCAAATCTGTTCCTCGAGCATTGAAGAAAAAGTCAAGCTGAATGCCGTTGCCAATATCCACAGACTCCCTTAGCTTGTCGTGTAGGTAGGCCATCAGTGTTGATTTGCCGGCGCCAGGCTTGCCCTTGATCCACAGCAGACCGTAGGAGTCACTCCTCCAAGACATATATTCTTCCAGTCCTAGAATCCACTCGCACGTATTTCCATGGCGTTGTTCGATGTTGTCTCGCCGATCTAGCATCTCGGGGAAGGCCAGTGATCCAAGGATGTCTGCAGACAGAATCAGCGATAGGCTCCCGATAGGTATTCGGACGATACGTACCATTGTCAATCCTGTTTTGGTCTGAAATGTGTAAGCGTCATAGATCATATGTAGAAGGAGGCTCTGCGCGCCAGGCAGTATTAAAACGGCGACTTACCTTTTTGCTGGGCCTCAGGGCTTAGACTCTCGTCAACCAATGTTACTACACACGGTTGGTCAGGACAGGCATGGCCTCTTGACTTGTATTGCCCTAATTATTGCCTACCTGAACAATTGTTGTATTGCGTCCCATAGGAGTTGTTATTGTTTTGAAGTCCACTGCCGGCATTCGTGTTCTGCGTGCCATCACCTTGGTTATTGAAAGTGACGGGTGGCGGTATTGTTTGGTTCATCGTACTCTATCGTTCTGGAAAGCAGAGATCTACTGTGTAACTCATGGGAGATCAAGATTGAAAAAGTTCAAGGTGCACGAGGAGCAGCGGGGTGTGTGGCTGGAGAGAGTATGCCCGGGGGCTGAGGCGTCCCGTTGGGCCTCATCACATGCGTGTGTGATCAATCGTGCATATACACAGCCCAAATGGGACACAGTGGCCATCTATAAACTCAGCAAATTACAGACTACACAGATGTGTTGATTATCGTATCGTGCATCTGCTGCTTCGGTCTTATCCGCATCGGTGAAGTAGAACAACAAATGTCTTCTCAGTTCAAACAACATTTTTCTTTCCAATCTTGGTGTTCGAGACACCAAGCTAGCTCAGCTTGGCACATGGCTTTGTTAAACCGAGCTTTCAGTGGGTGTCGTTTCTTGTACTCCAGCCTTTCCCAGGATGCGCCAGGCAGTAGTATGAGAGATATCATGTCCGAGGTTCATTTCTGCAGCAATATCAGCGCAGGTTTTTGCACGGCCGTCCTGGTCAGCATGTGCTTTTGAAAGCACCTGACTTTGCACTTGTGATGTCTGCTTTGTCGGCCTCCCAGAGCGAGGGGCGTCAGCTAGCATAGCGTCAGAAATATCTCAAGAACGCGAGTTCGGGTCAAAGCCATGTTCAAGGGCTCTTTCGTATATGCGGTTGACAGTGCGCTTTGGGTGGCCAGATAGCTTTGAAATAGTAGCAGTGCTAACACCAGTAGCTCTGCACGCTACTACAATTGCGCGCTTAGAGATATCGTGGCCCATGGCAGTAGGCGATAGGTGGTAGCTAGGTGGGAGTAGTATAAGGGGGCATATAGAAAAGGGGGTTCCAAAGAGGGGTACTGGTATGTATATGTAAATTACAATTAAATAGATTTTTAATTCGAAAAAGCAAATAAAAGTACGCACACGAACCAATGTTTCAAGCTGAAATGGACATCCGTACAGCATTACGGAGTAATACCCGTTTTTTCAAGAAAAGTAATGAAGAAAGTTAATCTGCATTAAAGACCGATGAACCAAGATCCAATCTCCCATGGTTGTTATCTCCGCACCATGCCCGATGTATTAGCCTGTTTACTCAGTACAAGAAATTCCCAAATACATAACGCGGTAGAAGGCAGTACTAGTATTCTTCTAATTTCTTGAATAGATAAGCCAACTATATAACCTTGGAAGATGATCGGGCCCGACGTGACACTGATTTATGTCCGAGAATAGTCACCATATAAAATGCGCCAATGTAAAATACTAACATCGCTCCATCGTAGCTCGTTCCCTTGAGCTACACCAGTAGTTTTCTCATCAGGGGAAACAGCCAAGCCCTGGCCAGAATCTGTTCAACTCTCGGGTTTCTGCTTGGCTGCTCTCTGCTCAGCCTGTGCACGCATCCGGTCGGCCATTTCATCCAATTGCCGGGCAGACTCTGCAGCGTATTGGCAGTGGCGGCGAATTTCTGGGCCGTATTTGTAGAAAATCCATGGGAACGGTAGACAAGCTACAGCGAGGAAAGCCGAAATTGAGGAGGCCCAGTGAATGCCAAGGCTCTGGTACATTGGCGTTGTGAAGAGCGGACTACATAGATATCAAGTTAGTTTGATACTAGGACTATGATTGGGAACAAGTGAGTGAGGACATACAATGCCGCGCCGAAAAGGGCCCGGATGACAGCATTACCTGCTAATGCCGATGCCGCGTAGATAGTATACCCATCAACCAAGTAGTTCACCACACTTAAGAAGATGGAAACATGAGAGAACCCGAAAAGTACAGTTCCAATCTCGCAGACGATCCAATGGATATGTGGGAAGTTGGTCCAGGCGAACCAGAATAATCCCACAGGAAGGGTAACTGCTCCGACCATCGCTGGAATGAGTCGAGCTTCGGGAGGTGGGCGACCGTAGGCTGTGCGATCGGCGACTTTCTTATACCGGCCGTCTTCGAAGATTGAATAAGCGCATCCGAGAATCTGCCCGATCATCATGCCAAGGAAGGACAGGCCGGAGGTGCTTTGGGGCCATTTGAGATTCTCTTCAAAGACAATCGGGAAGGCGGCAAATTCCATATACATCGTTCCGTAAACTATTAAAAACTATATTAGTCCTTGATAAGAAGAAATGATGATACATATGGGAGAACTTACTGATAGCCATGTAGATAGACAAAAGCAGCACGATCGGCTCCATCAACAGCAATATCCAGGGGCGGACCATGGTCTTGGTGAAGATCTCTCCAGCAGTCCTATTTGCATTTCCAATGTCTAGACGACTCTTGTAAACTGCTCCGGTCAATTTACTAAGCTTGGCAGCGCGCTTCTGCAATAGGACTGGGGTGTAAGTCTCGGGAATAAGAGCAATCCCAACCAGAAACACCACCCCGTTGAAGATAGTTGTAAGCCCTTGAACCCACTCCCAGCTTTTTGACACAGCTAAGAAGTTGCAAGTGATTGGTCCGAGACTGGGACCTAAGAAGGGGGCTCCAATAAAAGCGATTGTAGCCAGCCCTCTATCACGGGCTGTATACATGTCTGAAACCACACCTCCAGCATTGGAGATTGCCGAAGAACCAAATGCGCCTGCGAGGAATCTTAGGACTAGCAAAGTCGCAATATTCGGGCTTGCAATTGTTGCCCCGGCAAATAGTGTAGTCAACACGTACGTGAGGAAGTAGATGATTTGACGACCCCAGAGCTCGGAAAGTGGAGCCCATATAGCTGGCCCGATGGCAAAGGCGAGAACAAAAAGTGAGGTGTCGGCAACAACTAGCTCAGTGCTGGTACCGAAGCGTTCCTGGATCTGGGGGTTGGCTGCTGAGAGAGCAGACGAAGCAAAAGTAATGGACAAAAAGGAAGCGGCTTGTAGAATTGTGATGGACCATTTTAGCCAATCTTGCATTTGGTGCGGATCGCGGGCATCTTCGTGAAGCCAGTCCACCAAGTAAGGATCTTCAGGTGTGCCATTTCCCTCCCATTCGTGGCGGACAACGTCGTCGGTGATGGTGTCTTGGGACAGCACTAGCTGGTATAGCGGTATCCGAAAGCGACCGCTCGTTTCATTTATGGCTGACATGATCTGAGGGATTTTCCTCTTCAATACTAGGACCCTCAGGCAAATCGCGTAAATAAGGATGTTCTGAGGAAACGGTTGAGGGACAACGTCCTTGCTTACGGTAACCACGACTTCTTCTGGTCAATCCAATGGCCCAAGGAAAAAGGAAAAAGCACGGAAACCCGAAGTTGCTATCAAAATAAGTATGGGAGGCGGTTATTTAAGCATCTAGCGGCAATGGCGTTGAAAAGAGAAAAGGAAACTCATACAGGCCATTAATAATAACCAGCGAATTCCCAGGGTGATTTGAAATCAGGTTGTGAACGACCTCGGAGACTTTTGGGCCTGGATGTGTTGAACCTTCCCTTAAAAGCCGTGTTCGTGCATTCTTTGAAGCTGTATTTTTGTATAAAAGACGATGCCATTATTTCCAGGCTCTGCCAAGCTTTGTGGCCATGGAGTCTGCGCAAACTTTTACCCAATCATAGGCCAGAATTAGACCCACCGGGTCTCGTTCCCGCTAGTACCCGCTTCCCGAGCCGTTAAGCTGGTCGGGGCAATTCCACTCCGTCAGATGGCTCAGAAAGGCATTCAGCATTCCAACAGAAACTTCCAGGGACTGCCCGTTTCTCGTCAGGGTGGAGGCTCGCAAAGTGGCCCCATACACTTGCCTGATATGATCAACCATCGAATCGTCAACCAGCGGATCATGCGTCCACTTGGTTCAACTCAACACGCGACAAACACAGCCGTCAAGATTTTATGTTCACATTGCGGGGACTTCAAAGCTGATCACACGAACAAGTGAGAATTTATAAATTGGCCCTTTCTATACGCGTTTTGTCAAAATAATGCTGCTGCTGCTGCTCGCTGTGGACTTAGCGCTACGTGGAAAGCAAAGTGAGCTCTCCGACCCTGGGGTACGAGAGCCGATCTACAAGTGGTACCATTTCTATTTATTGTGCCAATCTAGGTGAATTTGTTTTTACTTTTGCGATTATTTGGACAAAGATGACGGCCTCAACCTGTGCAATTCGAGCTGGAACGACGTGATTGAAATGCATCATGTTATTGGTAACTATAACCGGAACAAGGCGGAATCTTAACGCTTTTATATCGAGGCTATAACGGACCTAAGGGGTTAGTTGCATTTAACTATGGTTAGTCCACAGGCACCAAGTTATAGGTACGAAGGTCGTGCTCATTGACTTTGTGGTAGGCAGCCAATACTCCAGGACTTCTTCCTGCACTTAATCAAATACATTGCAACTTAGAGTGTATATGTATGTAGACTTTGTGAGAGAGTATGTATTTGTCCCATATATGCAAGGTGTATTCCTATTTTAGACGCTAAGGCCGGTGCCACGATGTTCCGTTCACATGTCTCTGATAATGCCTAAGCCCCAAGGTGTCTAGCTTCATGTGATGATGTATCACCTACCATATCAGTTGCCTATTGCTTATACTCCGTACTGTCTCGCCTATTCAAATTGTGTCCACCCCTGAAATGATATCTCACGAAAGCCCCAGCACAGTACGGAGTACAACATACCAGTGTCATTGCCCCAGCCCCCTATCTACCACGACCCACCATGCAGTATATCCCTTCCCATCTGGGTGTGCCCACGCAAGCTTCGTGTGTCACCGCCAAGCCTGCAAGAACACAAAGCTCAGCGGCTGCACCACCGAGGACCCCTTACAATTACGATGCCAAGCGGTTGGTGACATCGCCAGCCGCGTTGCTAACAGCCCCATTCAAGTCACACATGGGGCGCAGGATGCTTGTGTCCTTCGAACCACGAGCACAGCGTCAGACATAGATCATCAACCTAGTTCAAGTTGCACAAGCTTCTTCATCCGCCACAATCAATGACTTCATACTCTTGGATGAAACCAGTGGGTAGTCTTATTGATGTTTTTGTTCTACACACCATTTCCCGCTCTACATAGCAGGAGGCAAAAACAACCCCTCCTGAATTAAATCCTCATTAATCGAACAGGATCAAGCGACGTCGTATGTACTCGGAGGTTGCATCCATCGACGCAAGCGATCCCGCTATAGGGCGTCCGCCTCCGAGAACGACAAAACGGGCCCAGCCATCATCCAATCAGTGTCGATCAATCCCACAGCTACCCCTGTAGATCCCCCAATTGCCCTGTTTCAGGCGAGACAATGATAGATCATCGCGCTGGTGCGTGGTCTGTGTCATTGTGGTGCTCCACGTCTGCAAGCTATAAGACTTTGATGGAGCCTGATATGCGTTCGTCTTTACTTTTCTAGTTTCGATATTAAAATAACCCGTGGTTCGATCTTCACTTTTTTGCTTTGACTACTCCTATTTTGCAACGTATGTTTGGTTTACACCGTTTCCTTGCCCTTGCATCTAGTCCAAACCCGCATATTGCGGTGTTTTCGCCGTACCTTCTATTTTTATACTTGACTCGGTCGCTGATTTGGCCCTTTCCTCGATTTTAGATACCCAATTTCCAAGACTTTCCAGTTCCATCCAATTCAAAATGCGCGCGTCGGTCATCATCCTCGGCTTCCTTGCCACTCTCACTGTCGCCCTCCCCGAAGCATACCCTGAGGCCCAAATCGCGTGCCAATCGGTCAGTCTGGTCCATGTCTACAATGTTCGAGAATGTAGAGAGGATTCCTAACGATGTTATCAGGACACCATGGTTTGCACGGCTGCTAACTGTGCCGGCGAAGGATGCTGCTGTGAGGGACTTACTTGCGGGTCCAATGGTGTAAGTATCTAGCAACCCTAATGGGGTATCCGCCGAGTGTGACTTGCTTGATTCAAAGATGCTAACGAGGGTGACAGACTTGCATGCCACTATAAGATGTTGTGCTTGGAGTTACAATATAGTAAAAGGAGAAATTGGCCTACCGGGTCAACCATGGTGTCTTTTGTTGACATAAGGACGCAACATGGACAGGGAACCTCTTTCGGGCCCTATGGTCAATGCCTTGGCTTGTATTTATCTAGTTTGTTAATGGTATATAATTCTGGAATATCATAAATTCTCAATCATTGCATTGGTAAGGATGTCCCTGTCGTGCGTTCCAGTCAAGCTAAAAGCATAAAACTGCGATCAATAGCTTTAGTTCGATGCAGCTATAACAAAGCGTATCCCCTGATATGGTGTTGCTTTTCCCACGCTCAGCATACCCTCGACAGACGACGGTAGACCACTCCACAAGACGGCCCAGTAACGCAGCCCTCTTCTAATAAAACTATCCATCAACTTCCTGAGCAAACATTCCATCCGACCTTGCTGCGCACATTCCATAAAAGCATAAAAGAAAGAGCAAAAAGGTCCCATCCTTGTCCATCGTGTCGTACTCGTATCCCCCAGCGACAAATAATAAAAGACATGAACTTTTGTTGCGGTATCGGCAGGGATCTCAAGATTTGACTTCCCCAGCCTCTAGGCTGCGGAGACCTGCCAAGGTCCGGGTCTCATCGTCACTTTTCTTTCATGTTTCATTTCCATCCTTCTTTAGGAATCTTTCCCAAACCTTCCGGGTCAAAACGGTTACCAGTGCAGCGGCTCCGGTCAGTATGAAAAAGACGGCGACAGTAGGCAAAAGAAAGTAGAAGGCCAACTTGGCAACCACTATGAAGAGTATTCCAGTCACAAGCACTGGACATAAAAGCATAGGCCATTCGCCGAACGCGGGGCCGAAGAGTCCCACGAAGAAGTCCTCCATGTTGAGGGGTGTATGGATCACCGGAAGAGGATTCAAGTTGGGATTTGGTTGCTTCGTCAGGTTTGACTGACTCGGTTGGGGATACAAGTGATGGGAGTATGTCGGTAACAGCTGTGATTTGGATGTAGAAGAGAGGATGGATGATAGACTTAGCAAGAGTCACGTCAGTGCCCTGAATTTTGCAGTCCATACAAGGTTGAGATGAACCCTGGTCCGGGGAAGTCAGATGGCGTTCTTTCCTATTTAGGAACTATAGCTTTTTCCGAGGTCCCGAGTCGACCTAACAACCTTGGAAAGTACATAGTTACCTACAGAAAGAGTTACCTACAGAAAGTACTAGTCCTATTCAACCTTCCCCAAAACCTCCAAATCCGAAGCATCATCCCCCAGCTGCGTCTTCTTCAAAGCCTCCAACCTCTCCTTCCTAGCAACTACCATGTCCCCAAGAAGTTCAAGCTCAATCTCAAGACGCTTCTCCATGTCGACGGTACCACTGGAGCCGCCCGCAGTTACAGGTCGAGACGAGGTAAATATTTCCGCATCTGGTTTTCCCTGATTCACCTTCTGTTCTCGCTCGCTGTTCTCTTTCCCTTCCTTCTCTTTCCCTTCCTTCTCTTTCCCTTCCTTCTCTTTCCCTTCCTTCTCTTTCCCTTCCTTCTCTTTCCCTTCCTTCTCTTTCTCTCTCTTCCCTTTGTCCTCATCAGAACTCAAATCCCAACCAAACAATGCTGCAAGTATGGCGAAGGCCAAGAAGGCGATAACGAATATTATAGCCAATGCGACAGCGATTGGGATGAACAAGTGGATGGCCAAGTGGACCCAGAGTTCTAATAATCCCTTGATCATCAGCAGGGGGCGCATGTAGAAGGGCTCGCATTCGAATGGTATCTGGAACGGCATGGTGAGAGATTAAAGAGCGGGATGCAGCTTGGATTCGGATTTAGATCTGGTCTGGGAAACGGGCGTTGTTCTGGTTTTAATTCGGTTCGACAGGAAAGAAGAGCGCCGAAGGTTCTTTGGTACAATTTTGCCTTTGAGGGTTTGTCTTGGTTTGAGGGACGGTGAAATCGACACTGGTTTGATGTCGTGTCTTGGGCTGAGCCTCAGTGTCGGGGCGTATGCAGTGCCCCACTTTGTCGGGCGCAGGTTGCATGATGTTCGTGGACTCATCGAATTAAGATCCCAAGAGGGCCAAAATATATAGGAACAGCTCGGCGTAACGAACACTAAGGACAAGGATCCCCTGGCCAGAGTACAGACCCGGCATAGCACATACTGACTACATCATACAGAGGACAGACTACCGGTATCAAACTCGTAAGAAGGCATGAATGAGCAAATATACACAGGACTAAAAACACGCACAAAGAGATCAAAAGGTGCAAGGTCAGTAGACAACGTCAAATAAAAGGTGTATCTACCACAGGAGTCAAGTTTAAAATAGAATCCAAGAAGGGAAGAAAGGGCCGATCAAAGTCCGTAGACACATCACCAAGCCAGAGAAAGGTAAAACTCCAAGTCCTCCTGTACAAGTTTTGCATTTGCAGAACTAAACAAAATATTCAAAAATCCATCACGAGACATGGCGCTTAGAAGACACCAGCACAACCCCAGTGCTGCTCAACGTTGAACTCACCGGGGTTCTTCCAGGTGTCGTCGGAGTAGGAGAAGAAGATGGACTTGGAGCCAACCGCGGCGGCGATGGACTTGATGGCGGTGGCCTGCTCAGCGGTACCGGGGACAGCGGCACCGTTGGAGCTACCGGCGTTGGGCCAGCCAGTCTCGAGGTTGATGACGTCCTTGCCGCCACAGATCTTCTCGAGGACCTCGAACTCGCCCTTGGTGAACTCACCGGCCTTCTCGGCGGTGACATCGGCGTTGAAGAAGGGGTGGATGTTGGCACCGACGACGTCGACGGCGCTGCACAGAGTGCTAGAGCCGTACTGCTGCCAGACGTTGATGGGCTCGGTGGTGGTGATCAGACCGGTGTAACCGGCAGCCTTGAAGCTCGAGGAGGCGGACTTGATGAAGGTGGTGAGGGTAGCGGCATCGATGTAACCGGACTGGATGGCCTCGTTACCGACAACGATCAGCTTGACCATGTCCCACTCGGCCCACTTGGAGATCTCGGTGACCTGCTCCTGGGCACCGGTGATGCCGGAGCCGTCGATGTAGACACCCATGATGATGCTGAGGCTGAGCTCCTTGCAGGCGTCGCCGATGAACTCGAGACCGCTGCAGTCAGTGGAGTAGACACGGATCAGGTTGAAGCCCTTGCCCTTGATGACCTTGAGATCCTTGAGAACCTCCTGCTTGGTCTTGCACTCACCACCGGCGGTGTAGGGAGAGTAAGTCATACCGTACTGACCCTCACCGAGGACGGTGGGAACGTTGCTGGGCTCGCTGACGGCGGAGGTGGTGGAGCTGGCGCTGGAGGTGCTGACAACGGGGGCGGCAGTGGTGGTAGCAGCCACGGTGGTGGGGACAGCGGGGGCGGTGGTCGAGGCCAGGGCGTCGGTGGGAGCAGGGCAGACGTAGGTGTAGTCAGTGCGGGTCACAGTGACGACGGACTCATCCTGGGTGTAGGTACCGGGGACAACGGTGTGAGGGGTGGGGTAGACCAGAACGGTGCTGGTGGGCACAGAGGTGGTGGTAGGAGGCACAACAGTGTAGGTACCAGCAGTGGGGCAGACGTAGGTGGTGGTCTCAATGACGCTGGTCACGGTGCTGCCGGAGGGCTTGACGGTGGCGTAGGGGCAGGTGACAGTGGTGGCAGTCTCGACGATGGTGGTAACACCACCGTAGGTGTGGGTGCCGCTGGGGACGTCAGTGGAGGTGGCACCGCAGACAGTGGTGGTGTCGTGGACGGTGATGGTGGTGGCCGGGATGGTGTAGACACCGGTGGTGGAGAAAGTGCTAACACCGGGAGTGGGCAGCTCCACGGCGGGAGTGCTAGCAACGGCGGTGCTAGAGGGAACCGGGGCCGAGGAAGAAGAGGCCGAGACAGTCACGGTCAGAGTGCTGGTGCTGGTAGAGTGCACGGTGCTGGTGAGAGTGCTGGTGGACTCGGGGAGGGGAGTAGAGGTTGAGGTAGAAGAGGGAGGGGCAACAGTCTCGACGGGGACCAGGGTAGCGTCGCCGTAGTAGGTGATGACCTTGGTGGTGCAACCGCAGGTCTCCTCAGGGGCAGCAGTGACGGCGGAGGACCAGACGCTGGATGAAGCCTCGCGACGCTGGTGGAAAGCGTCATGGCGACGGTGAACACCGTCGGCCATGGCAGAGCCGACCAAGGCGGCGGCGGCAATGATAGATCCCTTCATGATAGAAAGATAATATCAACCACGCGAAAGAATGAATGCCCGCTGAACGAGTGAAGCGGTGGTCAGTGATAGAATCGAAGGAACGTGGGTTGAGAAGGTAAAAGGAGAGTGATCGGGGGCACGTAAGGCCTTTTGTTGGAGAAATGGTTACCGGGGGCAGTTAGGGGGAAAAGAGAAAAGGAGAGAAAAAAAGACCTAAAAAAGGGCCCCAGTGTGCTAGCCTCTGCATACAACATAGATACAGGTCCACCGATCGTGAATTTCTTTGAATTTAATTTACCCTAAAATTACCCCTGGACGAGTCTAGATGTGTATTCAGGGACAGGCTCAATCTGATTGGCTGGACATTCGACACCCGAACGTTGGCTGGCTATGGTTGGCCCACACGGCTCGGGCAAGAGTGGGGATTGCATGTAATTGCGTTGTTTGGTACATTTGCAATTTGTGTCCGATTATATCAGGCACATGCAGGTACACAGTCAGATCATAATGCGGACTCCCTACTCGTACACAAACATTATATTCTCATCCAACGGTCATTTCATTTCACAATGGGAGCCAATACTGTGCGCGGAGTACTCCGTACAGAGTACTGACTCAGTCCTCCGTATCCGAATACTATTATTATCAATACAGAATGCACTGCCCGCACGGATCGTTCGCAGGTCTTCTCTCCTTTTCCTTCTCAGCCTTCGGGCCAGCGTCAAAAATAGTGATCCTGTCTCACACCCAGAATTAGCCCTCCCCTTACCGCCGTGAGGGTCGTCCAGCTTCCGATTTCCCAACTCCTAACTTGAAAAGCCACATTGTACCTAAACGAGGCCAAGGTTTCATCCGTTCTGTCAGACCATGTAAGGCACCACTGCAGCCCCTCTGTGGCTTACTCGGTGGCAAGTCCCCGTTCAACCCTCGGTTCCTGGTTACCCAGACCAGAAAAATAATGTCTTCAAAGCAAAGCAGAGAGTTGGTGGAGTTGAATGGGCTTTAATTCCAATGTCTCAGTGCAAAGTCAGACAGAGAAATCCCCAGCCAAATAGCCAATAGTCCCAAACCAAAGAAAAACAGGGAAAGTCTCTTCCCACGCCATGTGGGGCTAGCTGTCATAGCGCACTCAGCTAGTCCGAAAATAGTAAGGTGGTAGCTAAATTGGAGTATAGCCCGTGTTTTGATTAGTTGAAATGCAGCCTCTAATTTCCGCCCTGCCGATCTTTATCATAAAATCACAATACGGGTATCGTTCAATCTTATAGATTACCAACAATATACAAAGACTTCTGTTCACTATTGCTTTTCAATACCAGTCTCGGATTACAGCGGAGCAGTCAACAAACATTTTCACCGCCAAGAGTATCGCAAGAATCTCGAGTCCTTGTGTTCGCCCGAACGAAATTGTTTACTTATATCAAGATACTTGCCCTGCTCTATGGAAACAACGCACAACTTTTGTTCGCTGTTAAGTATGCGTTGTTTTCTGCCCCGCCCCTGACGATCTCCATCGAGTCAGCGGCACACAATATTGTCCACGCACCCATGAACTAGCAGATCACCCGGCCTAAATAGAGTCAAGAAGAGTTATTAAACGGGGCAGGAAGCTTGAACCTGTTCAATTAAGTAATCGCGCCAAATGCAATATTGGAAGGCCCGCCTAGTCGATGAGGCACCTTCTCCTCGGAGTATAGTTATTTACGCAGTGTGGTTACCAGAACAGAATAAGGGGAAATAACACTGTAGCCTATCAGATATAACCGATACCCACACTGGAAGAGCAGTCTTTGCAAGTATATATATGGCGTACAAGCAATGGAAGCAGCAAGTATAAACGGACAGATCCTCTGCCATTCCATGTCCTGGGTGCTGATCACAATGAGAACGAAGTCTGGATCTCTTCGACTGGCGATCGCGACTCATCCATGGGGTAGATCACAACGGATGCTGGGGCACAGCCGAGGGTTGTTTCTTGTGGAGATTACCACTATGTATTATTTGACGGAACCATGACTAGCGTCTGACTCCTGAATTATGTAACTGTGTGATAGGTTTCTGCGCTCGCTAGTCTGGTCGCTTCGAGGCCAATAATTACCCCAGCGATGTGATTATTGACAGTGATGGCTTCGGTAGAATGTGATGTAATTGTGTTGTGCCTAGTCCGAAAAATTCGAAATGAACCGTTGACCCTGCCACGTTCCTGCTTTGGATTCGTGTGGAAATGTAACTGAAATAAATAACCAGAATTTGTTACAAACAAAGGAACTGCCCAAGTCAAAGACAACTCAACGATCCAGACCGCCGAAATACTCTTGGCCAATCTGACAATTCCAATGGATCAAAAGGCCAAGGAGAATAGCGGATCTGGGCTCAGTTGGCATCGATGTCGAGGCTTGGCACCGTTTTTGAGGTTGGTCAGGGGGAGGGGTGTGTTGGTCTTGTGGATTTGGGTTCTGGAGAGTCAGTGCGATTCGTGCAGAGGCTATTGTGGGATTTCTATCAGCCTTGCTATTGGGGGTTTCTTTGTTTCCTCGTATGTCGTATACAGAGTACAGTACAAAGTTCCAAGGGTCCAATTCAACGGTGAGTTTTTGTTCCGGGGAAGTTTCTGCAGCCGTTTTTTGACTGGGTTTCCCTGCATATGACTTGTGACTGTTCTGATATGTCAGATTTAGGGCTAATTTATGTTGGCATTCCACATCTCAAATATTCGGGAGAGATCTGGATCACAGGCCACATGGAGAATGTCACTTGTGGAATGTATGCCTCGATCTTCAGGTGTCTCTTCGCTTGACCAATTTCTCATCAATAATCATTCTCATTGTTCTGATATACCTTACTTCGTAGTTGTTGCTAATGCAACTTAGAAGTAATCTTGGAATTGAATAATATATTGGCCTCAACCATACCGGCCTCACAGAATATATATATCCGGACTCATCAACAAGTGACTAAAAGTCATGAACTCCGATCCAATATCCTTGTCCCAGAACAACAATCGAAGCAGATAACCCTGAACATATTCCACCCGTAATCGAAACCAGCTATTCCCGCAGCACTGTACGACCCCAACTGCTTGGGTGGCATACGGATAAAGAGTGGAAGGACTATCGAGGGCTCGTAAGGCAGGCGGTAGTAAAGACCGACATGTTCCCGGTATCTTTCAGCAATATCCGACACGCCTTTCAGTCATTTTCATGTCTTGCTAGAATCAAACGGAGAATGCGAAGCCGAAACCTGCGTAATCATCGTCTCTTTTCTCGGTTCTACATTCTGATTCTTAGATGAGTCTCACACGCACCTAGATTACCTATTACCTACCTCGTCTTTGGATATATACGTCGACTTTCGTGTGTCTAGAACAATGTCGTATGGGAATATAGACGTCGAGGTACGGGAGGCGGCGACAGAAGGATGTCATATAAAAAGTGGTTAGAACTGGCGAGATGAATTTGTTGGACTGGCATATACTGACAGTTTCATCGATCAACTCTCTAGGATGTCCTCTGCCATTGCCATTGTAGTTATGTAGAGCGGCCTGCATATGGCGGATTTCCTTGTTTGTGTGCTGATTGTGTACAATTGACTCGCAGCCTGGAACAAGTCGTCTCGTTCGGATGAGAAGCCCCAAGGGGCATGGATGGATGTATCGCGAAGGGATTAGGGGCGATATCATAGAGAATAGAATATTATCTTGCAATAGGATTATCATATTGGGACTTCAGAATAAGGTGCTCTGAATATATCCCTTGCAAGTTTCAAAGTTGAACCCGCCTAATTGTACACCATAACAGCATGTGCTTCAAAATATCCAGTAAAGACGGTCGCACAATATGGAAAATGCATCTCAGCATCTCAAAGCTATCCCAGCCTAATTAAATCAAAACCAAAGTAGGGCTTTCCCTCTTGTTCCTACTTTTTGCCGTTAATCAAATCTGACCATCACCATGCCACCCGATCATGCCACCACATAGCACACACAAAGTCCCACCACTACCACCGCCATTCCCCAATCATCTGATCCCGAATAACAATCGGCAATAAGAAGATAAACAGGATTTACTCTTTACCTAGTATTCTATACTAACCCCAGAAACGGAGAAACCCGCATTCAATCGCACCATATCCCCGACGTCACGACTCAAACGACCAACCACATCCAGTATTATCTTAATCCAACCCGGATAAGATCAATCCGAGGTATAAACCATGATCATGCTATACAGACTATTTCCAGAAACGGATAACGGCCACGTCCCGCGATCCAGCCTCTCGGAACTGTGATATGGTTCTGTTCAATGCTGTCAGGCCATACTGCGATGCGGCTTGGAATCTTGTGGCTATGGAGGGATGGGAGTGGTGTATATAAGGATGGGATTTTACACATAGAACTTGTTTTGTTCATCACTCAAAGATATCTTCATACAAAACACACTTCAGTTACTCGATACTTGGTTCGATACTGCCATACATCTACACCAACACAACAGTCCAACCAAACTCAAACCAACATGCCCACCCAACCCAGAACAACCGATAGCGAGCATGCCCGTCTGCAAAATGACTACGGCGCAGACTACTGGGTTCGCAATTCCGCTCAAGAGCATCGTGTACGTATACACCATCACCATCACCATCACCATCACCTTCCACCATCCACATCCACATCCACTATCACCATACACCATTAGTATCCATAACTAACACCCTCAAAGCGCGCAACAGCTGGACGAGGCCTCTTCGCCGGGTTACAAGATGTGAAGCACTACAATGTCGACCACGGCTGGGCTCGACGGAAGTCCGAGACTTCGCAACCTGGTATTCTCGGGTCGCTCTGGAGTCGGTATGTTTATATGATCCCATGGTTTAGATGTAATTGTGAGATTTGGGAATCAGTGCTGACTTTATATAGACTCACTGGGCTTTGATATGACTTGGATATAAACCGTTATCTTTTAGATCTTTTGGACGGATTACTGGGTTACTGATTCTCCGGCTCGGATTCGATGCTCGACTCTGTCTTGTGTTGATAGGATGGGACTAAAAGGGGATTGAGATGAGATGATTGGATGTTTTTCTTTTGGAGTTGGCTTTTTTTCATTTTGATTGAGCATTGCTTTGTTATACCATGCTTTTCTTGATATTGGAGTTCTGGTGTGGCAAGATTTGGTTTCTACACAATTTATTTGTCTGGACATCGTTATGGAGTCTACTAGACCACTAATCAAAGATACACTTCTTGAAATGGTGCCTAGTGTCTACTATCCCAGACATAGCTGCATAGCTTGTCTAGCAAGCCACCTAGACGTCCATGTATCTCCCATGCTACAAACTAAGCAACAATCCAGAGGAAGAATTTATATTTCAAAGTTGAACTATATGTACAAAACCGCTAATAGATGTACCAAACGCCCTAACCGCGCACCACGTCAATTCTTTACTCCCAAGAATCAATCTTCATGGTACCCTTCTCCTGAAGATTCTTGTGCATATTGAAAGCCTGGAAAAGCATATGCGGCTCATGACCCATACCCTTACGCAAACACTCGAACTCCGCCCGATCAAGGTAATCAGTAAGAATAGGCGTGTAATCCGGGTGCGAGCAGTTCTTAATAATAACACGGGCACGCTCACGCGGCGACAACCCCCTCACATCAGCAAGACCCTGCTCGGTAACGACGACATCGAGATCGTGCTCGGTCTGATCGATGTGCGTAGCGAACGGCACGATACAGCTCACGCCGGTGGGATCGGTCTTGGTGGGACGCGCGGACGGTGTGTGCATGATACTGTACTTGGAGTTACGGAGGAAATCGGCGGAGCCGCCTAGTCCGTTCAGCATGCGCGAGCCCATGACGCAGGTGCTGTTGGCGTGGGCGTAGATGTCGACTTCGACGGGGGTGTTCATGCCGATGCAGCCGAGGCGACGGATGATCTCTGGGGAGTTGGAGACTTGCTGGGAGCGGAGGAGGAGCTTTCCGGCATATTGCTCCCAGTTGTCGTAGAAGCGCTTGAAGCCGTCTGGGGAGAAGCGGATGGAGGTTGCGGTTGCGAAGTCGAGGTTGCCGCTGTCGAAGAGGTCGAGGAAGGAGTCTTGGAGGACTTCGGTCCAGACTTTGAGGTTCTTGAAGTCCGCGCCGCCCTTGCTGAGTCCGCCCACGACGGCGTTGGCGATGTTGCCGATGCCCGATTGGATGGGGAGGAGGTTGGGTGGGAGGCGGCCGTGGTTCACCTCGTGCTTGAGGAACTCGATTAGGTTCGAGGCGATGGCCTGCGAGCCTTCGTCCTCGGGGGCGTTGGGCAGGGTCTGGTCCGGGTAGTTGGACTCGACGATGGCGACGACCTTCTCGGGGTCTATGGGGATGTAGCTGGTTCCGATGCGGTCCTCGGGGGCCATGATGAGGTAGGGCTTGCGGCCCGGGGGCAGGTCTGAGCAGGTGATGTCGTGCAGGCCCTCGAAGGAGGGCATGGAGGTGTTGACTTCGATGATGACCTTGTCGGCCATCTGGATCAGTTCGGGCGAAGCACCGACGGAGGCACCGGGGATGATGCCTCCGTTCTCGGTGATGGCGGAAGCCTCGATGACTGCCACGTCAATTGTGGGCTTGGACTTGTTCAGAGTGTACCAGCCCTGGCGGAAGCGGAAAGGTTAGCGGTCGATAGTTTTCCTCGGGGAATGTCGAGACTTACATAGACCAAATCCGAGGGGAACATGCTCAGGTGCTTATCGAAGAACTTGATCTGGCCATTGTTGATTCCCTTGGCGATTTCTTTTCCGACTTGGTGAGGGCTGCGACGCTCAATCATGTTCAAGCGGGCCCAGCGGTTCTCGGTCTCTGCGCCGGAGGAGGCACCGACAAACAGGTTGTACTTCAGCTGTCCCTGGAGGTTGTTCTTCTCGACGTGGTCTGCGAGAGCAATGGGAGTCATCCTGAATTGAGGTTAACGTTCTGCCCTCACCATCTCATAGTCTGTGTTACATACTTGGGGTAACCGACACCGGTGAATCCGGACCAGCCAATGTAAGTGCCATTGGGGAAGTGGTGAAGGAGATCCTCAGGTTTCGCGAGCTTCTTCAGATACGATGGGCGCCGCACACGGCTCTTCAATAGGGCCGAAGCAGACATGATGCAGAATGGAAGAGGGGAGAGTGTCAAAGATGTGGGAAAGAAGAAAGGGGATCTGGGGGTATAAGTAATTTCTTCAACCCCACGGGCAGAGGTCTCCACAAAGGAATGCGAGGCCGACAGCTCCGGGAGAATGGAAGTGTTCTTTTTGGATCTGGTCTTAGGGCTAAGGTAGGTATGAACTTGACAATTGTATATGGGATGTTGTATATTGTATAACTCCTCTAATTGAATTGCAATTGCATTCCTTTATCATATATCTCCCCATCCCCAGTCAATTCCCATCTAATCCATTAATCCCCTAAATACCCCTCGATGATGCTTATCGTTAAAATAATTCATACTGACGTCAACCACGTAGTTTCCTCGGCATTCGTTCGGGTTTCGGGAATCTCTCGGTTTTACCCTTTCTCCCCCTTATATTCCCTATATTATATTCCCCTCCCTATAAGTTCCTTGCATACACAGACTGTTAAGGAACATATTTTTCAGCTTAATATACCCCCCTTAACATAGTAGAATCAAAGATATATCCCAATATACAACATAGAAAAGAAAAAAGGAGATCCTAGTAGATCCCCAAGACCGAGTTTCCCCCGGCTCCACGTCTCGGGACGGTGTCGGCTATGCAGGCTCGGCCACACGGAGATTTCCATACTACACATTGGATAATCCATTCCACACCATTGGATATATATTGCCGCTAGTAGCGGATTATGCCGATGGTGCCGATCTAGTAAGACGAGGCGGTGATCTGGAGGGATCCCTTTTTTTGTCTTACCCCGGAAGTTCGAGTCGATCGCCACATTAGGGTATGGCTCGAGTGGAATGTGCAATATGATATTCGACTCCACTGAGGTTGGAGATGGGTTTTTTAAAGAGAAAATTAGATATAAGTGCATTCATACAAATCAAATTAGATTAAGAATAAACAGGCCAATCTCTCCATGGCCATTTCATTTGTGAGAATAAAGTAAGAGATACTTGAAAAAATAGAGAGAGATACAAATACAAACTACGGAAACCCGTGAAGAAAAAAAAGAAGAAAAGAAAAAAGAAAACTATATCGTCGCAATTTCCTCATCGTGTACGCCGTCCCCCCCAATCAACAATAATGCATGTCAATCCCCCCGGTTGGGGGGGACTGACCCCGTCGTAAAAGTTACACCCCACCCCTACGCCTCGGTGGGCGCGGCATCGGTCATCTCAACATCTCCGCCATCCTCCTTCTCCTCCGCATTAGCGGGGGCGGAGCCAGAGCCAGACGCAGAGCCCTCGCGGCCCGGACCAGGACTATCAGAGAGGGTCCCTTCGACCCAAGACCGGAAGCGCTGGTTGCTCTCGTCCACCTGGTCCTTGCTGAGGCCGCGGGCCCAGGCCGGGTTGTTGACGAACTTCTCCACGAAGCGGTCGTGGCGCTTCTCCTTCAGCGCGGCCTTCTCCTTGGCGAGCTCCTCGGCCTGGGCCTTGATGGCGTCGGCGTCGGCATCTTTCTCCGGGATGGGGGCGTTGGAGCGCCAGAACCAGTCGTAGGTGGGCGGCTGGTACAACATGGTGTAGTTGTTGGCGCAGATGCGGATGGTCAGGCCGTCGTGGTGCTGCAGGCTGCGGTAGTAGCGCTCGTACTCCTCATCTTCCTCGAGCTTGGGAGGAAGATTGCGCTTCAGCAGGGGCATGCGCATCTTAGAGAATTGCACGCCTTCGGTGGGGTCACGCATGGAGTAGGCGGTCACGTAGTAGGACCAGCGCTCTTCGGGGGTAAGTTCATCGTTGTTGAGGGTTGCGTCTTCGCTGGTCATCACTTGGACGGAGACACGGCGGTCGGTGGGGAACTAAAGAATTTGTTAGTTGGTGTCAGGGCGTTTGGAAATCAAAAAAAAAAAAAAAAAAACTCACGAAAGTAACACGGTAGATATCTCCATCCTTAACCAGTCGCTCAACTTGTTTGCGGTACTGGATTTCCTGGTGATGGGTGGTCTCCTCCTTCTCCCGTTCCTTGAAGAAGAGGTTGACGATATCGGAGCTGCGGTCGCGAGAGTCACCGGTGAAGATGGACGCCACGAACTTGGAAATGGAGGAGAAGATACGTTCCAGGTTGTAGAGCAGGTATCCGCTCTGCATGTAGAAGCGACGCAGGGTCTCTTCAAGGTGAATCTGATCGATATCGCCTTTGATGACCTCATCGCACATACGCACGATCTGCTTGTAAAGGTTGGCTTTGGGATCGACATCATAGAAGAAATCGCTGGGGAACCGGTCGATCAAGCACAACTCGTGGGCAGCCTTGGGTAGAACACCGCGTCGGACTTGTTCGCGAGCTGACTCCTCCTGCTCCTTGATGCGCAGGAGACGCGAGTAGAGGATCTCAAAAGTACGCAAGAAGCACAAGATGTTCAGGTTGCAGTACATGTGGTGTTCCTTCTTCTTGTACTTCTCATTGAGTGTGTATTCATGCTCAAGGTTGAAGTTGCCTTTTCCGGGGTGCTCCATCCAGCGCAGTTCAGCCACGTCAAAGGACTCCTCGGAGTCGGAGGCGGTGGAAGAAACCTGGACAACAGGGGGTTCGTCATGGCTGTTCAGAACACCATCCTCCTTAGCGGGCTTCTCGGCCTGTTCTCCACGTTCCAGGGCCTCACGCAGAAGATCCAGCTTCTGCAAGTCTGCCCCCTTGCGGCTTCCGTTCGAGGCATCCTCAGTGGCGTAAGTGTCATCGTCATCATTGATGGCATTGTAGACTTCGTCCATGTACAAGTTGAAAGTGTAACGATCAAGGCCGAAGAAAGTAGGAATGAAATCCCTAATAAAGTTCATGAGGCGCTGGGGATCAGCACCAAAGCCATTGGTGTTGCGGTCCAAGTACAAGAAAAGCAAGTAGACAGCGTCCAGAAGGACCTGAGTATCGCTGAACTGGAACTCAGCTTGGTACTTGAGCGGGGTCCGGCCGCTCTTGCGACCAGCCTGTGCATCCTCAAGCTTCGTCTGCAGGTCTTGCTGGATGTTCTTGGCGACAAAGAGCTTCTTGTCAGTCTGCTTGGTTGCGATGGCTTGGTGGTCAAGACTGCGCCAGTATGCGCGCTGCATCTGTTCGCGCCAGACCTTGTCCCACTCGCGCTGGCAGGCCTTCCATTCCTCCAGCTTCTGCTTCAAGCGGTAAAGGACAATGGGAAGGACGTGGCATGGACGAAGGAACATGTCTCGAATGACCTTCTCGCCGCGTTGACGGTCGTAAATCTTCTTGATGACACGCTGGTAGATTGCCTCGCTTTGGCCACCGAGACCCTGCGGCAATTTGAATGCCATGCGTTCCGCATCACTCATGTAAAGGAATTGCTGGCAAATGGGCTCAATCAGCTGGATGGTACGTGTGCAAGCCTCGATGTGGTGATCGTAATCATGGCGATCTTCTTCAATACGATGCAAAGCGTCTTCATACTGGTTCTTGCGGTGCGCAACAAAGCCAGAATCTTCCGAAGCCCAGGTAGGGTGTGAGGCCCAATCGTCATTAAGAACGCCGTTGCACATCGGATCGCGCCCACTGCAGGGCTTTTGGCGCTCACGCTTGGGAAGAAGTCGATAACTCGGTCCTAGAGACCGGCAGTGAGCCAAGTTGACGATACCTGATTCCGGGTTCGCCTTGGGGTCGATGATCTTATCCTCGGGTTCTTCGGCACTCATGAACCGTCTGAACCAGCTCATGAGCTCAGCATTGGATCCGATGTATCCCTCGGCCCTCTTGACCAGGACGTGACGGTCGAGCAGATCCGTGGTGTACAGGTTGCAAAGCTTCAGGAAGTCGCTGAACACTTGCTTGTTGGCGATGAACTTCTTCACACGGTCAAAGAACGCGATTTCTTCCTGGCTAGGAGTCATGGAGACCGAGGGAGGAAGAGGCTCTGGAAGAGCAGGAACCAAAGTGGGAGAGACATTTGCCATGTCCACAGAAGGCTTTCCATGGTGGTATTTCGGTCTCTTGCTGGCGTTACCGAACTGCGAACTCTGGCCACCTCTGCCGGCCTCAGACAAGCGAGCAGCTTCGGAACCGGCAGGCCCCGAGATAGAGCCAACACCGCCACCTGGGCCACCACGACGTTTCTTGCTTTCCTTGGGGTCCTTCACATTGAACTGGCCCAGAGGAGGCATCTTGACGTCACGGTTAGGAGTCTGGGTGAAACCTGCAGGTTCACCACGGAGGTTGCTAAGAGGAGCTTGCTCTTCGGCTTGGCGCTGCGCAGCTACTTGTTTGGCATGCGCTGCAGATTCCGGCAGGAACTGTTTGAAATCCTCCAGGAGATCCGGGGCAGTGTTAAACAACTGAGTAACCTGTCCATAAACATCCTGGATAGGCTTTGACTCCCGCTGGTACGTCTGGAGTATCTCAAGGAACTGCTTGTAGATCTCTGGCGCACTTGAGAAGCGGTTCTTTATCTTGTTCACGTAGCTGATGGCGTGGTTGAACTCCACGGGACCACGCTTGTTCAGATCCTGAGCACCCTGGAGCATACCAGTCCCGACGCCAGCCAGGTTGTTCATCGGCTGGGTGAGACTAGCGTTCTGTCCAGCGGCCGAAACTCCCATGAGAGACGACCTGGCAAGTCCAGCGGACGCTGCAGAGGCGGCGCCTTGCAGCTGTGCCACTCCACGGTGGTCTTGCTGATGAGTCATGGCGGATGCAGCTTGTTGCTCCTGTTGAGTGGGGTAACCATAGTGGTGATCCTGAGCGGGTCCAGGTCCATCCTGCTGATACACGCCACCCATCATCCTCGAGCCAGGAGAGTAAGATCCAGAGGCGGGACCTTGCTGTTGATCCTGCTGCTGCCCTTGTTGCCAGCCAGGTCGAGTTTGGTCACGATAGAAATCAGACCGACCATGCGGATCACTGGAGGGGGGTGCATTGGTAATTGTCTCAAAGGGACGTCCTGCACGTGGCATGCTGAGTGTGTTCGTGCCAGACGGGGTTGTGACCCGAATCGCATCAGGGTTGTCTTCGGTACCGCACTCAATACGGTAGCCGGGGGGCAAAAAGGTATTAAATCCCTGAATAAGAGCGGGATGGCCATTGAAAAGTGTCGAAACACGCTGGATCACACCAGGTGTATCGATAGCCTGACTTTTGAAATCCTTCATGATATCCAAGAAACGGTTGTAGACATCTGGCTGGTCAACGAAGCGTACCTTGACCTGGTCGAGGTAGCTGAGAGCATCATTTAGAATCGGTTGTTGGCCCTGCGCAAGAGCTGCAACATTTCCTGGGATCTGCTGCCCAGCGGCATTGTATGCCATCATAGGCTGTCCTGGCGGACCACCGGGGTGCTGCATGTACGAGCGAGGTGTGCCTTCGCCGTGCTGCATTTGAGGACCGAACAAGCCAGCAGCAGACTGAGGTCCGCCCTGGTGGCCGTTCTGCGGGTTTCCGCTGAGGGTTGAGAGGAGTCCACCCGGGCCGTGAATGGAGTTGGGGACTTTATTGGCCACGGGTTGATGGAGGGGGATCGAGCCAGTGTGGCTCTGCACAGGGTGGTGGGGTTGTTCGCGGCGTTCTAACTGCCGTTCAATTTGTTCACGGTGGTCGCGCTCGCGCTCACGCTCACGGTGAGCCATCTCTTCCTGGCGCTGACGCTCGATAATCTCGCGCTCCCTGGAGTCCCGCTCCCGCTCGCGGTTGAGCTGGGGAGAAGCATGTTGCATGGCTTGACCAATTCCGGGAAGAGAATGGCCACTGTTATGCGACGGGCCTGCTGGGTGCTGGCCGTACGCGGAAGGTTGGTGCGGACCTCCGTGGGTCTGGCTTAATTCTGCCAGTCCAGGAAGAGAATGGCCACCTGACTGACTAGGGTGATAGGGTGCTATAATAGAATGATCAGTTAGTTTGAATGGTTTCTTTTTATTATTGGATTCCCACAAGGAAATCCATAGTTCGCAGAGAGCCACTCACCACCAGGAGGGGGAAGTACCGGGCCCGAGGGCTGTGAAGCCTGGCCTTGCTGAGAGGGATTTTGACTGTTGAAGCGCAAGAATATCTGGTTAGTCTGTGATATCATGATATGAAGCCACTTGTACTATATACGACTGCACGTACCTGAATGACCCCAGGGGCCGAGGCTGCTGGTTCATTTGATCGATGCCAGGATGCGACGGCGGCCCACCGGAGGAGTGCCAGTTATCGCTTCCAGAGTTCATGGTTTATGCACGAACACCAGTAGGAGCGAAGTGGAAAGGTAGGTTTGACGGATAAGAAGGGTCGAGGAGGGGAGAAAAAGTAACAGGGTCTGGTAATCGAAGAGCTGGAGCTCGTAGTCTCGTGGGTAGGAATCGACTGGCAACGCTCAGGTTGCAGTAGGGTCACAGCATGACCTGGCTTTTGCAGATAAGAAGACAGGATCCAACTCCACGCAGCAAGAAAGAACCGGCAGAGAAGTACGATAGACAAGAAGGAGACACTGGGGTGATGGAATTGCGCGCGACCGATCGCGGGCTCCTGTGGAGGCTTTCCTCTCCGGAACTAACCTATTGTGGTTTAGTGGGTGCTTTACGGACATTCGATTCTCCGACGTGTATTCAGAATTCATTCAATACGGTATTGTTTGTATCTATTGGCGGGATTTCCGTCAATGGGAGGCGGTACAATGGTCATGCATGGTATTGTGCGATAGGCCAATTTCAGTCCGCCTTCGTCATCGCCCGCCATTGCCGGCAGAAAAACATGACTGGCATTGAGTGGACAGGCGAACAAACATGAATAGCATGAGTCATGAATGGGGATCAATAATTTGAATAGAGTTGCAGCTTATTGTTCATTGTATAGCCTATCTCCTGTATCGAACTGCATAATGAGGCTCGTTCTGAAGGCTGGGGCTGCCTCTCGCTTGTCATGCCTCGGAAAGGGGCGGAGGGCAAGGGCTGGCTAACAATGCCGTGGCCTCTTGGGCATCTTTTTCAAGGTAAGATACATTTCGAGCTACAGTGCTGGTTTCCTTTTCTCCTATCTATTCAGAGAAAGGCAAGGAAAGAATGTCTAAACGGTAAATTATACAGGGAAGGGTGTCCAACATCTCAATGCTAGTTAGCTACCAAATCTATAGAGGCCTTTCAGTACTAACTATGGAAATGGCCTCAAAACAGGCATGACATTCTCTATCATGAGTTGGCCACCATACAACGCCTTTGGCAACTCCACCGCAATAGTAGGAAAAGAGTAAAAGGGGACATAGGTAAAAGAAAACTAGGTCTCCAAAACTCGGACAGAGTTCCACAATGAGTGCAGAGATAGGGAAAGGGGGGGAAGGGAAAGTCCTGTGATTATGGAACCTGTGGCTTGCTGCTATCATTATTTTCTTGGTTTTCATTCTTCATATCTTGCCTGTTCACCGAGGCCCAGCCACCCGATCCAAACCCCAGATGCGCCTGTCCATGGAAAATGATAATGGCCTTGTGACGGTACGACGGCACTTGGTGCGATTAAAGAGCGGAGAAGACAAAGAGCTGTATCCGCTATTAGCATTGTTGGGATTTGGACAGAGACCAAAGAACTTACATTGTTCGTCGCCGCAATTGCAATGCTGTCTTCGAATGGATGCCAGCTCATGTGCAAGATCTTCTTGTTGAAGTCGATCTGGTCGGCGTCGGTCTCCTTCTTCATGCGACTGCCGGGGCCGGCAGGGCTGCCGGATCGCGAACCGGCCTTCTTTCCGTTACCCTTGCTCATCGGTGTCGGTACACCAACCTTCTTTGCCTTGAATGCCGACTTGTCTGCCTGGAGCACAATCTCCGTATCCTTTTGTTCTTCTGTGGGGTAGATCATGAAGTTGTTGTTGTAGCTACCGGTCATAACGTTCTCCGCATCGCCTGAAAAGACCACCTCGAACTTGTCAAAGATGCTATCGTTCTCGTACGTATCGCAGAGGCGAGGGCGCAGGTGCTCGTGGATGGGAATGGTTTTGATTGGCTGGCGTTCCATGTTGACATCCCAAATCTTCACTGTCAAGTAGTCCCTGGACACAATGTACCGTCCGTCGTTGGAGAATCGCACGTCGGAAATGGAGGAGATGATCTCGGAGAAGAAAGACCGGGACGAGGCATCCTCTTCTTGTTCGAACTCTGTAATAAAACAATCAGTTAAAGTAATTGGCGCAATTGCCTAGTTGTACGTACGCTTGGCATGTTCGTCACACAATGCCCGTTGCCGCATATCCGCAAGCTTGATTGTGCCCTTGGAGCTGGCATACATGAACCAGTTACAGCTAACCGGGTGGAACTCGGCCGCAGTGATGACTTCCGTGAGTTCCTCCATATTCGCTGGCTTGATATCCACGATGTTGAAGCTCTGATCCTGGATGTTGAGATTCCATAGGTTCACTCGCAGGTCGTCGCTGCTGATAAAGGTTTCACCATCGCTGTTAACGGAGATGCTATTTATATGGTACGCGTGAGCGTTGGCGTATGTTCTCCGCGGAACAGCGGCAACAACAGTGTCATGGTGTGTCAGACGAGGCAGCTTGAGCGCAGAGGGGTCCTTGAAGGATACGCGGGGTGCGCGAGCCATACCCCCACCTCCAACCGTGCTCGCAGGAGTGAGTTCATTCGATAAGTTGTTCTCGGCGACCACTTTCAGCGACTTGTCGAAGACCTTCCAAAGCTTTATCGTCTTGTCGTTCGTCGAAAGGAGGAAATGGGATGCATTCTGTCGTCGGCACCATTTTATCTTGTTGATCTTCTCTTCAATCTCTAGCGACTTGAGGTAATCGAACTCTGGCTCGTGTGACTGGAACTCTGTGTGGAACTTATACTCGCAGGTTTTTTTCTGTGTTTGATGATTAGCTCAAGGCAAAACAGGAAATGGAAAAAATTGCCAAAAAAAAAAGTGCCGGAGCGGGGTGGGATACCGTCTCGTTTCGCTCAAACAACACCACCCTTCCTCCCTTGTCACCAGTAGCCAGATAGTTACCGGTGTGGTCAAATTCGACGGTTGAGATGATGTCCGCTGCAGAGTGCGTGTCAGTTGATGCACTCTGTGGAGATTGACCAGATTCGGCCGAGTAGTGCGAGGGAGGCTGCCAATTACCTTCTGTAATATCTTCTACATCGCCTTTATCGCCGAAGCATCTGAAGCCAAGTTAGTTGCCATTCAATGAATCTTCGTGGTGATGCCGGGCCGATGGCGCCTGGACAATCGGAAGAGAAAAATGGGAACCATAGGGCGGGAAGGTCCAGATGGTATGATCCGGGCAAACTTACTGTGTGAACTTCCAGGTAGGTGTGCCTGGATCTCTGTCTACCATTTTCACGTTCTAGCTAGCCCTTGAATGCGACAAGGGCAAAGGACCAAGATAGGAGGGACGGGACAGGCGGTTTGGTAAATGCCTCCGAAAGCTCTATTGTCGATGCAAAGAATAGAATCAATCAGGTTGAAGCGAAGTAGGTGAGCCGACACGAAAGAAATCGGGTCGGATGGGAGTAACGGGGAAAGCGTGAGAACAGTCGGTTACCGGAGATGGTGTGCGAGGGGTGAGGGCGGATGGCGGTAAGGCAAAAAGAGGGGCAGAGGGCGAACAGCTAGAATCCAAGTTGGGAAAGACGAGCTGAAGAACGAAGAGCTGTTGCCGAATGAGATGGCAACGGTTGATGATAGAACACAGTGAATGTGCTTGTTATGAGTGGACCCGCAGCAGAAGAGCTTGATGAGGGATCATAAGAGAAAAGTTTCTATTTGGCCTTTTCGTTAGAACAAACAAAATCTATAAAAAAAGAGGTAAAGAGGGGGATGGGGGGGTTGCGTACTTGGTCCGGAGATGAAGGAAGACGAAAAGAAGTTGTGAGGTGAAGTTGCCCAGATGAGTTGAGGCGGTGGTGGGGAGGTTTTACGGACCAAGTGACGCTCTCTTGGGCACCGTCAAAATTAGAGTATTCTAGGATTTCTTCTGGAATATGAATGATAATAATACATCTAATTATGAGAATTTTGAATATTCTGTATCAAAGAATTCAGATCGGGCACCTGCAACATGCTGACATCAACACTGCCATCGACTGTAACATTGCCCTGCGCCCCTCTCCGGCCTTGCAACCCGTATACGACTGGCAGCGGGGGGTTAAAGTTGGAATAGCAATTGAAATGTTGGATTATTATCGAGCTATTTGCTCAGTCTGAGCCGAATCTATCTCTTCTAATACTGTATTTAATCCTTTATATGCCTGAAGATGTACTATGCGCCTCTGTCGTCATCCTTGAGGCCCAAGCAGGTCTCCGCCAAATTAAGCATTGGCAATATATCATATGTTTTCTAGCAGATGCAAGAAAGGCAAAGATACTCAAGTCGAGAGCATCCATATGCCAATGTTGAGAAATAATTACGAGTACATATGTATAGTTCTGTAAGTATATATTTGACTATCGACATATCTGACTGAATACCGAGCTCGAACATATTCCTAAATAAGCCTAAACCAAATGATCTATAATTAAAAACATTCAGTCACCCGATTAAATGCTATATAGATATGTAGTATACCATCTCCCCTATTCCAGCCCATATAACCCGATATCCTTCACCCCGACCTTCACATGCTTCCGTATATCTCCCGACCCAAACAAATTAAGCCGAAGAAACAAGAGTTCCATCCCGAATCCCAATTACATCCAACCTCAACCTCAACTTTCAATCCATACTCCAACCTATGATCCCTAACTCCTAATCCCAAAACCAACCCAAGCCATGACCAACGAAGAGAACATGCGGGGCAATCCCACCTCCAACCAAAGCTCCAACACCCCAGCCCCAACCCCATCACCCTCAACCTCAAACAACCCCTCTAACCAACCCCCTCCCAACCCCGCGCCCCCCTCGCTAGCAACCCGCATCCAGAACTCCGCAACAGGCCTAGCAAAAAGCGCAT
Organism: Penicillium flavigenum; assembly: GCA_002072365.1. Classification (NCBI taxonomy): domain Eukaryota; kingdom Fungi; phylum Ascomycota; class Eurotiomycetes; order Eurotiales; family Aspergillaceae; genus Penicillium; species Penicillium flavigenum. Next base: position 126,166 of record MLQL01000050.1, read on the forward strand.
TCAACCCGAGCCCCGACCTCGCCCAGACCCTAGCATCCAGCACGAGCAGCAAACAAACCGGTCCATCCACCCTCCCAAACACACAGACAAGCAGGGATCTATCCGCAACCACACCGCATGGAGGTCCCAGTTCCGCGTCCGGATCAGGGTCAGCCTCTGCAGCGCAAGGTTTCCGCGAACACGATGCATCCACGCCGGGAGTCGCTCTACCCGCCTTGACAGAAGACGAGTTCCAGCATGGACACGGATATGATGGAATTGGAATAGGATATGGGAGAGAGACGGACCTGCGCACAACAACAACAGCCACAACCACAACAACCACAAATTCAGATACACAACCCCAATCCCACGAAGACCTCCAAACCCCCTCCTCAACCTGGAAAGGCAAAGCACGCGCCCCCGACCCAACCCAACACCAATTCGAAACCATCTGGCAGCGCCAATACCCACAAAACTCGCAACCATCTACCCCAACTGACGGCGCAGCCGTGGTGTCTCTGCTATCAGATACAAACTTCGACCCGAACTTCGAGGATCCAACAACGGTACCGGATACCGAGCTTGATTTCGCCGCTGCGCCGGGTCCGCTTTCCGCAGCAGAGAAAGAAGCGCTTGATTCTTTTCGGAAGGGGTTAGGACTGGACGAGGAGGAGAAAAGTGAGGGGACACGCTTAACGGCGACGAGTCTTGTTCCTGATATTGATGTTTTCTTGAGTCAGGGGGCTGGAAGTGGGATTGGGATTGGGGAGGGGAATACTACGGGTTCTGCTTATACTGCTACTGCTACTTCGCTACGCGATGCTGTTCTCATGAATCTGCCTGGTGCGGGCGATTGGGTTGGTGTTCAGGAGAGGTATCATGATGAGGTTTGGGGGTTTTTGCAGCCTGTGCTTGAGGAGGCGAGGGCTGAGATTGAGGAGAAAGGTGGGGAGGAGGGGTTGGGGGCTGGGGAGGATGGGCCTGCTGTGAGGCGGTTGAAGATGATTTTGATGCATATGAAGGGGTGATTGGAGTACTAGTGGCAGGGTTTGGGTATGTTCTACGTGCTCTGTAGCAGGGCTCTTTGGATTGATTTCGATATACCATGTACATGTATTTGTAAATATTAGGTTAGGTATGCATACGAGAACTAGCAGGGAGTGAGTATGGCCAGATAAAATATTGGTACTATTTCTACCTCGGCAATTATCAGTATTCAGGATTGCCGGCGGTCTTCTGATTATTCCAAGGTTGGGTGTACCATCTGGACGACAGCTCCAAGCCCTAGAATAGAGGGATCTAGTAACTCACCACAGCTACGACTACAACACAACTACATCAAATCCAAGACAGATCTATAATTCCAAAGAATATATTCCAAAATAAGCTATGTATGTATGTTACACAAGAACCAAAGTGAGGATCTCGGATCTCGAGGACTGGAAGCAAGCCAAAGCCAGCAAGAAACAACAGAAAGGACGAAACGGGGGTATGAGAGATCACACGCTGGAGGATCATATTTCATCGGAGGAGAGTGGTCGTGAGGGAGAAGAGGCATAAAGGAGGAAACGGTTTGATAGAACCTCTACAGCTCCAAGCTGGGGGTCTGGCCCTTAACACGACCGATCACAGTTTGAGCGGCGTACTTGGGGATAACCTCGTCATCATGGAGCATAGCAAACTCCTCGGTAGCATCGCGTCCCATGAAGTTGTACAGGGCGTTTGCGCCGCCGGGGTGCTCATCGACCCAGTTAGTGAGATCGAGGATGATGCCCTTGACCACGACCCAGAGGTCCTCCTTGGAGTTGTGCTTGGCGACTTCCTCCATGGTGTACTCGGTCTCTGGGACCTTGAAGTTCGCGGGATCGGGCTTGGAGGCGGGGGCCTCGGCAGCAGCGGCAGCGGGGGCAGCGGGGGCAGCGAGAGCGGGCAGGTTTCCGCCGGTGGCGGCACCGCCCCACTCGACAGAGACCTTGCCGGGCGTGCTGGGGTCGATGTGGAGGGAGATCTGGCCGAGACGCTGGGAGGCGGCGGAGCCGTTGGCGAGGAGCTTCTGGAAGAGGTGCTGGGTGGCGGAGTCACCTGCGACACGGCCGTAGACGACACAGCCGAGGAGGGAGGAACCGCCGAGACGGTTGGCGCCGTGGACGCCGCCGGCGAGTTCACCGCAGGCGTAGAGGCCATCGAAGGGCTTTTGCTCGCTGTTGAGGACCTGGGCATGCTCGTTGATCTCGATACCACCCATGGTGAAGTGGAGGACGGGCTCCATGAGAGCGACGTGGAACTCGTCGTTGAGGTTGAAGGGCATGTTGTGGAAGAAGCGCTTGTTCCAGGGGTCCTTCTTCTTGCCGTCGGCGATGAGGTTGTACTCGTCGAAGGTCTTCTTGAGGGCTGCTTCGCCGCAGCCGATTTCGGCAACGAGCTCGGCGCCGGTCATCTTCTTCATCAGGCCGCGGCCGGAGTAGTGACGGGTGTGGAAGTCCAGGACCTTGGAGGCCTTGCTGTTGAGGATGAGACGGATGGGCCACTTGCCCTTCTCCTTTTCTTCCCACATCTTGCCAGAGACGTAGTCGCGGTGGCCGAGCTCGTCGGAGAAGCGCTGGCCGTCGGAGTTGAGGAGGAGACCACCTTCACCGCGAAGGGCTTCGGCAGCCAGGAACTTGAACTTGGCGCCTGGGTCCTTGGGGTCGACGAGACCGGTGGGGTGGACCTGGACCTTGTCCATGTCGATGCCGTTGGCGCCGATGGCCATCAGCATCTTCTGGCCATCACCGGTAGCGTGGGTGCCGTTGGTGGAGGAGAGACCGAAGGTGTCGGGGCGGTGCTTCTTGAGGAGGGAGGTGTCACTGAAGTCAGCGGCATAACCGCCGGTAGCGAGAACGACGACACCGTCGGCGACCTTCTCCTCGCCGTTGATAGTGTAGGTAACACCGGTGACATTGTTACCGGACTTGTTGATGGAGGTGACGTTGGCCTTCTTGACGATCTGGACACGACCGGGCTCACTTTCGGCGAGATCTTCCAATCGCTGCATCAGGGCGTAGGTGATGGCCATACCGGGGAACTTGGCGTCATGGCCACGGTGTGTGCGGGGGTGAGTGTGTCCTCCGAGACGGGAGACGAGAGTGAGGTCGAGGTTGAAGACATCCTGCAGCCACTCGACGGCGGAGGCGGACTTGTAGGTCAGGACCTTGATCAGGTCAGGACGGGCCTTGTCACGGGCCGACTTGAGGGTATCTTCGTAGAACTGCTTGACACTGTCCTGGATGCCGAGATCGACCTGGGTGCGAGTGAGAGCACCGTTGATACCGGAGGTGGCCTTGGTAGAGTTACCACCGAAGAAAGCCTGCTTATCCAAAACGAGGACGTTGCCACCGTTGAGGTAGATGGTGTGTGCGGCGCTGAGGCCAGAGACTGGAGAGGGTCAGCTGGGGACAGGGAGAGAATGCGGGGAAAGGATATCCTTACGGCCACCACCGACCACAATTACTTGAGGTGCAGCCATTATGTTATGTGTAGAGAGAGGTAAAGGGGAATATGAGGAAGAAGAGGAAAGGAGAGAGGAAGGAAAGGATCTTAAAGAAAAAACAGGGTTCGGGGCAGGTCAGAAGCCGACGGTCTATCGGCCGAGGCACAAAATAGTGGAAGACGTGGGGAGATGAAAGATGGGGGTACCCGCTGGAATACTAATTGGCCACCTCTGGTTTGTCTGTTTTTTTCATTACAGTCTGGGGAAGTTAGACGGGATCACATGCGATATAATATTCAACTACATCTTGTTACATTCAAAAGTCTAGAATGTTTCATTTTCATTTTCACATGCATCTATGTCATGTCACATTCCTGTTCTTCCAAGGAGTTGAGGGAAGAGGGAATAGGGGGAAAAAGAGACAGAAAACACATCGGAAATGTCGACGGAACTAGAACATACATACTCCATCGATGTGTTTTTTTGAAACAGAGAAACTGACATTGAATTCCGGCCTCGGTCCTTGCGGTCCTTGCGGTGCGGTTGGAGCTGTGAGCCTCGGAATAACAATTGCGGTCCGCAGTTTCCGAAGTGTGAATGGCATGATGAGGAGAAAGTCCCTTTGACATTTGAATCCTTGAATCCCTCTATATATTTAAGGTATACAACTATGTAAGTATATAACAGGTTCTGATATCCAAGTCAGTATAGTCTGGAATATCAAAAAGACATCCGTGGACCTTGGAAACGATCGAAAAGAGGCAAAAGCAGTTGCCGGCTGAGAAATTTGTGGCCTCTGATTGGTGGAAAAACAGTGTGGGGCTGACCTAATCCGGGGATGGGAATTGCCTCAGTGGGCCTGATGACCTCATGTGTCACCGTGTCTATTTCATGTTTTTTCGAGTCAAATGCCGACCTTCTGTATTCTGCTGATAAGCTTGGAGAGTAGCTTCATCAGCTTTTCACCTCATTAGACCTTGCTCTTGTCGAGACCAACAGCACTTTGACCTATTGTGAATCTCCAATGCGATCGCTTGGGTCAATGCCGACCGAGAAAGTATAGTCCACGCGTCAGCGAAAAGACCTCCGAACCAGGTTTCTCAGATGAGACGAGTGGGCTACAGACATGAAAACAGACACGCTTGATGGATACGTGTATATACGCTCTACAATATGGTAGTATATGCCTTGAGAGCAGGCTAGGAAAACCTACAATGCATATGTGCAGCTAAACAGCGCTACAAAACAAGAACCAAATCAAACGCTTATGCCAAATCCAAAAATCTCCTAATCCATCCAGGTCACACTCTTCGTAACCAAGAACTCATTCAATCCCTCATCGGTATTGAACCGGCCCCAGCCACTATTCTTCACACCGCCATGAGGAAGAGCCGGCTCATCATGGATCGTCATGCTATTAATATGAACCGCCCTACAATCAAGTCAGCACGCAGATCCACAATCCACCGAATCCACCCAGAATCAAAACCAAAAGGGAATCTAGGTCTGGAACAATCGACAACATACCCAGATTGAATGCGCTTGGCCATCGCCAAGCCTTTCCGCAGATCCTCCGTGAAAACAGACGCCGAAAGTCCATACCCACTCCCGTTCGCGAGACGGATCGCCTCGTCCTCGCTGTCGAACGGCATACACGCCGCAACGGACGCGAAAGACTCCTCCTGCCACAGCTCCATATCTTCCTTCACACCGCCTAGGACAGCGGGCGCCATGCGCACCCCCGAGTCGGTGGGGACGCTATCCGCAGACCCGGAGATGAAGTGTGCGCCTGCTGAGACAGCATTGGCAATGAGGGCTTCGACGCGGGTCTTGGAGGCAGTATTGACGAGCGTTGGGGGCAGATCCGAGGCTGCAGCGCCGGCCGCGAGGGCCTTTTGCAGGGCTTCCGTGAAGGCCGGGAGGATGGAGGAGTCGACGAGGATTCGATCAGTTGCCATACAGATCTGGCCGGACTAGACACGGAAAGTAAAAAATTAGCCATTGACTCGGAGAGGAGACAGATATAGATATGCGTGCGACAAGCGCAGTGTAACGCAAACTCACATTCAAAAACGCGCCCGCCAACACACCCTGCACGGCAGTCTGCAAATCAGCATCGTGACAGACAATCGAGCTATTCTTCCCGCCCAGTTCCATAAGACAGGGCTTGAGGTTCTGACCGCAGGCGCGAGCGATCTTCCGACCAACAGCTGTGCTACCGGTGAAATTGATCTTGCGCACGGCGTCGTGCTCGATCATTGCATTGACGACCTCGGGCGCGTCCTGCGGCGCGCAGTGGATGATATTCAAACAGCCGGCGGGGAGGCCTGCATCTTCGAAGGCGCGGCCGATGGCCCAGTAGCAGCGGGGAGTTAGTTCGGACGATTTGAGGATTGTTGTGTTGCCAGCTGCGAGGGCACAGGCCGCGGAGCGGATGCCGAAGACGTAGGGAGCGTTCCTGTACCAACGATTAGTCTGATTCGTAACGTTTTATGCATCTATACCCATGGTAGAAATAAAAAGTTCCCCGGAACCATGAAAAGACAGATCAAGAGATACTAACCACGGCACAATCCCCAAAATAACACCCATCGCCTCCTTAAAGATAATCGCGCTCTGTCCCTCCGTCTCAACAACAGGTACACTGCCACAGATCGATGTAATGCGGCTCGCGACCTCGCGCAGCATGCGCACTCCAAGCGGGACAACGAACCCCGCGGAGGCGCCGACGTCCGCGCCCATCTCTTGGCGCATGTACTCGGCATTGGTGTCGAGACGGGCCTCGAGGATATCGGCGGCTTTGAGTAGGATGTCGCGTCTCACGGTTGGTTTTGTCTGCGACCATGAGGGGAAGGCCGCGTCGGCAGCTTCGACGGCGCGGATTGCATCTTGGGGTGTTGCGGCGGAGGCGGTCCAGATGGTCGAGTTGGTGTAGGGGCTTGTCACAGGGAAGGTGTTGGGGGTTGTTTCTTCCTGACCATTTATGATGAGGGGGACTGTGAGTCCGGTGTTGGTTGGGGTTGTCATGGTGGAGAGGTAGGTAGAGGTAGGGTAGAGAGGTATGGGGTATAGAAGGTGTGCTGGTCCAATGTGAGGGGAAAACAGAGAACACTATTCGGCCTCGGGATAAAAATTCCTACTCTTTCACTCTTTCACTCTTTCACTCTTTTACTCTTTTACATTGTATCCGATCTCGGTTCCACCCCCCTATTGAATTGACAGAATTCGGATGTGATTTTGAGGCCGATCTTTACTAGGAACCGCATCGGTTGCCCAATGGTACTATTCCGCGCTATGCGACGACTATTTGATTACGGAGGTAAGCTTTCCATGGTTAATGCTCCTGCTCGTTTTTCATCCATCGTGAACCAATGAAGATCCGTGTCTCATGTACACAATTCGGCAAATGTGTACATAATGCGGTACTTTCAGGGGCTCCAGTGATCGACGGAGTTATGAGGTAACCTTGGAACTGAAGAATCTGACGTTCAATAACATCGCTGGGTCCACTGTGTGCCATTGTCCTTGAAACAGGGCTTTTAAGCGGCTATCTGAGCCCCCACTCGGGTACGGCTCTGCATGTATACGATGTGCATGAACCCCTCCATATCAATTTCTGTCGCGTAAATGCTAGCTCTACACGTGGTCAAACTCTGTTTTTTCAATTTAATAGGGCGGATTTTCTACGCTATTAGGCGATCTACATGTCATGTTTACCCGAAGCCCGAGAGAAGAGTGAACCATGGATGAGATCGTGGTGGCGTCCAAAGTTGCGGGTAGCTTTTCCAGGAAGGTTTCTTCTGTGGAGTTGATATATTGGAAATTTATGAGAACCCATGGATATATATACGAAATACAATGTAACATTGGAAAAGACGGCATATAGTTAGTCTAAAAGGCAATAGTACAGTAATAGTCGGTTTCTCGCAAGGTTGCCTGACGTTCCCAGCTGCTATCAGATGGCGATCGTAGGGATGTCCTTCCTAATATGGCTAATGTACATACCTGTTAACCCCACCTTGGATCCACTGGCCTATTCTGTAAAGAATGCATTTGTCATTCTCAGACAGTCCAAGGGTGATAGATGATAGGTGATGGGTGAAGCTACCTAGGTATATTTCTTGTATGTCATTGTACAGTTGAATGGCACAATACATTGTGCCCGAAACCCGAACATCAGTGTTCATCCAGTAAATTTTTGTGATAGGTTTGCGTCATGCATGTAGGTCGTATATCCCGCACGAACCGAGATCCCTATCAGGACAAGGATCGGCCACTAGGGCTTGTGTGTGAGTGGATTAACAGTGGATGGAATTTCAAGCTGGTCCAGGGTACCAGCACTCCGGGCTGATCTTGGATATTCGCGTGGTACTCTGTACCACACGTTTTATATCGGTGGACGCCCTCAGAACGTGCGTTTCCCAGTCATTCCTTTTTTATTCAAACATACCCTACCTTTTGCTTTTCGGTTGCAACCCACACTCTTTTAATATTCGGTTGCGTGTTAGAAAAGTACAATGGCGCCAAGCAAGAAAGGTTGGCAGATGATTGAGATCATTTCGGTCTTGGTCAGTCTCTCCCTGATATCGGTGGTGATGCGAGTCGTCGCTCGCCTTCATAGAAGAGTCAGGTTCGGCGTCGATGATTATCTGAGCATGGTATCCATGGTGCTCCTCATTGCCATGTTGATCGAGCTCATTCTTTGTATGTTTTTTTACTCCACCGGATTGAAAGTTCAATACTAACAGGTATCATAGGGTGTTCAATTGGAGGCAATGGAGCCCATATCGCGGATCTCTCTCCCGAAACCCTCATGAACTACTGGAAGGTATGTACGCCAATATCCAAATTCAACAAACCCCGCCTAACACCACCCAGATCTTTCTCGCCAACCAATTCACCTACTTCCTGCTCTGTCCCTGTATCAAGATCTCTATCATCTGCTTCTACCGACGCCTCTTCTCAACCCCAATGTTCCAAACAGTCAGCTTCGGCCTAAATTGCCTAATCGCCGCCTGGGGCACAGGAATCTTTTTAGCCTGCGCAGGACAATGCCGACCCCTACGGGCGTACTGGGACCACAGCGTCAAAGGGACATGTTTCGACGCGCAAGAATTCATCATCGTCAACCAAGCCTTCAACGTATTCATGGACTTCGCCATCCTCATCCTGCCCATCCCAATGATCTGGAACCTCCACCGCGCGTGGCAAGACAAGCTCGCGCTAAACGGGGTGTTCGCTCTCGGCGCCTTCGTCTGCTTCGCCAGTATCTATCGCATCGTCGTGCTTTTCTGGATCAGCCCGACCGACCCAACCTTCACCGTCTACCAGGCGACTTTGTGGACGCACATCGAGCCTGCTGTTGGTCTGATTTGCTCTAACTTGCCGATCATCCGTGGATTGTTCCCGAGGCTCAAGTTGGGCTCGCGCAATGGAACTGGTCCGGCGTATATCAATACCGATTACACGAACTCTATGTTCTTGTCGAAATCTAGCCCCCGCTCGCCGGACCTTGAGTATATTAAGATGTACAATGCTCAGGTCGAGAGCAAGTCGCCCGGACCTGGACATCTTGGTGATGATCTACACCCGCAGATTATCAATGTCCAGACGGATATTTCTATCCTTCCGGGTAATGACTCCACTACTAGGCTGAATCAGTGAGGTGGTGTACTGTTGATTTACGCTGTTACGATGTGATGATAATTTCTATCTTCTCTTCTTGGGAGGGATTATTGGAGTGAATGGGGTTTATATTCCCTTGGAAGGGCTGAATCTGCTTCGAGAGCCCCAAAGTTATCCAAAAAGAAACGGCACTGCTGTCTGAAATACTATTGGCTATGGTCACTTGCAGCCATAGCCAGGAGCGAACAGGGCGGGCACGGTCTCCCAACCCTAGAGTGGGCATATCAGGCCAACAACTCCATCCATCCACTCTCCATTTTCTATATTCTTTCCTCCACTTTACGTTCATACATATACGACTTGCCACGGCATTTCTTTCATTCAATAACCCTTATTGACTTTCCCACCTGTCATCCTTTATGTTGATGTCGGCTTTACCGACGACTTTGGCTTATGTACACAACGACGCTCTTTGACTTCGCCTATACCCTTCATAATATACCTTTCTTGTTTTATATTTTATACAATTGATTTCCTTTTCTAGCTTCGGACCCTTTAGGCTGTATACAACTTAATTTTCTGTGCACTTACATCTTTCATCGAGTTACGCGAAATATCCAGAAGCGCTTTAGTTTCAATATAGGCCGTTGTTCAACGCAAGCATTTATAATTAAGTATCATCTTCGAAGATAGAGACGGAAAATATTAGCAAATGGAGCTTGACTTTTCATTTCTCAGGCTGGCTAAAAGGATATGCAAGGGTAGGTAGAAGGCATGAATTCGTAGATCTTTCATCAGACGGCACACGGATGAGATACAGCAGAGCATTCAATGCACCATCCGGCTGGTAGCGAATTCCTAGACTCGAGATATTAGCAGGGAAACAACCCCACAGAATGAAAGCCAGCACATACCGGAAATTGATCAGCGATACTAGTCGCAACGCGCTCTACATCCTCCGCAAGGTCCTGCACACCAAGATCCCACTGCCTCAGCTTCGTCCCGTTAGAAGCACCCGCCGAGGCGCCACCGACAGTCTCAGCATCAAACGAAATAACCCCATCAATCTGATCAATCCGACCACGCAGCCGTCCCTGCTCAACCATGCGCGCCGCATAAGCCTCCGCCTTCTCGCCAGCAGACACATCACCCGAAGACTGCAACCCCAGAATCGAGCCCAGGTCATCAACGTGGATATTCTCGTACAGCTTGCTCGCCGCCACGAGATTGTGCTCGATAACCGCCTTATCGAGAACGGTCGTGCCGTCCGCCGTAACAGCGAGCTGGTGCGGCGCAAGTTTCTTCGAGAACGCGGCGACTTCGTCCGCTGTCAGGAGTCTGTCGAGGAACATCTTCTCCAGGATACCGAATTCGTCAACGGAGGGCGTGCGGTCGTCTTTGTACAGACGGGCGAGGGAGCGGGAGCGCTGCGGTCCAGCAGGTGCGAGGACGGCGCAGCGGATTGCCGCGGACAGGGCTGTCAGACGATCTCCCTCGTCGACGCCCGGCGCGAGACTCACGTTGAAGTATTCCTGTGCGGCGTCGAGGAAGCGCCGGCGGGCATCGAGAATGCGGGCCTGGGAGAGCTGGAAGTAGAGCTTTGAATCGTGGTCCTCTATTTTGGAGGGGAGGTTCTTGATGCGGTTGAGGAAGGCTTCGGCGCTGGTGGTGTCGTCGTCTTCGAGGTAGTAGCGCACAATTCGGATCCAGAGGCGGGCTTTGGCGGCGTCGGAGACTAGACGCTGTGAGCTGTCGATGTGGATGCCTTGTAGGGCGCGGGCGGCGGATGTGTATTCTTCCTGGGATTCGTAGGCGTCTGCGAGGATCTCGCGGATCTGAGAGTCTTGTTCTTCGACGGAGGCGGAGCGCGTCTGGAGGAGGGTGATGGCGTGCTGGCCGACTTTTATTTTTGTTTCCGCGGTGAGGGATTGGAGGACTGTGATGAAGATGTCGAGGAGGGGGCGGGCGGCGACGATGCTCACTTCTTCGCTGAGGATTGAGTCTAGGTAGTAGACGAGATCTTGGGCGAGTTCGTGGCCGGTGGAGGTTGCTACCATCTCATTGAGGAGATCGGTGTATTGCTGTAGCTTTGTTGGTTGGTGTGGGTTCGTTTCGATGCCCGATAGGGCGTTGGTCATCTTTTGGGAGGCCATGCTGAACTGTGTGAAGCAGTGGTAAAGAGAGTTGGAGAGGTTGGAGAGTTGCTGTTAGACGTGGAGTTGGTGGGGACAGCCGAGCTGTTATCGATAAGAGCTGCTGGATGTATACCGGCAGAGACAGAACAATACAGCTCATTTAGTCTGGTCATAACATACATAAGGTAGAATACGTCTTACAAGATCCTATAGTCGCGACTATATAGAGCTAAGGAATTACTATCGCCGGTTACCTTGGCCTTGCGACTGAGGTGTTTTGTTATTGGCATCGATACTTCTCAACTACTTATAGCTTTTAAATTCTACACAAAATAAATCCTGCATATCATTTTACCCAACGAATTGATGTGGACATTCAATCCTCCTACCCAACTTATCATATTATGATACGTAGGGTGTAATTTCTATCCTTTGATACTTTAACACAGCTAATTCTGTATCTGGCAGGTGTTTGGAACAGTAGTGGAGTGTAAAGGACACCCCTCGCCATTCCTGATAGGATCAAGACCTTCGTCTACCACACAAAGCAAATACTGGATATCACAATGGCCATACATAGTTATAGGTTGACCCCCGAGTAAGTTCTATCCCTACTGTCATGTGCCTCTAACTGAGCACAACTTCGTGGGCCCTACTGGAAGCGCCAATATGCAGTCACCCTATCCCAGATGCATCCGGGAATCTCGCAGCGTACATACAGCAGACACAGTCGTTCCGCTCGCACAGCGTGTTCTGACGGATTCGCGTGCGGGGGATGAACTCACCGCGATCCTGGGCTGTCACGGACAACCCTCATGCCAATTATCCCAGATGACTGGACGATAGCGAACAACTCATCTGGTTGGAGGCCATGGACATTGGGTACACTCGCTTTGTTATTGGGGATGCCCGTCTTCGCAGTTGTCCACTATGCCGTTAGAGGGTCGATATACAATGACACGTTTGACGAACTTGATGGAATACTTCAAGAGACGTTGAGTTAAATGGACCGTTAGATGATGACTCCCCAGACTTTTTCAAAGATACTTGCTTCATCGCATTTATCGACAAAGACGCTGAGTTCGATCAATCGACACATACAGACTCATCGTGCTACTTGTGTCCTATGCTCGGTTGGGCTGGATTACCTCCAACAGATGGATACTACCATGCTTGGCGATACCGTGGCTTGGGAGGTGCCATGTGTTCTCCCGCTGTAAATGCGGGCGGGACCGTGGCCCTCTTGTGCAAGAGGGAAGATGGATACGCCGCTGACAAAAATCGAATTGTACTGGCAACGAATTTCCAGACTGGGGAAAGCAAACAGATCTTTGCGTCTGCTGATGGCAGGGGACAATGGAACTCAGCCCGTCAGCAGTTTCATTTGCCTGTGACGGATCTCTACTCGCCCAGGTCGACCGAGAAGGACTTCAAGTACTCTACAATCTCGACCTGAATGTTTGGCCGAACCAGCCGTTTGGTTCAGTGATGGATGTCACACCCATGCCTGGGAAATCAAAGCAGGTTCTAGTATCTTGCGACAGCTTTGATAGCAGCAGGCGGCTCATTATTCAAGATTTGCCGGCTCAAGGTTCTCGCAGTTCGCGCCTACCAGCGCTCAGTGAAGAAACTTTTAGTCTTTCAAAGAGCAAAGTTGACCAGGTATGGTTTCCGAGTGACGAACAGCGTCAGATCCATGCATGGGTGGTTAAGCCACCGTACATCAATCCAAAACAGAAGTACCCGTTGCTCTATATCATCCATGGCGGCCCTCAGCATAGCTGGGGAGAATGCTGGGACTTGCATTGTTATCTTGCACTTTCGCCAAGCACGGCTATATCGTCGTGGCGTCAAATCCTACAGGAAGTACGGGCTATGGAAGTGGGTTTACTGATGCAATACCAGGACCATGGGCTGGAAAGCCGTACTCGGACCTAGAAAGAAGCCTTAATTATATCTGCCAGTCCCTCGAGTACGTCGACACCGAGCGTGCAGTGGCACTCGGTCTCGGTTACGGAGGCTACATGGTCAACTGGATGCAAGGTCACGACTTGGGCCGCAGGTTCAGAGCATTGATCGCAGATAATGGCACCTTCAACATGCTCTCTCATCTAGCTAACAACACGCAGGATTCGATTTTCCATGGAATGGGTGGATCACCTTGGCTGAATCCAGAGGCGTGGAGAAAATGGGACCATGCACAATTCGCTGGAAGACGCCACGCTTAATCATCCATGGGGAAGTGAATCGTCAGCATCCAGTCTCCGAAGCCCTGGCGGGGTTTAACACCCTCAATTTACAGTCAGTTAAGAGTGCTCTGCTCATATTTCCGGATGAGGACCATCGCATCCGGAGCCCTGAGAATTTGCTCTTGTAATATCGCACTGTGCTTGGCTGGTTGAAGCAGCAGACAGGACAAGACGCATGAATATCACAATACATGCAGCAAGTGATATGAGGTTGCCAACCAACTAAAAATCGTTCCTTTGTACCTCAGGTGGCAGTCACTTCAGGTATTATCTCCCGTCATTAGTCTTGTAAATAGAAGTATAGAAGAACCGACTGCAAGATACATGTGGATGGAATACATGTGGTGAAAAAGGTCATATTTTTCATTATAGCTTGTGAGAGAAAGACTCGCATTATTCAGACTTACCAACGCCATATATTCTGGGTAGTTTGGCAGGGTCTACATGTAGATGCCGCAGAGAATATGTACAAAGAAACTTGAAGTATGAAGATGCACGTTACTACTAGTAGGTGGGGTATTATATTTTACGCGTATATTACCAAAATCCGGGGTGACTTAACTCTACGAGCCACCACATGAACTTCAACTTGTCACCAACCATTGTCGCGTCAATACACGCCTATCAACCGCGTTACAAGACTCTCAAACTCTATTGGCTTGATCATTCTCTGTTCTCACAAGATGGCAGAATCAGAAGTTTTGAAGGGCTTCAATGACATTCTTGACCTGAGCCAGGCCTATGGCTGGAATGCGGATTCTGTGAGTAGACTCATATCACTCCCCAGGAAGCCATGCGCAGGATTTTGCTTACTCGACTCCTAGATAATGAAATTCCTCAGCCATGTGGTCACATATGGATATCTGTATGATATCCAAAACCACCAAATGCCAGCTCTTCGAGCCATGGTGGCTCAGATTGAGATGCTACGGTAGGGGCAAAGCTTATCTCTTAGGCCTATCACGGCTCTGACTGATTTTGCTTTTGTGTAGTCCTCAACAAGGTAGTATGTTTGCACCACCCGGCTCAGAGCCAAATGAACCAATGCAACAGGGTTTGAACCCTGGCTGGGATCCATCGACCCAATCAAGGATAAAAGTTGCCTCAAGATGACTTTATGCATGATGGGGTGCCCTTTCGGGGACTCTACGATATATTGGGCTTACTTCTCTCATCGATGGGTGTTGCACCAGCTGGTGCAAATTCGTACACTTTCTACCTCCCGCTCGTGGCCATGTATGGACGGTGGTGTAAAGTGCTCGGTGATCCTCTACCATGCCCCACAATGTTCAATTGCACCTGGATAGCAGAGGGTGAAGACCGAGGTCGCTTCTTCTTGGGAGCATCGATTGGACGGTACAAGCAAGCAAATGCCTCATGGACGCAGTCGGTCAAAGAAGCAAGGTTCTCTTTGATCAATGATGCGGATATGGCATTAAAAGGATACACCATGGTCGATTGCCCTGCCTCTGTTAAAGGGATCTGGTTTGGAAATTGCGCCGAGGTATATCCATTACTACACATGTTGAAGTGAGTTCACCCCTGGGATCTATATAGCATTAAAGCTAACAAGATAGGGGCAATACCAACCCGGGTGCTGTCTATGGGATAGCTGTGCATAGGAAAGGCGTGCTCCACAGCCAATATGAAGATGGTGTCTCGGGATGGGTTTGGAAAGCTGTACGAAGGCTGTGTGCTAATTGCGAAGAGCTTGTCCGTATGTGGGGTGGATTGCCGGCTAACTTCGAGCCTTTTGCTGATGTAGGTGGGTGTCACTGCAATTTAGACTACTAAGTAATACTCAATTGACGATGATTACTTGGTTGATACTCACTATCGTCCCCTCCTTATTCTTCTACAATTCAGTAGTTGAGCATTAATGAAGCATATTCAGAAAGCCAAGGCCCCAGGGCTGGTATCCATGACTACACATTCAAGGCTTTTAGATCTGATTACAGTTGATAATACAAATCACAAGCTAATTATGCATGTAGTCTAATAGTGAAGAGTGGTTGAATGGAAAAGCACGTCGTCATAATACAAATAGAGCTGACTCTCACCGCCTACCACACCGGGTTGAGTGAATAGCTCCAGACTTGGGTGGCGCGGACTTCATCAGTCATACGCGCTTTTTACCTCATCCACCACGTTCTCTTTCAATAGATTCAGTGGCACATCGACGGTCGCATCTTTTACGCCATTACTTCCTCCGAAACTTGACCGTCCTCGAGCCATCCCACACCCAGTATGGCGCAGGTCAAGCAAGACCCGGATCGCCCGTACTTCAAGCAGGACCCTGACAGCAAGGATATCGTCCTTAGGGACATAGAAGAAGAAGAAGAAGATCTCTACGAAGATGCTGGAGATCTGGACTTCTCGCAAGCAGGTCAGAATGTATGGCTCTCCCGTCTGCCTCGGTCGCTGTGGGAGCACTGGGCCCACCTGGACGACGACGAAGAGATAGAGCTTGGCACCATGAGAGTGGAGGGGACACCGAACGACATCAAGAGGGTAAGTGGAAATACATGCGCAAGCAGCGTGACTGGCAGATTCTAACATCCGTCCGCTTCTCAGGTCAGTTTGCGCCTACATGATCGTCCAGATAATCGGGAAATTCCCAAAGACTACACACTCCAGCGTCAAACCGTCGACCCATCAGGCACTGGATCACACCTCACCCACAATACATATGTTTTCACCGAGAAGGATATCCCCGGCGTCGAGAACCGCATGGCTACATTTGGCGAAATGCGCTCGGTTCTGTACGAAGCCCAGAAACGTGAAGCGAAGCGGCGGGAACAGGGCAAAAGATGGGAGCCTTATGTGCGAAAGACGATACCAAGTATGTCCCGTTGCAGACATGGCGAGTTCTATTTGCTCACAATTTCTAGAACACACTGCCCTCGCGGGCGCGGTCAGTGAAGAATTCAATTGCCTTCCCGTGGAGAATGAGGAATTCCGACGGATCTCTGAGAAACGAGCGCTGGAAGCTCTGAAACCTCGAAAGGAGACTGTCTTCATTGATAAGATCCCCGGGAAGATCATCCAGGCGCGCCATGCTCTTCCCACCGAAAGAGGTCAATTTGTGGTATGTCTTTTGCATCTCTGTTTATTTTTCGAAGCTAGATTACTCACTTCGTTTGCAGCAAGCCACACGACCTACCAAAGGAAAATCCCAAGAGAACAAGTCCACCCGTATGCCACAAAACGAGCTTCTGGATCTCATCTTCCAGTGCTTCCGCGAATTCAAATACTGGCCCTTTAAGACACTCAAGGCCCGACTGGCACAGCCAGAGGCCTATCTCAAGCAGACCTTGGAGATGGTTGCGCACCTTGTCAAGGCTGGTGACTTTGCTATGACTTGGGAACTGAAGCCCGAGGCCACCCACAGTCAGTACTCGAATGCGATGGACAATGCAAAGGCAGAGTTGCCACCAGGTGTCGACGATTCTTTCGAGTCAGAGGATGATCCGGTTTCTGGAATGGCCACGGATCAGGACGACGTTCAATTTGAGAACGTTTAAACAAATACAGACAAGTAACGGCTTCGATATGTTGCATAAGCAGGGTCCTGGCGTTAAGGCTTTCAAGGAGGAGCCGGAGTCCGGTTTCAATTCCGAAAATACATAGAATTGAATGAACAAATGAGTTACATACAACGTTGGACTTGCCAAATATTGGTCTCTTCAATTGGTATATCTGAAGCTTATATCTTTCTATCTCCTTGGCGTAGTCGGAAGCTTGTTTCGTCAAACTGTATATATTTCTTGTTGAGTATTGGCTTAAGCACGTTCAATATTGTCGGCCTGGAAGTGCTTTTTATTGACTGGCTCTGATGTAAGCTTCAGATTGTCTGGTAAGCGTGTGATATATCAATATGCCCATCTATTGCGAACTATAGCAGCAGCGTGTCCGATTCCATGGGAATTATGTACTTGTACGCGATAAACGGAGTATTTTGTTGGTGATTGTTAAGTCGGGGGTGGAGCTGCTCTCCAGTGAGACTAAAATTAGATGCTAATGCTGAAGCGGGTCTTTTTGGGTCTCATATAACTGCACAGGCCTCGCAGAGGCATTTTTCTCTCTCAGTATACTCTCACTGTTTAGCCTGATGGTTGGTGACGTCCTCGTCTACATGTGCACGGACCTCTTCGCCACTTGGGCTTTCCGCCTAAGGCACCAGAAGCATGCAAACAATACAAACCAACCTCTCGGGAGCACCACAGCGCTAAATGGGCGTGTCTTTGCTTCCTCTGCATCACTGGCTCAGATCTTCTTCTGAAATATCCCCCAGCTTTTGATCTTAATCCGAAAAAATCCCAGATATTTTATCTGCCACCCACTTACCTCATCTAGCTTCTGATAGTCACCATGAGCGAAAACGACGATCTACTGGCCAAGATCGGCCAGCTTGCAGGTGCGCTCACTATCAGCTCACCGTCAATACAAAGCTAACTTAGGAAGGCCAAATAAACCGCCACAAGACGCAAGAGACCCAGCCAGCTAACCACCAGTCTCAATACGTGTCTCGCCATGTCCCTTCTCACCCAGGATGGGCCCCATACTACAGGGGACGCGGCCGAGGACGTCGAGGAGCAGCTGCTCCTCACCGTCACCGCACACTTGTTTTGAATACTGCGGGCACTGGCTCAAATACTAGCGGCAACTCGTCCCCCGCGCCGATAAGTGCGAATAACAGCGCAGTGGTTCCAACACCATCTTCGACTGGCAATGGTTGGGTTGTGAAGCACGATCGCCACATGCAGCTCATCAACCCTGCCGTCTACGAACGGAAAACACAGGACCGGTCAAAGGATATGGAACGAACGCGCAAGCTTAGAGAACAGAAAAAAACTGAGTACGAAAAAGGGAAAGTACTTCGATATGCACAGGGTTCAGGTGCTAGTGCGATGGTATCCACCACTGCAAATCCTGCAGCTGGACACCAGATTCTTGTCAATGATGTTGCTTTCAGGGTCGCAAATGGCGGAAGCAAATTGATTCGTGTTTCGAGTTCGTGTTCCCTTCGCTCTTCCCCTTGAATTGGCTTACCCTTCATAGATGACCCTAGTTCTGCCAACAATACCCCCAAGCGCGTCACAGTGGCCGATGTGCCCTTTGTGCGAAGCAAAAACGGAAACCTGCACCGCCTCGGTGCTGTGGCCATGAAGAAGTAAGTTTTGGTTTTGGCGATGCCTACCTTTGTACTGACCATGTCATAGAAATCATACCGTTAAGAAACGCGATGAGCTTTGCAAAAGATTCACAACAACCGGTATCTTGTTTTCCGACGGACCATGCTGCTATGTTCCATTCTGTTAGCATAACCAAAGACTAATACATCTGTTTTCCAGGAACATGCTACAAAGGCCCGACCTGCCCATTCGTCCACGACCCCAGTAAAGTCGCTATGTGCAAGGACTTCCTCCAGACAGGCCAATGTGCCGCAGGTAGTAGCTGTGATCTATCCCATGAGCCCTCGCCCCACCGCTCCCCCACCTGTATGCATTTCCTTAGAGGACGCTGCGCCAACCCGGAATGTCGCTACGCCCACGTCCGCGTGACACCCGGGGCCCCCGTCTGCCGCGCCTTTGCAACACTAGGATACTGCGAGAAGGGCGACGCGTGCGAAGAGAAGCACGTCCACGAGTGCCCAGACTATGCCAACACTGGCGCCTGCCACAAAAAGCGCTGCCAGCTGCCGCATGTGGACCGCGCCGGCCAGATTCGCAAGGCTGCTGCTGCTGCTGCTAGTAAAGCTGATTTGGGTGAGGATGAGTCTGACCCCTCTAGCGAGGAAGAAAATTATGACGCTATTGATTCGGACGACGTTGACTCGGATGCGTTCGATGACTCCCCTGAAGAACTGATCGAAGGTGTGGATAGCGGCGAAATGTCGCAGCAGCAAGACTTTATCCGCTTCTAAATTCTAAATCCTGCCATTTGTAGTTGATTGGATAGTTGTCTTTCTTGCCTTTCGATTGCTTTGCCCATACCCCGAAAACATGTCGATAACATTCAGTTGAAAAGAAATTGAAAAAGAAAATTGAAGTTGAATACTTTGAAGTTCCGTCTTGTATCCGTACTTAGTTCCTGAAATTCTACGTTTGTTGATCTTGCACATGTCGACTTCGGTTGGGTATACTTCGGCAACTAACCCAGGCCGGGCCATGTGACAGTGATAGAAACAACTGCAGGGCCCATGTCCTGCTGACTAGTGACATGAAGTAGGAAGCTGTGTGACCATAGAGATATGGATAAGCCTCACTATGGCATGATGTTGTCGTAAGGAGTGCAATATTGAAATTCGCACCCCAGGAGCTCCTCCCGAGACCTCTGATGACCCCCAGCCCGTGGAACTTACCGACGCCACAGGACCAATATTAGAAGCAGGCTGAGCAAGACATAGCCAGGACCTAGAATCATTTGCTGTACTTGTTGATTGCAGTATATATTTAGTATTTTGACTGTGTAGCTGGCGTACCAGTCCCCGGATTCGTCAAGCACAGCCGTGGAGGGGTATGTCAAATAGGACCT
Source organism: Penicillium flavigenum (assembly GCA_002072365.1). NCBI lineage: Eukaryota > Fungi > Ascomycota > Eurotiomycetes > Eurotiales > Aspergillaceae > Penicillium > Penicillium flavigenum. Next base: position 146,163 of record MLQL01000050.1, read on the forward strand.
AGTGATATAGGCAGCAACGATGGGAGTTTAGGTCCAAAACACCAAATGCGAGAACACGGAGGGGAGCCATAGGCAGTAGTTCGGAATTCATGCTTAAAACATTTACAAATATGTAACATCGTGATCAACGCCACGGTTTGTATTGAGGAAGTCGAGATGATGACTACCGAACCAAGTCAAGGACTTCCTTGTTCTAATGGGAGACAGTCTAGGTCTAGCCATAGTGAAATAGTACATAATTACTTGGGAATCAAGTGATTTATTGTTGTGCGAGGTTAGTAGTCGACATAATCCTGGGCTCTTGACAATCTAACAAACTATGTGTATCACCAACACTTGCAAGCGTCGGCGGCTAAGTTAAGCCACACATATCGACCCTTGTCTACCAATTCCATCTAATGTTGGTTTTGGTTCTTGGGATTCGTTGAATCGTGAGAGTAATCATCGTACTACCTTGGAATCGCCAGTTGGGCTTTGGTGCAAGACAGAAATCTACTCAGACCAAGACCAGCAACGTCATAAAACAAAAGAATATGAATCCTTCAGACAATAATAACCGAAAAAGACAGTCTCTCGGACGAGAGCAGCAGTAGAAAAGATAGTGACTCAGTCTACCCGAGATACTGAATAATAGCTTCTTTGTCCCAATATTGCGATCATCGACGACATATTGGCTATCCATAACCGCAGCAAGCGACAGAAACTCCCAAATCCTCTCCATATCTCGCCCTGCTAAAGAATGAGTCATTAAATCGGTGAACGAAGGCCCCCGACACAGAGCCCGAATGTCCTTCCATCAACGGGTCCAAGGAAAGACGGATTCCCCGATAGGCAGACTACAGTCCCGAAAGACGTCAACGAACCCCCAATCAGGCATGTGGAGTATACCAGGAGCCCAGTAGTGTATCAAGTGGCCCAGTCACATCCAATCCCAGACATTGCCTTATCCCCATATGATGTGCCCAATGTACCCGGTGCACGGCATATCAGGCAGGTACAGGTTCAAAGTGAGGCTTTGAGATCGTATCCGGCTTAGCCTATACCGGGGATATGTTTTAGAGACCCTTGGGCACATACCGTGTATTGCAGTTGTATGGAGCCGTGGAAGAAGTGGGCCATTGACTACATGAATATTAGAATGAAAGTGGAGCGGTGGACCTGCCATGGCCTTCTAGCTCGTTCAAAGAAGGTAGATCACCAGTTTCATTCTGAGTCATATGGCTAAACAGTGGTTTCAGCTTCACCGCAGGAAGGGAGAAGGCGTTAGTCTCGCATTGGGGAATGTATGAGGTGCTGGATATATCGGTCCGTACACAAACCGACTAGCATGATACTGATCCCAGCTTCTCAGATGACTGTACTTTTTGTTGTGGAATCGTCATTGGCGAGCAGAAACAAAAATGTCATCGGGTACCTTGCGATGAAAATAATTCCCAGTGTATGACTAATGTAGGAGTGAGCCGACGGGGTGACCGATGGCAGACTGGATCTCCATTGGACAGACTCGGCTTTTTCACCGCCAGATCTTATCCGGGTTAACTTGCCCACCCGCGGACTTGCCGCCCAGGTGACAGGCCTATCATTATCACAGGCTCCACGCTGTGTACTATGTATAGACTGCGAACAGACTCAGCGGCTGCCGCAGAGGGGCTTGTGCTCCGGGGAATTGTCGAGACGAACTGACAGGAACAGGAACCGGGTGTGCGCTTTGGGCGGTGAGTCTGGGGCTTATTGAACTATGGGGGAAGAAAAAAAAGCAAAAGCAGCTGAGTGAGAGCCCAAGTCTAATTCTGGTATAATTTGGAGATGGTATAATTTAGAGATATTGGGAAATTGGGGGTGGTAGATTATGGGTGTTCACCCCGCAGCGTAAAGACAAGCTGGAAGGCACCCGTCAAATACGACGGCATCATGTCCCCTGCACTCCGCATAGTTGATCACGGATTAAATGTGGTCTGTGGGCCTGGGAGGGTTGGATGAATGGCTGCTTCAGCCATCTGGGAACTGCAGAGAGACATGCAAGTACAGTAGATCACGGCAAGATTGAGCAAGATCAGGCGTGGGATTTTCGACCCAAGCTCTTGCTCTAGGCAGAGCTTTAACCTCCAGGGTAATTCCACATAGCAGTTTTGATTTTGGAGGGGTGAGGTCGTCATCTGGATGGGACGAGTGATCAGTGCATGACATCCGTGCATTGCTTTTTCTTTCTTTTGTCATCCATGGTCGGCCCAACAGTGGATCGACGGGCCGAGCCCGTCCCAAAGATTCATTCTATAGAAGCACCAAGGACCATTCGGGGGGAAGGAAATGATAGTGAACCCCAAAATAAAGAACAAAACAACGAGAAAAAGCAAAACCTCAAACCGTCATGGATCGCAGCCCAAAGGATCGTCACACTGACTCGGGAATGATTGGCTATTAGCGACGGATAGAAAAGAGGATGACATTTAGACTGGACATCTGACCATTCACGGGTGATGAGTATAGTACATAAAAATGTACAAAAAGATACTTTAAAACACTTATTTCAAGTAAGCGTGTAGGTCAGGTCCTAAGTAGCAATTAGTATTCTATGTAAGCGCCGTGAATAAGGTATAGCACAGACCATATACTCCCCACGACAGGGGTTGTCTCAAGCCGGCGGAACGAGGATCGATCGATAGGCTATCGTTTATCGATAAGCCCAGCCCGTTTGATTTCCCCCACTTAAGATTGTTGGTGATGGATTCGGGTTTACGGAGTACATCGTACAGGAGAGAAAAAGGGTACTCTATGTATACAACATCAGGTACATACTGCCGAGGTCGGTACTAATGTTGCATAGTCAGTCATGACTCCATGTAAATAAGCGAATAACTGCCAGCATTACCATCGAGACTGGATGCTAAAGACAAAACTAAAACAGAGAAAAATCTTCCGATAAAATAAAATATAAAAAATAAAATAAACCCCAAACAGAAAATTAAAGCCGAATAACCAAAATACCAAAATACCAACCAAAATAATCAAACATCAACAGATGCAGGTCTGCCCAAGCAAAACAATGCAGCCAATAACGGAGATGCTGTCTCGGGGGCCACACTTGCGCTCCCGCGCAGACCGCTGGATGAGTACTGGGTACTTGATCGACAGCCTATTCTCCATCACCCACATCGGTACTCGGTACCTGTGGGTACAATGTCAACCGCACGAGCGCTGCATCTGCTCATACATAGCCTGCGTTTCCCCCCCGGAACTAGACCACAGCATATTTCCCCCCTCTTCATGATTATATCGTCATCTTCATCTTCATTTCTATATACCTACTCTTTTCCCTCTTTGGTGATTTTTACTTCTATACCGATTTTTCTATAAATCATCTTCCCCCGCCCCACCCCTCTCTCAAAGACACACACCGCCTCTTCATGATGGCACAATATTTCCAGTCTGATTTCTACCAACAATCACCATCAACATTAGACGTGGCACCAGAAGACGACGAGATGAGCGTGTTGGACGACAAGATCCTGGACCCGAATTCCGAAGACCATCCCGACAACCGCCGCGCCTCCTACGACGCCCCAGAAGGCTACTCACATCGGGATTCCGTCTGGTCGAACTACTCAAATACCAGCTCCAGCCAGTCGCAGTTAAATTCGCATTCTCAACTCGGGCACTCCATGTTGAACTCAACGGGTGCACCGTTCATGCCCATCGACGGCCCGCAATCAACTTCCTACCCGCAGGCATCGTGGTCCATGCCGCGCTCGGATTCAGGCTCATGTACCCCGACCGTGGGCTATGATCAGTATGCTGCCAACGGAGACCAGAGTGCCATCACTCCTTTCTCTGGTGGTGCGGTTGGACCCGTCGGCGCTATGCCCATGAACCCCATGCCGTACCGTGGAGGTATGGCGTTTGCGACTCCTGGTAGTGTTGCCATGTCGCCGCAGTCGAGCCAGGGCTGGATGCCGGCGCCGATGGATCTGGCCGAGGCAGAGTTGCACTCGAGAAAGAGCCCGAATTATCGAATTGTCAGGCCGTTGAGGCGGGGGGATGGGATTCGGAAGAGGAATTCCCGCATTGAAATCGCCCCCGAACTGACTTTGGATAATATCGATGAGGCGATCAGGGAGTGCGCGGACGAGGAAGGGAAGAAGCGTCTCAAGGCGATCAAACGCCTGCTGCGGAATCGATACGCGGCGTAAGTTGAGATCGATGAGTTGAGTTGGGTCAAATGCTAACATTATTGTAATAGGTTGCAATCTCGTCAACGCAAGAAGAAGGATGCCGAGAATGAAATCGAGAAGAATAAAGTACTCGAGGCATTGAACACCCAGCTGAAAGAGAAGGAGAAGAACCATATTATGAGAATAAAAGAGCTGGAGTACGAGAGTCACCAGTTGAATACCTACAATAGGCAGTTGACAGAGCACATGCAACGCCTGGACATGGAGAAAGACGAAACCATCCTCAGACACACGCGGGAGACCGCCGACCTGCTGAAGAGAAACAGCATGCTGGAGGAGAGAGTTAAGCAGCTTGAGCGTGGCGTAAAGCCCGTTCAAGATATCATGGCCGGTGACTTCACCGGCTTTGAGAACCCCACCATGCAAAACCACTCATGGGACGACTTCTCAATGGTTCCTGGACCCACTTTGCAACAAGAATGTGTACAAACTCCCCGTTCTCAGGTTAGCCAGCAAGTTAAGGTCCCGGAGAAATCCAACGGATCTGAGCTGCCGATCAGCTGGAACGCCTTCTACATGTTCCTGCTTGTTGGTGCCTTCATCGCCTCGAACAGTACCTCCTTACCGACCAACTCCCTGCCCCAACTCTCCGAGGAGTACCGGGCGGAGTCAGCGAACGTACTGAAAGCAGTGCTGGCCTCGTCACCTGGCCACGAGCTCACCCACCCCCACCCCATCAACCACGGGACAACAACCGGGCCTGCGCCGGCAACCATCAGCGGCATGGAAATGGCGCAGATGAGCTCGATGCAGCCCGTGCCCTCAAATCTAGACCAGCTGCATAACACACTCGTCATGCCGACAGAGGAGCAGGAGCGCGAACAGGTTTTCTCAATGAACGCGGACCAGTACAACTCCCTGACAACGTTTGAGGATGACGGGGACTTTAAGCCACAGCAGCCATCTACTCTGCAGCAGGCGTTTGCTGCGATGGCGCAGCGGAGTCACATGCACTCCGCGCTGTCTTCGGATGTGTATTCCAGATCATTGATGTGGGACCATGTGCCTGAAAAGGTTGTTCGGGACTTCCGTCGCATGGTGCAGGGTCATGGTTACGAGACTCCCGTCAAGGAGGAGGGTATTTTCCACTCTTGATGTTTTTCTTTCGGGGTAAGTCCTGGAATTTTCGACACAATATTGTCTGATTCTTTTTCTTTTTCTTCTACCTTTCTTGCATTTCTTGCGACGTCCTTTAGGTTGTTGCTTGATCTGGCCCCTTTTCTTCTTTTCTTCTTTTCTTCCTTTTCTTTTTTCTTCTTGAAAAATACGGGCTAGCAATGGCCCTTGAAATACTAGCGTGCAACGATAGATCACGCAACACTTTTTATTGTTCTCTTGTGTATCTTTTTTCAATGTCTTTTTTTTTTTCTTTCTTTGAGTTCAGTCCCAGGGTCAGGTTCACTCGGGCATAGGGGGCTTTGTTTAGCGATGTGATTTTAGCGATTGGCTTCGGAGCGTGTTTCTGTTTCTTTTGGATGAGAGGGGAGAGAGACTATATTATACGAACGACAGGGTGGACATCTGAATTATGTGATGTGTACAGGCCTGGGATCCCCCCTGCAACGTTGAAGCTGGGATGGGATCTTGGGCATGGGATATGAGAAACGAAACGAGTTATGAAGAAACCTTGCATGTGGTTGCATTCAACTGTGCTTATTATGACTTGTTTTATGAACTGTGTTTTATGTATTTAGCGATCTGGGCTGGGACAGTGTCAGGCATTCTGGAAATGGGATGGGATGGTCTCGTGCTTTCGGGCTGGATGAACTTGCTTTTTCATGTTTCCAAATGTTTTCTTTTGGTTTTCGGCTCTTAGGCTGGAAGTTCAAGTCTAGACCCCGGACTTAACGCGCAGGGTTGTCTTAGTCTGAGTGATTTTGTGCTGAACCCACAAATGGCTGGCTACGGATGTGATGAAGAGATGACAATATGATATCTCACCACGCAACACGAACCACTATTGCGATGTAATTGCTATTGTTTAACTCATTATTGGATCGGTTCTAGCCGGCGCAGCACAGGGTTTCCACGTTTGACAACGGAAGTATCTCTGCGGATCGGAGACACCAGTACAACATATGTTGATATTACGGACCACATGTACCCACCTCTCAAAATATACACGCGACGATGGAACGACATCTGAGCTCCAGTTACTACGCAGCAACTACCCCTTTGAGTAATATTCCCTCGATAGAAACCCACGATGGCCGGGATTGACCCACGCATAATCTTAGTTGAAGGACCTTGGAGGCAACTCATGGCGCTAACACCCAATCACTACCACGAGATTTGGCCCACTAACGGGACTTGCGTGGAATGCTGACCTCCCAAGGTTGTTCCAAGCTTTGACAAGCAATTATCCGAGCCTTGGTCTTCTATCAAGGTAGGGCTGTCCTGTCTGGGCATTGATACCCAAGGGGAAACCCTAAGTTCCCAGCACAATAGCAGCACACCCTGGACGTTAGGAATTTGAACATCAATTAGACACCCTAACAACATTAGAATGATTAAATATCCTAGTCTATAATGGAACCAGTGACAGGAAATACAAACTAAACCACCAAGCTAACCACCAAGCTAATAATATAACTGGGACTAAAACGTCCCAAGGTCCTCACCTCAACGGAGGACCCGAGAAGCCCATGTCTCTTTCTCTAATATAAAACGGTCGAACCATTCCTGTCATATGCGCCAGTCAAGATCGCCGTTATAATTTACTCTTCCTCAAGCCTTTACTTCGGCCTCTCCCTTCCAAAACCGGGGCACGATCTACAAACATAACCGACCAAGATGTCGTTCGACCCTCACAATGTCGATCTGGACACAGTCGACCCGGCTGAGATAGTTTGCTACCTCAATGCCGAAGGCAACGAATACAACGGCCAAATGGGCGCACGCATATCTGCCATCTTCGTAATCCTCATCGTCTCCTCAGCAGCAACCTTCTTCCCAGTGCTAGCACAACGCGCCCCACGCCTCCGAATCCCAATCTACGTCTACCTCTTCGCAAAGTACTTCGGAGCCGGCGTAATCATCGCAACAGCCTTCATCCACCTCCTCGACCCGGCATACAGCGAAATCGGCAGCAACTCCTGCGTCGGAATGACAGGCCACTGGGCAGACTACGCATGGTGTCCAGCAATCGTCCTGACATCAGTGATGATCATCTTCCTCATGGACTTCGGCGCCGAGCGCTGGGTCGAGCTGAAATACGGTATCTGTCGCGATGACCCAGAGCCCATGATGGCGAATGGGGGTGAAGTGAGACGTGTTGTCTCGCGTGCGTCGGCACGACACCCGGACGATAAGCTCGTCAAGGAGGTTGAGTCGCAGATTCAGGAGCTGGACATCGAGCGCTCTGTTAGGCAGCAGATTGCTGCGCTGCTGATTTTGGAGTTTGGTGTTATTTTCCACTCTGTTATTATTGGTCTCAATCTTGGTGTTGCTGGTGATGAGTTTGCTACGCTTTACCCTGTTCTGGTCTTCCATCAGTCTTTTGAGGGTCTTGGTATCGGGGCGCGTATGTCGAGTATCCCGTTCAAGAAGGGGAGTTGGTTGCCTTGGGTCTTGTGTGCTGCTTATGGTCTTACCACCCCGGTTTCTATTGCTATTGGTCTTGGTGTGCGCACGACTTATAACCCTGGGTCTTTCACTGCCAATGTTGTTTCTGGTGTGCTCGACTCCATCTCCGCTGGTATCTTGCTATACACTGGTCTTGTTGAGCTGCTTGCTCGTGATTTCTTGTTTGACCCTCACCGCACTCAGGATAACAGGAGGTTGACTTTCATGGTGTTGACTTTGATTCTTGGCGCTGGTATCATGGCTCTGCTTGGAAAGTGGGCTTGAACTGGGATTGAGTTCGAGATCTAGAGATGGTGTGTCTTTTGTCTTTGGTGACAGATGTGTGAATTGTAAGATGGTGAACTGTGTTATTGGATATAGATTGGATATAATTGGCAGTACAATTTAGTTTCGAGACAAATGATACCCAAGGTGGGCTGGCTTTATGATTACTTTCCGGTTTCATTTTTTCGTCAGAAGTAGGATAAACAATGATGCTACGAGTTGCTAAGGAGAGATGTGAAAAATAGTAATACATATAATATAAGTGTTGTTCAATTGATCTACTGTTGAGATAGACAATCCTTTGTTTATTCTCTTGTTGCTCGAAGTCTCTGAAATGGTTTGTGGCGATTCGATCACTTCTGCAGGACTCTGGGTACGATGGCTGGGTCCTGGAAGGGCCATTCCAGTGACTGAATCTTCAAGTGGTTGTGCGAAAGGAGAGTCTGCATTGCGTAATATTATGATCACTTCACCGTCTGGATCGATGATATAATCTGGAGCTCGTCGATCCATTTTGGTTATCGGATGAAGGAATGAAGTTGTCATCAAATGAAAGAGAAAAGAGTTGATT
>MLQL01000051.1:0-149575 GCA_002072365.1 Penicillium flavigenum
ATCTAGGAAGCAGATACATAAAGATGAAGGCCTCTCAGTGCAAGAAGCATCTGCATTAATTGCGCAGCCGGTGGAAGCAATAGAAGCACCTTCACCCCCCCGGCGAAGAAGGCCTTCGCCACCTTTGCAGCCAAGAACTAGGGCTTTACCAACCTGCGGGCTATGCAAAAATCAGGGCCATAGGAGAGATGCATGTCCAGATAGATGATGATTTTTTTAATTTTAATTTAATGGCGTTTTGGTTGAGATAAATGCATTTAAAATTAGGAAGTTGGGTGGGGTGCGCAGCTGGCTTACATGCGCAGCTCGCTTACCGAATACGTTAAGCGAGTCGGCCATGTAAGCCAGTCGGCCACCCCACCTAAAACGCGTCTATAAATTAGTACTTAGTTAATTCAACCACCTACTATGCCATCAATTAGACTTCGCCATAAACCGCAATTGGGGCCAAACCTTCGCCCCAACCCCCAAACCGCATTGGGTGCGGTTTTTGATGGGTTCTGTTAGGGCCCCAAAAAAACCATTTTTAACCCATTTTTACATAATTTTGCATAATTTTACATAAAGTTTATGATAATTAATTACTGTATTATAATATATTGGTATTAGTAAAACGATTATTATTTTTGGAGCTTAATTACTAGTAAATTAATAACCCAATTAGGGCCCTATAAACCATTGCGGTTTATACTCCTCACCCCAAACCCCCCCCAATTGCGGTTTGGGTTGGGGCGGTTTATGGCGAAGCCTACTTAGCAGCCTCTACTCTAAGTAGGAAAAGCTAAAGGGGGCAGAAGAGATGTACCAGCGAGCACTAGTAGGCAAGGAGAAAGCCCTAGGCCCTGATCATATATCTACTCACGGTATAGTCCACAAATTTGGTCTTCTCTACTCTAATCTACTCTAATCAGGGCAAGCTAAAGGAGGCAGAGGAGATGTACTAGCGAGCTCTGGCAGGCAAGGAAAAGGCAATTAGAACATTTCAAACGAATTTACGATATACCTATATCATTTGACCTGAATTCTTAATAGCAGATTGACAGAAGAAGACATAACGGTTCAAGTAATAAAAAAAGGAGGGGATTCAAACTAGGTCTTCATAGCTTTCTTGAAAACAGTAGTTCTACCTATGAAAATACACATGCTTTACAATAACCACGATATATATATCTACAAGATTACAAACTGTTTTGTCGATGACCTCTGCTGACCACCCACTACATCGATATTATCGAATATTACTTGTAATTTATAGGTGACCATGCCTACTGTTTACTTTTACATGACAATTTCTTCTTAATTTATTATGCTAATAGAGTATTCAATGGAATGTGTATAAGTTGACGGAACAGCCGTTAAAATAAGTGATGAATCATCCATTTTATCCAGCCAGAAGAGGAAAGGCGTCGAAAAATTATGCAAATGCGGGTTTATGCGGGTCGCCCCGATCCTCAGGGTTGGTTGAGGTGCGGTGCAGGTTCTAAATTCCGCACCGCAGGGAGGTGCAAAGCCAGGTCTAGGTAAGGGAGACACTTCGAATTCAGTCTAGCTTACTATCTCATTCGTGCATGCAACTAAGGGCTCACAGCGTGTTCCGACAAGGTTGGGTTGGGGGCTTATGTGTATCAACACCCTTTCTATAACTGTCTGATGTCTGATAATCCAATATACATCGGTTACTTGGCGAAAGGGGTTAGGGACCAGCTGAACTCAATTGGACATGTAGTGCTGCAGTACTCTATAGCTGAGAAATAAATGTAAATAAAGATTATATATTATAAAGTAACATTATTAACATAATATATATTATTAGATAAGGGGAAGGCCAATAAGCTGCTATGGGTTTGCTAGACACTGCGAGTCATTGGTTCCGGAAGGGTTACTTGTCTCAGCCATTCAGGCCAATGGCATGCAAGAGCCGAATGCAATGAATCGTCCTTGACCCTCATCGTTGATTCATTTGATTCTCTTGGCATTCCAATTTACTGAGGTCATCTAATCAAACCCGTGGTACAATATAAAGTGCAAGTATTGTCACCCGAGCTGGTGCATCTGTGTGGAAACAAATACTCAATCAAGAACATTTATCTCTCATGATGAAAGCCGCTCTTTACTATGGCGCAGACAAGGGGCTTGTCATAGGTGAAAAGGACAAGCCCACACCAGGAGAGAACGATGTCCTGGTTCGAATCAAATGCGCTAGTCTATGCCACTCTGACTTGAGGATTATCGATGGCCAGCAAGCCCCCCCAACCGTTCCTATAGTTCCAGGCCATGAAGGTTTGCTGTCTGCCCTATGGTCATTAATTAGAAGATAGAAGCCCACTGACCATAACAAGCTACCGGATACGTTGATGATGTTGGATCGAATGTGACCGATGTCAGCACTGGCGACGCCGTTGGGATGTTCCTGTATTATGGGTTCTGTGGTTCGTATTCGCCCAGCATGCCTCTATAAAAGTCTTGCATGGACGAAAACGAAAATATTGATTGTTGCTGACTTAACAACCTTTGCTCTAGGGTCCTGCTCGGCCTGCGATGCAACTCCCATGGCTTGCCCCCAGGGGTCCATCCAAGGATTTACTGCAGATGGGTACTTCGCAGAGTACGCCGTAGTTGATAGGCGATCTATCGTCAAACTACCAGCTGGAATGGATGTCGTCTCTGCCGCTCCTATATTTTGCGCTGGATTGACGGCCTTCCATGCTGTCTCCAAATGCAATCTCAAGAAGGGTGACTATATAGGCATTGTTGGTGTGGGAGGCATAGGCCATCTCGGTAAGCCTAGGCACTACCTTATTTCCCCTCATTTCTAGACTGCTAAACTACGTTCAAAGCCCTTCAATACGCTGCTAAGATGGGATTGAAGCCAATTGCCATTGACACCGACAATTCACGCTTGGCACATGCAGGTGAGCTTGGTGCCGTGGGTATCGTGAACGCAACAGACCCAGACTTCCGGGAGAAAGTGCACGAAATAACAAAAGGCGGTGCCGCGGCTACGTGCGTCTGTAGTGCCGCTCTTCAGGCCTATGCTTCGGCTGTACAGACGCTGAAGCCAGGGGGCCTTCTCATGGTGGTGGGCTTGGTAAGTCGCTGCTGCTCTCGAATATGTCACTATCCGCACCGATGTACTGACAGTCACACAGCCGGAGGGAAGCCTTCCCATACCCGCACTTCCAATTGCAATGGGATTACTTCGCGTGCAGGGTGCCTCCTCAGGGCGGCCTGATGAGATGGAAGCGTGCATCTCGTTCTCCCACCAGCATAATATAGTGCCTCGGGTTGAGCAGCATAATCTCGAAGACCTTCCAGAGCTGGTTGAGCGCATGCATAAAGGTCAATTTGACGGGAGAATGGTTGTCGTCTTCTAAGGATATAGTTTGGCTGTCATATATGCACTTACTTATATATACGGGTATATAAAAGGGCAAAGCCTGCAGAATGAACAGAGGTATCGAGATTCCGATTCAATCCAGGTCAATCCTGTCACCTAGCCATCTTTATTGTAAACAGGATACTACCTCGAACACTGGGGAAGCCTAGTTACATGAGCACTAGAGAACACATATATTTCATTGTCACCTGATTCCATACAACCTTGTCATACCCTACGATCTGATCGCTAAGGAAAGGAAAAATAAAAGAAGAAAGGAAGAAGAGAAATCGGAACAAAAAATGGCGAATAAAGAGCCCGGGCACCGGTTTTGCAACTACCCCCGGCGGATTCTGAGGCTTTGTGGTAATTTTGGAAATGAGACAGTAGATTTCTTAGTCAAAGAAGGCGATGGCGTTAAGACGCTTTATTTCCTATTTAGACACCTAAACATATTCGAGAAGGAAGCCAAATTGAATGGGAAGAACAGTGAAAGTCCCCAAGAAAGTTAGTAACCTGCGCCGAATTAACCCGTCACTACCCTCCATCGACACACACATATATTGAATATGGCATTTCTTTCTTTTTTGCATGTCTGATTGCAGGTGATTTGGCCTACGTGATGTCAGCGCTGACTCGCTTTCCGAAAAATCAACCCACACTAGACATGCACCTACGTCATATTAGACGAAAGCCAGAAGCAGATTACCTTCATAACTCCCCCTTCAGCAGCTAATATTACATAGAAGAGTTCTGTATCCTAGAGATTAATACAGCACTATTACTCTTAGCTGTCTATTTCCTAGGTATTATATGTGTGTGATTACGCCCGGAAGTGGTAAATTCAATTTAACTATAACGGGACCTAGCTCTATCCCAATGGTACAAGCGATTCCTATCAGAGGAGATCTGCTTTGATAGAAGGTGTCCAGGACCTGACATCATGACAATTATTTGTCTGTCCAACCCCTTTCTATTGTCTAGAAAGGTTGCTTTGCATGATCAAGGGCGAGAGCCCAACCATTACCCCTCTTCACTGATTCAGCAATTGGAACCCACAGGGTCTTGAAGCCGCCAGAATGACTCACCATGCGGGGTCCAATGTGAGCCTTTGGCAGCCGACGATCCACAGCCAACACATCAGCACAATTTGCATAAGTATAAGGGGAGAGAAAGCCCTTTCCAAGACCCCTAGATGGTGACCACGAGGCATACAGTTCTGTCTAGAATTCAATACTCTCATTATTCAGAGAACTCGCTACGGCTATGGCTTTTCCATACTCTGCAAACAACCTTCCGACTCAGGTCTTTATAAACAACGAGTATGTGGACACAAAGTGTTCGCAAAAGCTTCCCGTCTTCAACCCCAAGGATGGCACTTTGGTCTCAGACAAAGTTCCAGTCTCCGGTCAGGAGGATGTCGATGCTGCTGTCGAGGCTGCCGAAGCGGCTTTGCCCAGCTGGAAGAAAGTCACCGCCATGGAACGCCGAAATCTGCTTTTCAGACTCGCCTCTTTGATTGAAAAGCACGCGGAACAATTGTCCATGTTGACGCGCATAACATTGGGAAATCCGTACGAGACGATGGGAAAGTTTGAAGGAGGCATGGCCGCAGAGGTATTCCGCTATTACGCTGGGTTTATTGATAAGTTCAGCGGCGAGAGCTATCCACAGGACAACGGATACCTGAAAATCACTCGGCACGAGCCTCTTGGTGTCACTGCGGGAATTGTGCCGTGGAACGGACCCCTGGGAATAGCGGCACTCAAGGCAGCTCCAGCCGTCGCTACCGGAAACTGCTTTATCCTGAAGCCCTCCGAAAAGACCCCATTTGCTGCACTAGCGTTGGGCTGGTTGATTCGGGAAGCCGGTTTCCCTCCCGGGGTCTTTCAAGTTCTATCGGGTGATGGGTCCACTGGCGCGATCATCGCGCGTCATATGCGTATCCGCAAGGTCAGCTTCACAGGCTCCATTCCAACTGGCAAGAAAATTCAGCAGATGGCGGCGGAGTCAAACCTGAAGCGTTTGACGTTGGAGTTGGGAGGTAAATCCCCCGCTGTTGTCTTCAATGACTGCAACGTTGAGAATGCGGTGAGCTGTTGCGTTAATGCCATTGCCGCCAACACCGGTCAACTTTGCTACGCTGCCTCCCGTGTGTATGTACAGGAAGGTATCCGAGACGACTTTGTGGCGAAGTACAAGGCCGCGTTGGAAGAACGTGCCAAAACAATCGGCGACCCCGACGATCAGGAAACTACGATGGGCCCTCTGGTGGACGAATCCCAGTTCAAGCGAGTGATGGGATTTATTGAGCGGGGTGCTTCGCAAGGCACGCTGCTAACTGGTGGTAACTCTCTCGGAGATAAAGGCTGTTTTGTTGCCCCAACCGTTTTTACCGACGTTGACCTCGACGCCGAGATCTCCCAGAGCGAAATTTTTGGTCCTGTCTCAATAATAAACACTTTCAAGACTGAAGAGGAGGTAATTGAGAAGGCTAACGCCACCGAATACGGACTCATGGCGGGAGTTTTCACTCAGGATATCAACCGGGCGTTGAGAATTGCCAGCGACTTCGACTCCGGAATGGTGGGTGTTAACTGTATCAGTCTGATGATGATAGACACGCCATTTGGAGGGAGCAAGCAGAGTGGACTGGGCCGGGAGTGTGGAAGAAGTGCATTGGAGGCGTTTACGGAGCCGAAGACTGTCATGATCAATTTATCGTACTAGGGAGGAATTTAGGAACCCGGCATGATGGGCCCTTCCGTGGCAGTTTCGATGTGATTAATGCTACCTCAAGAATTTCTCCATAACACAATTACAGCAACTAAATCTACTGTAAACTAAAATGCCTTTTTAAGGTTAATCTGCTGAAATATATTGTGTTGAGGTGAGGGATGTTGAGTTTCAGCAGTCTTCAATGCCGCTGACATTTCCATCACACTATCCATAAAGTGGGCTGGTTTGCGCACACTTCATTCTTCAGCTGCGACATATTGAGATGTAATATATCCGAAGTTTCAGATGACCTGGCGAGCCAACATAAAATTAAATATGTATTCTTTGCTTAAAAGAAGATAAAACGAAGTTAACAGTGTTTTCACCAGTGACGAAGTAAATACCAGAAAATGAGGCTGGTGGAAAGAATAGGGGGAATCGAGTCTAATTCATGGGTATTGTTAGCGGCACAGGCGGGAGACAACTCTACTCAGTTCTCCGGCCCCGATTATAAGAAGCACCTGGATAGGTTCCATTGGTTTTTAAATTGGCCAGAGATTGTTGATAACTGGTCGTTTGTTGCTAGTATCCGGCAGTACATCCGGGATATAGGGAACAATCCCATCGTAATTCTTCTTACTGGGATCCAACGCTGGTTTGGACAACCTAGGCATAGAAACCATGTCAAAAGGGCAACTGAAGGTAGCTCCAATCAAGGTACGATTCTGAGGATTAAAAGGACGCGATGTAATTACAAAGTCAAGCTAAGTCAGTCATGTCATATTCCCCTCTCCGCCATTTCAGTCAACTTATTCCCAAAGTCCTTGGCATTATATGTGCTGAACAGGTTCCCAAAAACCGATGTTCCGTCGTCATGTTCCCGAATGTAGTAAGTAGTGTCAACCTTGTGGTTCATCTCGTGCTGGCTGAAACCATTTCCCAGATATGCAAATCGGTTCTTTGAAGCATATGTGACATCAAAGTCATCATACCGCGGCTTTGCCAGTGTCTCCATGTAGTGTAAGGTGCTTCCAGGCCAGAGTGCTGTGATCCTGCCTGTCTGAGGGTTCTTGTACCAGGACTGGCAGTGGGTTTTCCATACAGTTGTCTCCATGAACAGATCTTTCTGCTCCATGAAGTCATTGACTGCGTCTGGCTTAGGATCGAAGGTCTTGATGTCCTCTTTCTGCCAGCGATTCAAGAACTCTGCAAAGTATGATCCCTGTAGCTCAATACTGAAGATAATTGGACCATTACCGATAGGGCAGTTCGGGCCCAAGAACATGAAGTAGTTCGGAAACCCTGATGCGGCCAAACCTAGATAACTTCTAGGCTCATCTTTCCACTCAACCTGTAGGTTCTTTTCTTCGCGGCCAATAACGGGGAAGCGAGGCTTGAAGGTCGTGTCGAAGCCGGTAGCGCAAATGAGCACATCTAGATCAGTCTCCACTCCAGGTTCTGTCACGCAGCCGGCAGGAGTAACCTGTGTGATCTCGCCATAGATTGGGGTGACGTTAGGGAGTGATAAGCTCTCCAAGTAGTTGATTCCAGGCTATCAGTTGGTCATCAGCTTGAGTTGATACTAAGAGCAGAGGATCACCGTACAGTAAGGCGGCGGCACCCAAGAGCAAAGTCGGGAATCAACTTGTTTGCAAGTTCATCGTTGTTGATCTTCTGCTTCATCTGTTCCTTCATGTGTTCCTTCATCTGAGACTGGGTTTGTGAACCCTGAACCATGATAGGAAACCCTGCCGCCATGGCCCTTTCGCCCTGTTTTCGCACCTCCAGTAGAGCGCCTGGCTGGTCACGGAAGGTTTTCTTTTCCTCTTCAGTGTACTCGTGCAGTTCCATTCCCAACGTGGGGCTTACCCAGGTTGGCGAACGGATGAAGGTGGTCACATGTTTCGCGACCTTCTGTACCTGCGGGAGAATTTGAATGCCGGATGAACTTCAGAAATCTTAGCCCTAAGACACAAGAGACTAAAATGCAATAGAAAGTTACTTACCCGTTTCCAATTAGACCAACACGACCTGTTAGGTCGACTGATTCGTCCCAGGCAGCACTGTGCAAGAGTTTGCCTTTGAAAGACTGGATTCCGGGGATTGCAGGCCAGCGCCAGGCATTAAGGATCCCGGCAGCATTGATCAGGAAGTCACAACGCTGCTCAAGGATGGTTCCCTCGACATCTTTGCGGACTTGGACCAGCCATTCAGATTTGTTCTCTTCCCAGCGGGCTCCAACCACCTCGTGTTGCAGATTAATATAACCTCGCAACCCATACTTATTCACAAAATCATTGAAGTAGGTGAAGATCTCGCGAGAGGAGGCATAATTTGCGGACCAATCTGTTTTGGGCTCAAAGGAATACGTATAGTTATGACTGCCATGTAATGTCAAAACGAGCTTTATCCAATATAGAGGGCAGGTATACTTACGCAGGTATGTCGCAAGCACACCCAGGATACCGGTTCTCCAGCCAGGTCCCACCAATATCGGCATTTTTCTCGTAAATATCCAAAACCACGTCGGTGAAGCAGTGTTTCAGCTTATAGGCCATATAGATTCCCGAAGCTCCAGCTCCAACGACAATCACTCGCATCTTGCGATTCGCATGAATGGGAGCTTCGCGGCACTTCGCAGGCTCGGCGCCATTCAAGATGCCGTCCAAAGCTCCAGCCATGTTGAACAAGTGGCAGTGGAAAATGGATTAGACGAAGCGTTAAACTATCTGGATAGATGGACAGTGATTGAGAACTAACGATCTCCATTTATATATGCTATTAGATGCCAATTACGTCGCAGGCTTGTCCCACCCGATCCGCGTCGCCTAGTCACAAACCAGATGATTGGGGCTAATAGTTTGACATTGTATCATCGTCATCCATTTACATTACCAAGCAAATAATGAATTGAGCTATGATTGTGAGTCAGCGCTGCCTCGTTGCTCCCATTATGGAAAGCGACCTCAACCTCGAGATAGGGTAATGATTGTCAAATGTCCATGTTTGTCAACGCTTAGTGGTGCGGTGGGAGTACCGCACGATCACGTCCAATTCCCATTGTTTCATTAGTCGAGAAGGCCTCTCGTCTTCAAAGGTCAAACACCGCCAGCCCAAGAGTTATGCAGGAATGACGAGATCCAAGTCTACGAGATGCATTTCACACAGAGCTAACATAACAAACATTGAGTGAAGTGGCGGTTCTAACAGTTCTACAAGCCAAAGGTTACTTGACTTCCAATACGGGGCTTAGATTGATTAGTTCAATTGTACTCATAGACAAAATTATCCAAATATATATGTGAGAAGGACCATGTGGTAGAAGAAGTACAATACAACAGGAACCATGAATGATTGCCATTGAATTTCTCCGCGTGAATAAAAAGAAAGAAAAATACTTATATTGTAGGATGTAACCGAGCAAAGAATCCTGGAACCTATTCAGCAGATTCCAATACGTAGCCCGCAAAACCATACCGTGTCGGCGTGTCCAATGCCAGCCAAGTTGGTGGGCCCGGGGAGAGGGGGGTGGGGGGTGGGGGGCACCGCGAGTCAGACCACACGAAACCCCTTCCTCGGCGTGATCCCCAATGGGTGGGCCCTTGCGATGTCAGCGCTGACTCGGCTCCATTCTAACCGTCAGCGTGTCCCCACAACCAGTTCCACAACTAAGATAAAAAAAATAAAGAAATAAATAAAAATTCCTAAAGGGTCGTCAAATTAGCGAATTCCTTCGTTTTGTTCCTAGTGTCCGATACAAGGAACATACAGACCGAGCACAGAACCAGCTGTCGTGGCAGGCTGAAATTGAACAGAAGCCAATTTATGATATTATCCGCCAGAGAGGAAACTGTAAAACCCTCCTTTACTAGCTATTATAGCGAAAAAGAGAACGGTTTCAAATTATAACCTTAAATCTAATGCTACTACTTTTTGATGTAGTTTTCTAGCTAGTACATAGCTGCATAAATCGGGACTACTAGGGGCTGTAATTAGGCAAACTCTAATAAATGGTTTACAAGTTCTATCATAGCGGGGCAAGCGATTCATAGCACGGCAGCTCCGGGTTGAGCCAGTCCGATGTCGCGTAGTGCGGGCAGTTATTTCAAGCTTGAAAGACTCAGTCGTGCCATTAATGCTTTTCCGGCTTGACGCATTTATTATCCTCGTCTACGGTTTACCATGACTATGAATCCTACACTGTCAGCTATAGAGTGGCTCGGGGCTGGGGGTGCACTATTGAAAACTGGTATGTAGAGCCCCGAGTGTATTAATAGTTTTGGAAATGAGCTGAAGCCGCAGCCTTGCTGGAATTTCTGTCGTTGTTGGTAGTACCCCTATTCCACAGGCCAAAGGGCGCCCCATCATGGTCGAGACATATTCTGTTCGCAGTTATGCGTGGCTATATGGCAAGCCTTTCACCAAAGGCTCTGGTGTAAGTGAAACCTCAATCCTGTGTAACAACTAGACCATTGACTTGAGTGAGGGCCATCTTCTCAACTACTACTGATGAGGCATATCGAAAGTTTGTCTCGTCACATAGCCTGAGTGAGAATACCATTACGCTACCCGACGGCACTCGAGCGCACTGGATCGGAGACCCAGCAGCAGAAAAGGTCCTGCTCTTCTTCCACGGTATGTCTCCAACTTTTTCAAGTTAAGAAGAGCTGTTAGAATTATCATAGGTGGCGGATACCTTCTGTACCCGGGCCAAGGCCATTTTCAGCTCCTGCACGAGACTCTTCGTGCTGCAGAGCAACAGGGTACTCAACTCGCTGTATTATTCCTGTCTTATGGTAATTTCCCGGTACTTGGTTGTCCTACATGGATCCTCATTAATGTGAAACCTCAGATATCAGTCTCCAAGCTCCTTATCCGCGGCAGTTGCAACAAGCATCAGCCCTCCTAAAGTACACCCTCACGGTGCTTCGCAGAGAGCCAGAGAACGTAAGTCGAAGTACTTGCCCTTCAGAGGCTGCCGCTGACTGTGTTAAGATTTTTTTGACTGGCGACTCTGCTGGAGGGAATCTTGCAATAGCTCTTCTCTCTCACATACTTCATCCACATCCTCAAATAGAGGCCATTCACGTTCCCACCAAGCTAGGCGGAGCTGCATTACTCTCGCCCTGGGTGACCTTCAACACATCTTCTGGGTCGATGCGAAGCAATCAGTACAGTGATGTGTTGAATGTTGCAGCGCTGGAAAAGTGGGCAACCCTCTTCAAAGGCCTTGCAACATCTGACCAGTACATGGAGCCCCTCTCGGCCCCCGAGGATTGGTGGCAGGGTCTTCCGACAAGAGAAGTACTTGTCATCGCTGGCGGTGATGAGCTGTTTGTCGACGACATTCAGAACTTTGCAGACCAGCTCAGTAGCGTCCACAAGGAGGTTATTCTAGAAACGGTACCCAGGGAGGCTCACGATCATCTCGTGATGGAATTCTTTTTGAAGGAGGGCCGGACACGGCAGCGGGAGATATTTGAGAAATGGCTTTGTCGAGCTTTGCGGAAGTAGTCCCTATATTTATGAGGATGTGCATATCGCAACGTCTTTGAAGAATGCGTTCGGACCGACCTAATCAATGGTTCAAAGTATTCTATTGGTGTAAGATTTCAGAGTTATAGAAGTCGCCTTCAGGAGCAACTTATTTCATCGTACATACAAGAGATATTACTTCTCTAGGGGCTTTTTGACAGTGAATTTACAAGTTGCAGTGAGACACTAAGGTCGAAAACTGTTTCATCCTCAAAAATTAGTTTGGGACAGGGAAAAGTGACCGGGGATCTCCTGTAACCGACGACGGCAACAGAAATCTGGGCATGTCTACGAAACGCGGAAATAAATTGACGGCACTATGAAGGCTCTCGTCACGCTTTTGACTATGGCCGACGACCGCTAAGATGCTGAATTCGTCTTCGCTCACTATGACGCCTCCACCAGCGGCTGGCCCGTTGGATGGACCTTCTTTGTGTGTTTGCTGCAGGCAGCGTACACCCTAACAGGCTACGGAATGGTTGCTGCTGCTGGCTTTTCTGGATCGTGAAGCCTCAGCAGGATTGACCGGGATCATATTTCTACTGACTGGCGGACCAATATGGGGCGCAAAGTATGGATTGAAAGGATACTATGTACACTAAGAAAAAATGTCTTCGGTAAAGGAATGATAAAGTAAATGGCTGTCCCCGGGGGGAAGGTCCCAAACATTCGCCAGATTCCTCCGGCGCATCGTGGTCAGGACGACCGGTATTTGAATCGAGTCGTCACTGCAAACCGTAGGACTCGCGAGGTTTATATTGTAGCAGCTTACAGTTTCTGTGCGGCCATTTGACCCCGGAAGGCGATATTAACATTGCCTACATATGGAATGGAGCCTGTGCCGATTGCGGAGAAAACATGAGAATATACCTTCTGCGTATAGCGACAAGCTGCACCCAGATTTGCCAGAGAAAGGGTAGAACCTCACCAAAGGACAACCCGTCAGGGAGGGAACTCAACTTCCGCTAAGTTGAACCTGTGGGGGATCTACGAAGACCCATAGCGTTCAGGGTTAGGGGATCCTTCACTCCCCCCAAACTGAACCCCGCCGAGCGGAATCTGCCGGATACCTTCCACCGCCACTTCCTTTTCTGCGTTCCACGCTTCATAGCACTCTTTCCTCTATCCAGATCCCACATCAAAACAGGTCACTGTGCATGCGGCATATTACAACGCTAAACATAATTCGTTACCAACTTAATTAATCTTACCCTCCCGAAATCATGTCCCAGGTTACCGCATCCTCGATCAGTGGTGACCAACCCCCAGGGGAACTGACTCCCTCCGACAAGAAACGCTCACGCGATCGGCGCGCGCAGAGAACTCTGAGAGAGCGTCGAACCCAAGAGCTAAACATGCTGAAGCAGGAGGTGGCCGCATGTCGCCGGTATCACCAGCCCCATGAAATTCAGCGCCTAACAGGGCTGATACGGAGCCTAGAAGAAGAAAACAAGATATTACGGTCTCACCAAGAGAAAATTAAGAGCTCATTGGCCTTTTCGAAGTCACTCAATAACTCGCCTCAGTCCCAGATAGAGCCCAAGGACTTACACGGTATATGGAGATTGGAAGAGCACCATCAAACCCCTTGGGGCATTGTGGACGAGAGTCTCGCGAGTGGTCTTTTAACACTCCCTTCGACCTTGGTAACAACTACCAATCCTCAAGAGGGCGAAATCTCGCTTGGGGATATTGATCTCCCGCTTGATGCTATAAACGGCATGCCTTTGGATGACCCTCCCAGGACCACTGCCACGAAGGATGGCTGCCATAGCGTAATCCCAATCACCGGGTCCCCCCCAGAAGTTGCTTTCACCACCCAACATCCTGAAGCTCTTATGCCTGTCACACAGTCAGTAAACCTCCCGGAAAGATTCTCGCACCCTCTGGGCAGTCCTGATGCCTTGTCTGGGGACCTAGATGCCGTAGGGTGGCAGCATACGAGTTTGAGCCTCAAGATGCTACCACCCCTGGTTCCGGCATGGATGTTAGTTCCCCCAGAAGATGACACTCAATTCACTGTTTGCATGCCAGCTCTCCCCTGGCTCTTGCGCCCGGATCTGGTCATAGAGTGTCCTGACATACCGTCCCCGCTTGACCTTTTACATGGCACACGGCGCAACTTCCTAGCCAATAGCATCCACCAAGCCCTCCGAGCACGCCATTGCCTTGATCCAGAAGTCTTGGCTATGGGATGGGTCATGTACATGTATGCAAAGTGGAGGGTCTCGCCAAACCCAAGAGCGTTCGCCAAGCTTCCGAAGTGTATGAAGCCTGTGCTGGGTCAACTTCAGAAATCTCACCCACATTGCTTGGATCAAATTATGTGGCCGAATTTACGGCTGAATATCATGCATTTCTGTCCTAAGGAGAAGCTCGCTGAGGTAGTGGACCTATTGGCTTGCTGTCTAAAGGTTCGCTGGAAGTGGGGCGAGAGCATCTTGGAACGAGATGAAAATGATGACCTGCAAATACGCTCCAATTTTTTGGACACTTTCACGAACGCCTGGGGGTGGGGTCTCACGCCCGAATTTATCGATAAACACCCTAAATTCCTTGACGGTATAGACTTGACACGAATACTATATGTGCCAGCTTGAGGCTCGCGAGACATCGAACGGATCTTAGATAAAAGATTTATTTATCCGGCCCCATCCATCCCACCGGACTACGGGTCGCTCAAGGAATACATCTCACAACACGTGTGTCCTGGAGGTATGCACTTGAGTGTGCTGAATCTCCAACTCATCTATCGTAGTAGTCAAGGGCTAGCAGTTTTCTGCCTTGGCGTTTTTATACATAGCCATACGTCTGAACTTCCTGCCCGGAGTTGTCATATCTTAAGCGCCGCGCGGCGAGGACTGTTGAGAACCGTTGTACTCTTGCCGGTTTGTGAAAACCGACAGCTAGCGCCCGCCATTGGAGGGAGTCACTTGCATACAATACGGACTTGAATTTGATTTTCTCATACGAATCGCTATTTTTGATGTCTATTCGGATAGAATCGAAGCAGGCAAAAGTGCGATCCGATTCGATTCGTGCAGAGCGGTAGTTTCCATCGCCGGCCGCTGCTAGAGAGCAACCGAGATGCGATCCATGAGAGTCATCGGATCAAGGAAACCCAGGAACAATATGAGTGCGAATAGAAAGCCTCGAAGGAAAAAGAGCATCTGGGCTAAGTCAACAGAATAGGACCATCACAGAGACCTTGTAGTAGAGGGATGCTAGTGGTTCTAAAGCGGACCCCTGCAAGAACCAGACGGCAGACTACGAGGCATGAACTGCACAGGATATAATGAGGGGCTAAATTCGTTAAGTTGTAAAAGAACATTAGGGACATACACTATAGAGATGACGATATCTTCATTCGTTATTGGGCTACCACTGTCACTAGTCTTCAATAAGATCATTGTAGATTGAACACCTTCACTTTCCAGACACGCTGGAAATTGAGAGGAGCCGCATCATATGCGGTCTACGTTAGAAAATTGACTAGCCAACTAACGAGGCCGGTTTCTGGCTGGTTAAGCCTTCGATACTTTCCAGCTCAGGCGGTGTAACCCCCATCGACGACAAAAGTGTTCGCGCACATGTAGCTGCCCATGCGTGACGTGAGGAATAAAACAGCATTAGCAATTTCCTCTGCCTCAGCTGCACGCTTTAAAGACGTCTTCTCAATCTCAAATGATAGAGCATGGGATTCTAGTTCCTGGCGGATAAGGGGCGTGACAACGTATCTTAAAAGAACTTAGGATTGTGGTCGTTGTGGACAGAAAATCACTTACCCTGGGCATATTGCGTTAATACGAATACCTTGGTTTGCGTATATTTTCGCGTCCTATGTAACATTTAGCATTTGCTATCTGAACTGAGCACAGTACATACCAGTTTCGTCAGACCGACCACAGCTATCGCAACAGTACGTATCAGCGTAGATAATAACCCCTCTGTAACTTAGAGACATACCATGCTTTGAAGCTACATAAGCGGCAGCACCAATTCTTCCATCAGGAGCTGAAACGCCGGCAATAGAGGCGACATTGACAATCATCCCCCGGCCTTCATAGCCCGCTCGTAGCCTTCGGGTGGATTTAGTAGGAACAGCAACACGGGAGGCAAAGAATAACTGACTCTTGCGTCAACATCTGCCGGATCATCCACTTATCACATAGCATTACGCCCGTCTGATTGGTGTTGATCACGCGCTGCCAGTCCTCCAGCGGATACTCATGCGTCGGGGCGACAGCGCCCGTGATACCAGCCGCGTGGATTGATATATCGATTCGTCCAAATTTCGCAGCAGCGGACTGAATAATGGCAGCAATCTGTTTCTCCTCCGTCACATTAACGGAGAAGACCTCCACACGAACATCCGGGTAGAGATTGCTGAGTTCTGCCTGGACATTTTGGAGGTTGGTAATGTTGATGTCGGCGAGAGCGAGACCTTCAATGCCATTCTGGGCGTAGGTAGAGGCGATAAATTTGCCGATTCCTGCTCTATATCAGCAATGTGTAGGCTTTTATGCTGTCATATGTCGTACCCGAGCCACCGCCCGTGATGAAAGCGGTGCCAGTAACATGGCATGGTGGTCTTGCTAGATTTTCCATTATCGGTATAAGATGCTCGAAGATTCGAGGGCAGTAAATAGTACATTTCAACAAGTGCTACTCCGGCTTTATAAAAGTTGACATATACGTAATTAATGGTTAGAAAGAAGGCGAGTCAGCGCTGACGAGTTTTAGTAGATCTGCAGGCAGAGATATTACGGCAGCTGTTGAGAGAAAACCAAAATAACTAATCGTTCATTTCCTCGCTAGTATTCTATTAAATCGTAAGAGTTTAGAGTTAAAACTGATTTCGAATTCCACTGTACGCGAGTATTTAAGTTATGAAATAAGCAAAAACATGTACGTAATAATCTTGCGAAGCTACGACTCCTGTCAGAAAACAGACCGAGTACATGGATTACCGAGTCCAATACCATTGAATCATGTGATTTTAGACTATGCAAATTGCTTACTAATTTGTGTCCGACCAGATTGTCAAAACCGGACCATTGTTGCTTTTAGTTAGAGAATTTTACCATCGTGAATTTTACTAGTACGCTCGCCATACACCTGATTTCTGTCAATTCCGGCTGTATGGATTCAGGGGCATTGGACGAGGACCTGGAATATACATCTATCTATATCATCAATTTACTTTCTGCTTTTAGAGCATACATGCTGTCCACTTAACTGTGTACACAGTACCTAGCTGGTGATACCAACATTAGGAATGATATAGTCTCAGGAATCAATTCTCATGCACACAATTGTCACATATAAGGCTGATTGAGAAAGACTGATTAGGAAGAGTTTAACAGAAATAGTTTTCTGAGAACTTAGTCTCAACAAAAGCTTCTCAAGAATATTTTGGGTAATAAGAGCAGCTTCTTAAGAATTATTCGTTCTTGGGAATCCCTTCTCAGGCAAAAATACTTCTCCAGAAATATTTCTTAGGCAAGAGTTGCTCATAAGAGAAATTACGTCTCAGGAGAGTCGCCATAGGCACGATCGAGACTTGAGAAGTTTCTATCGGTATAGGGTCCTGGTAAAAATTGTGCAAGTAGCGCCCAGGATGACTACAGTGTCATCACCAGGACATGGAAGATTCATAGAAAATTTGTATTGTTCATTCAAAAGTTGACATAAATGGAACTGCGGTTTGTTTGCGCTACTGTATACCATCACGATAGGTGTGTACGTCGATTGCTTTTATCCAGCGCCAAAGTACGTAGAAAGGGTGGCTTAGCAGTTGTCTCGTTAAACATGGAATGAATGTGGTAGCAACATAGCGTACTTGACGAACGCACAGGTTGGTTCAATGGATTTCAAATATGATCAAAAACACTTGCATGATAAAAACTACAAGTAGAAATAAAACCGTGCCTGGTATTGGTACATAAAGATGTGCCGTCTTTTGGCAAATATCATGTTTACGCTGGCCCATTTATGGCGGCGATGTTGCTTGCAAATATCCCGAATTTAACCCAGCGTAATGATCCGGATACTCTCGCGGCTCGCCAACTTCGTTGGGCTTGAAGTGGTGCATATCATTCTCGTTCGCAAGTCTTGACATGGCAGACATCGCATCTTTCAATCGAGGTTCCCCCGGATTACCCTACAGTAGGATTGATCTCGACTGGATTTTACAGCTTCTGACTATGGTCAAGATATTACTTTATCATTCGGAGAAGAAGAAGTCATGAATTTCTACAAAGGCGACAGTGATCGGAGACTAGATACTCGGACTTACTAATTGGCGCAATATATAGTGTCCAGTACACATCGTTCAGAACCTTCAGCAATATCTATTGAATATGTCAGCTATCGTAGATTTTTACACACTGGAAGAACTGCTGCGTTGTTACTATCAGGTCAGGCTTCTCCTAGCTTCCATCTCCTCATAATATCCCGGCCATGTCGTCCTGATGTGCTTCGCAAATTCCTCTGCGACAGATAAAACATCCTCTCAACTCATAGAACTGGTCTTCTCGGGCATGTTGGTTTAGAACTCGACGCAGGGGGATAGTTGTGTACTTGCTGCAGAGCCATGTTGTCTTCCGATCTGAGTCCAAGAGAGAAAAGCTGTTAGTGCAATCATCCTCATGTAATACTGCCTCGTCTGAACAGGCGAGGATTGCGACAAGGGAGTGCATAGGTAGAAAAGAACGCAACAGCTACGTACCTCACGTGGAGAACATGAGCACTTTACGACTAGCATGATGATGAAGTCTCGAATCTACGTTTCACACTTGCATATGCAATACAGAGAATCAGGAAGCATGAATGAAGAACGGGAAATGACGGTTAAGCCGCAAGTGTTTGGAGATAAACGGTTGGAGTACTGGAAGGCTGCACGGAGTAACTACAACCAAAATGACTCCTCCCTCCCCCGCGCCGTTTCTGTAATAGCTGAATATATGGACAATATGTATCAGCTCGATATCAATATCATTACTCGGGACATATTCTAATCAGGACAGGAAGGTATCTCGTCATACTTCGAACTCAGCTAAAGTATCACAGATTTTGATACATGGAGCTCATATGGTCCATATGTATTTATCCCTCTACACAGTACTTATATTACATTCTAAGAAGATATATACAACGGCAACCGCAAGTCACCTCCCAAATACATAGCATAAAATTTACTGAACGATCTTCGTCAAAAGCTTGCCCGTACGTTACCTTCTCGCCGCTCTCAATAACAAAGGCCTCTTCGAGAACCGGTTTGGCGGTAGGGAGGGAGGAAGGGAGGGAGGTGGTTACAATGTTACTGGATTCCGCATCATGTTCCTTTCTGGTTATTGCTTCTCTGTACCCACGTACCTATCTAGTTGTTATTACACTTGCACCTGCACCTACATATTAAGATGTTTTTACCACTACCTCCCACTCCTTCCTCTCTTCCGCTGTCATCAGTAATGGCGGCCACCCCTCCTACCTCCGAGGCAGACCTAGGAGCTAGCGCAGATCGAGCTCCAGGATCAGTTGAACCTCCACAGCATCAAGGCCCTACACTGTATACGGAGCTAGCGGCCTAATAATACCTCAAAGGCGTATACTAGCAAGCACAAGGAAAGGCAGGTAACGGAGATGTCAGAGCTTCTGCAAAAATTACGGCTTTCCAGACGGTGAACTAGTTACAGAGAAGAAGCTTGTCGACTTCCTAGATACTGAGGTTCTTAATCGACCCCTTTGGTCCTCTTGATACAAGAAAGATCGCACACGGCCAGATGGATCAACGGTATAGTAAACCCTGGGAAGCATTCCTATCACCCAATATATCAACGCTATTGTGGATCTCTGGAAGCTCTAGAAAATTATTGGTTCGAATAGCTTCCCCAAACCTCGTGAATACGCTGTTTCTGCCTTGATGGCTGGCCAGATACGCAATGAGCGAAAGCGCGAGCAGTATCTTGACCGAGCTGCAGGCACCCTACAGGATGGATATTCTAAGGATAAAACTAAGGACTTTGTACGATACTGCTGGCAAGGATAGAGAACAAAAGATCTCAAGCAACGAAAGCACCAGGCCAGGAGTCATATCCTCATACAGCTGTGGATTTCCTTTTCAGTGACAATATGCTCCTCCGTGGAGAATCGCGCCGGCAGCTCCAGTTTGCAGACCTATTTACGATATCCCTGCCTAACAGGGGCCCACACCTTATCGGCCCATGATTAGGATTAAGAATAATAGAAAGACCAATCAGTTCGGCCGGCCACTTGCAGTACATAGGGATATTGCGCCATCAGAATCCGCTCCTTCATACAATAAGCCAGGCAGCTTTTTACCTCTTCTATCGCTGGCAAATAAGAGGAGAGTTACCGCCTCAGTTTCGGAGCTGTTTTTTTACGTGGGATAATCCTGGACGAAATCCCGTAAATTGGCAGTGTACGCTGTGGCCAGTGTTCCCAGTTGCGTCGGAGATGAGGATGGTTGGAGCCATGTTCGAAGGAAGATAAATGTTTCATTCGGTAATTTTTGGTTGGGAAAAGCTCTTGGAGATGCCTGATACACTGGGCTGCCCATAAAGTTATATTCTGGGGGAGGTCGTCGAGGCCTACAAGTGAAAACGCGCCTGTGACGTGTATTCATCCAGGGTGTCAGAAGTATGATTGAGTCAGTGGGCTCTACGAGGTGGGATGTCCGGATCGAGTGGGCTCTCCGCTTAGGAGCATCCGGATTATATTGCTTTCTGAATCTACGGAGTTCGCCTCAGCACTATACCTAATTTATTTTCACCCTGACAGTACCTCAAGAGAGTCCAAAGCCTTCAATATGTCTCAATTACAAAAAGGATGGTTGTAGAAATCGAAACCCGGTGGAAAATACGTTGCGGCCGTCGCTAAGATGGATAAGCGTTTAGGAACAGTCTGATCTTACTACAATGGATAAGTCTAAACGAACGTATTTCAAGAGAACGCTATACATAGTTTCAATTCCCGCATCCAACCGTGCATTTCAGCTACTGGGGCGTATCATACGAGCCCATAGACCTCAGAACAGATAACGAATTCGCCACTATAGACGCAAGGAGAATTGGCCGCTTAGTCCGTGACTTGGATGACAACCTTGCCGACCTGTTGTCCAGATTCCAACCTCTGGTAAGCCTCACGGTATTCTGAGAAAGGATACACCCGATCAATGATAGGGCGAACCTCGTGCCTCGCCATAGCCGCAAGCATTGCCTCGAAATCCAGCCGGGGACCAATCACTGATCCAGTCACCGTCAGGACCCGGGTGAGGATGTCGACGGGCGGTAGCCCGCCACCAAAACCACTTGCAAACCCAATGACCGAGATCACACCCCCAACCCTAGTTGACGCCGCAGACTTGACAATAGTCTTCTCACCAGCAATTTCTATCACTTGATCAACCCCCTTTCCGTCGGTCAGGGCAAGTATCTCGAGGTCCCAGTCCGGACAGGTCCTATAGTTCACAACTGCATCAGCGCCCAATTCCTTCAGCTGCGCAGCTTTCTCATCAGACGAGGTAATCGCAAGCACGCGCGCCCCAAACACCTTCGCAAACTGCAAAGTAAAGAGGGAGACACCCCCCGTACCCTGGACCAGCACGGTCTGACCGGGCTGCAGCGGCTCGATCTTGTTCAGCGCCGTCCACGCCGTAACTGCCGCACAGGGGAGGGAGGCAGCCTCGACGTAGGACATGTAGTCGGGGATACGAACAAGCGCCTGTTCGTTGATTACCACGCACTCGGCCAGCAACCCGTCGATAGCGAACCCGACGCTGGCAGTATAGTACTCCGGGACAAAGGGGCCACCAATCCAGGTTGTGGAGCAGCTAACTGCGACCCGATCGCCAGGCTTCACTCGCGAGACGCCTACTCCGATTGCTATGATCTCTCCGGCGCCGTCGGAGATTGGGATGCCGTCCTCTTTGGTTTTCCCGGGGTACTCGCCCCTCAATACGGCTGTGTCGCGGTAGTTTAGGGAAACGGCATGTACCCGAATCAGGACTTCGTGTTTGCCTGGGGTTGGTAGCGGTTCGTCGCGGAGCTCGGGGGTGGCCTTAGTTCCGGCCTTGACAAGGCGTACTGCTTTCATTCTCGTGGTGGTTGGGTGAAGAAAGGATTCAGATGAACAGGAAGATTCTGTAGGGTTGGCTGGATCGAAATAATTATTCGAATGTCGAGAAGTGCACTATGCTGAACAGACTGTTATAAGGCGCAAATCAACCCATAACTCTGGTATTTATACTTCGAACGACACTAGATCTAGATTAAGTGCCGACATCATGCTTGCCCCACCGGCATAACTTTCACGCTTGCCTGTAAATGCGGGTCACAGTGGAATGAGTCAGTACTTAACTGCGGTAGTATAACTTATTAGTAAGTGTTAGTCATGAAATACATCGAGCTTCTGCAGTGAGTAGGTGCACCGAGAGTGGGCTCTCCGGCTTCAACGACAAGAGTGGGCCCCAACCGGTATCCCATCGGTATCCCACCGGCATTCCACCGGCATTCCACCGGCATCCCACTGCTTTCCACCCTTTACTAACCTTACGACGAATTATGAGCGAATTTGACGACATCAGCCTCAAAATTACAAATTCGCTAGACTGGGCACATGTATAAGTCCGCAGCAATACGTCCTCAATGATGGACACAGTTACGACATATCCTATCTTACAATTTGTTCGAAAAATATCTTTCTTGGCTTAATATATCTCCTACCATTCTCATCGTCGGCACTATAGGCAACACCGGCCTGGCTGTTGTTGAAACCCTTCTGAAATTGCTTCAATCGAGTAATGCCTTGTCTAGGCACCGGGTTATTAATCTTACTCGTTATATAAAAAGTCTAGTAGTATAAACGCTTACTAAACTGCCTAGGATCGAAGTGATAGAGCAGAACTAGCTTAAAATCACCTCTAAATAGCTCCGCGAATATCAAGTAACTAGAGCATTTATCGTATCGTATAATAAACTAAATCAGTTCGCCGAAGAGTCTACCTTTTACCTTACTATACTAAATACCGGTATTAAATACGTTATATGAATCTCGACTACTATAAACGTCCGCCCGGATTCGCCCGCCTACTATCTACGTGTATACTAGGCGATCGAGTCTCCTCTTAGTTCGCCTAAATTCGCTAACCTATAGTGGACTTCACTCTAGCCTAATAACTTTTCAGGCACCTACCTTTCAAACGCTGCGGAACTAATCAAGTAGTACCGTAAAACTAGAAAGTAGGGAACCCTCAAATTGATAGCGTCAGAGGATACGCCTATCGGTATCATCGACCCTTTAAGGTTAGAGTTTTTACGGCTCATCTCCTATCTCAAGAAGAGGTCGCCGTGTATAATAAGGCCAAATATGTTCTTAATAGGCCAGGAGATATTACTAGAAGGCAGATAGTGGATATGGTCGAGTAGTATATTAGTACGCAGGTCAAACATATCAGCTAGGGTGTCAATCATTGACCAAATTTAGCACAAATTTGCCCCAACTGGCCAATCGAAGAACGTGATACTTTCCTGCAAACATGCATTGGAGACAGGTTGGGAAGGAAAATGCTCAACTTCAACCACCAGTAAGGAGGTATTAGAGCTTGCTGCACCTAAGGTTACACCTGCGGAGACGTTGAAGAGCCTTCTGGAGGAGTAATGGAACAAGTCAATGGTACATGGTTGGTTCGAAGGTGTCAAATCACCTGATTCCTCTTTCATCCTACTATATACGTATACCAATAAGAATTTATCGCGTGTTCCACGAAACCACCTTGCTCGAGAAGAGAGGAAAACTCGGAGGGGGAGACCACGAAGTAATTCACGCAATTAACTTCACCTGATCGTGGCTTCCGCGTCGCATGGGGTACGGTGAGGCCAAATGTATCATAATGTGCCTCTTGAAGCTTTTGAATCAGTGTGCCTTTGCCGACACCTGAAGGTCCGGAGATGACGATATGTCGGGGATCTTGTGGTGCTGCTGGGGATGTTAGTTTCGGTCCTCAGAATCGGGGCTGGGAAGTTAAGACGTACAAAAGACCATCTTAAATGATTAAGAGTATCATAAAGTCTGGTGTCACGAATTTGGTATCTGACATGTGTTGGATAAACATTAACTTGCCGGGCCCACTGAGAATGACCTGATCATGACATATGTAAAGCTTGACACATCTTCTTCATTAGTGCCTCAATCCTGTAACAGTTTATTTTGCGGTGGAAGCTAAGGGTGTATTGCTGTCTAATTTTCTTGCCCCGATTCTGGGTCTGGGATATGCAGCCGAGGGAAATTCTCTACCTGATAATTCTAGATGCCACTCAGACCTTCCCTTGAGACCCTGGATACCACCAGCAAGCAATCAAAAATTCAAAAAAGGAAATCACAAACGAACTTCTTGTCAGACGTCTATTGTTACCTGCCACAAGACCATCAAGATGGCCGAAGTCCGGGAGCGCCGACCTGTAAAATTCACAATTACGCACTACCGCCACCAACATCACTCCCATGAGGCATTCATCAAGTGGATGGTTGAGGAGCACCTACCTCTCGTAGTGCCAATCTTCACTAAACACCAAGTCCTTGAATACTCGCTCGTGAGTAGTTGTCGAACTCTGAGCTGCAGCCGTGGCTGACCGCTGATATATAGTTCGTCACACCTCCTTCTATGAATGACGCACTGAAACAGGAATTTGTACAGCTTCGACCGAGCTGGGATATTGCTGACTTCGACTGTTTCATCGAGTACACACTTCCCGACGTGGAAACGATCAAGAATATTATGTCGGATCCTGAGTGGCTGATAGCGGTCAAGAAACAGGATGACTGGATTCAGGTCTCCAAGGCTTTGGTTTCCGTGGGGTTCTCTACCCCATTTGTGCTGAACGGAAAGCCTGTGAACTTGCCGAAGTGACTGGGC
Organism: Penicillium flavigenum; assembly: GCA_002072365.1. Lineage (NCBI taxonomy): Eukaryota > Fungi > Ascomycota > Eurotiomycetes > Eurotiales > Aspergillaceae > Penicillium > Penicillium flavigenum. The sequence continues at coordinate 24,564 of MLQL01000051.1, forward strand.
ATAGAGCTGGGAGTAAAATTCAGGGATAGATAGCCAATTTGCACTTGCTGGATGTCGGGTGGATGTGGAATAGTGCGTGTTTGAAGGAGATCAAAACAGAAGAAATAGAGAAACAGTAATGAAAGATTCTCCCGTCAGGAGCCACATTAATTGTCAGCGTCTGCGGCCTCTGTTCTTGACAACGTAAGACTTTAATGACCTCCAAGGCTTAGTATCGACCCCAAGATAATATTAGGTACGGGGTATATAATTTAACACTCCGATGCCTTTTTCGAATGTTCTTTCGAGATAATCATTTTATATGTCTTTTTTTTCAATAATTATTTCATTTCTGGGGCTATAACTAAGTGCGAGCCGTGGAAACGATGGGAATAATAGCACCAAGTAGACGTCAACTACTTGCCGATATCCTGACCGAAGACAATCAATTACCTCGGCAACCCGACCATCAAAATGTATCCAGACCCTTCAACATTCGTGCTTCCTATAGCAAACGAAAAAGCAGGTTTAAAGTGTAATAAAACATAGGGAATATTGACCACGTCGGATTTACCACTCAACAAAACGCCAACGTCATCTGACAATACTCGCATCAATGGCAAACTCCACACCCACTTTACAACAAGCCGCCGTGGTGCAAAACCCAGGAGAAAACGCAACAATTGTTCTTCAGAATGATATACCCGTCGCAAGTCCAGGACAGAACGAAGTTCTCATCAAATTATCCTGCACCGGTTTGTGGTAAGCGCTTACATCCGAAAAAGAGTCCAAATCCCGAAAACTAACTCGACCCCCATCAAAAAGCCGCTCAGAACTCCGCGCCGTTCTAGCCTGGGGCGCGTACAACTCAATCATCGGCCACGAAGGAATCGGAATCGTAGTGAAAGCAGGACCAGAAGTCTCGGGATCCCTTGTCGGCAATCGCGTCGGCGTCAAATGGCTCTACAGTGCATGCAACGAATGCTCAGTCTGCAAACGGGGATTCCCAAATCATTGTGCGCAGCAGCTCAATACAAGTCGCCATGTCCCCGGAACATTGCAGCAGTACGTTATCGCTGATGCGCGGTTCATGACCTTGATCCCGGAAGGCGTGGCTGACGAAGTTGCGGCGCCATTACTGTGTGCTGGACTTACGATGGTTGGTGCCTTGTCGAGACTTGATAATGAGCTGCAGACTGGTGATTTTGTTGTTATTTCAGGGTCTGGGGGTGGGTTGGGACATATTGGTGTGCAAATTGCGGCGAGGATGAAAAACTTGAGGGTTATTGCGGTTGATAGTGGGGAGGATAAGAGAGCGCTGAGTTTAGAGTCTGGGGCGGAGGTTTTCGTCGATTACAAGTCTGAAGATGTGGTTGCTCGAGTACGTGAGTTCACGGGAGAGGGTGCACATGCGACTATCGTTGTGCCGGGGACGAAGGAAGCTTTGAAGATGGCACCTAACCTGGTGAGAAACATGGGTTTTGTTGTGAATGTTGGCTTGCCGCCGAATGACTTGGACATTCCTCTTTCGGCCACGCTGTGCACAGCGAGAGGTAAGATGACCGGGGTGTGGTCTTCCCTGGTCAAAATCATACACTAACCCTCGGTAGGTCTCACTTTTATAGGCTCGTCTGTAGGCACCGAAGATCAATTGACCGAGTTGCTGCAAGCGGCAGCTGTTGGCAAGATAACGCCATCGATCGAAGTCTTTGATTTCTCGGCTGTGCCGACTTTGATAGAGAAACTGAGGGAGGATGGCATTACGGGGAGGGCAGTGGTCACATTACCACAGTAATTGGACATTCCCATAGTGCAAATTAAAATCGAATTCTGTGGTAAAATGATGGTACGAAGATGGAGAGGGAATTGTTTGAGGCCAACCGATACTCCAATATTCCCTGGCAGATCCCAAGGCGACAATAAGTTCCTTCCCAACCACCAACGATCCTTCACCAGCCATGGCTCAATCAACAAAAGACAAAAAACCAGGTCCCAGCCCCGAGTTATCAGAAACCACACGCGCGGCAATCATCAAAGCCCTTGAACATGGCGATTCGGCTATCAAAATTGCAAAAGATCTAGGCGTCGCGCGATCCACTGTTTACCGCACGAAAACGCGTTTTCAAGAACGCAAAGATATGTCTTCAAAGCCTAGATCAGGCCGTCCTTCTAAGCTGAGTGACCAGACAACACGTTACATTGCACGCTTGGCGAGGAAAGATGATCGACCCAGCTGGGCTGCTATTACTGCCGCCGTCGATGGTGGACTCTCCAGGTCAACAGTGAGGCGCGTTGCACGCGTGCAACATGTCAAAAGAAGTTCCAGGCTCAAGATCAAGGCTTAACACTTTCGAGGGACAAGAAATCCGGCCAGAAGACAGCACTTCGTGCAAAGGGCTCGGAAACTGTACAATGAGATATTGGAACCTGATTTGCACGATTGCTCGTCTTAGGGAACTTCATAAACAAAGGCATATGTACTTTCGAAATTAAGGGAGTCTGTCAGATAAAGAGATCTACAACGAACACCGCATTCGAGACAAATCAAGTCCCTAGGCGATGCTATCCTCCAGAGAGGTCCACCCTTCTTGCCCACAGAATTCCCGCAGGAGCTTTTCTGCTTCCGTGGCGGGGATAATTTCACTCAGATCACGTCCCTCATCAACGGGAGGATCGGGAATCAAAGTACTATCAGGCTGCAGCTTTCGAAAGACTGAGATCATATCTGTGAGGTTCACAGGAGCAGCAAACCCGAAGAGTCGACGAGAGACTGTGTTTGGATCGAGGAGGGCCGCTGCGTGGAGACGCGCAATATCGACGACATCACAGAAGTATTCTGGTTTTGTACATCAGTTGTGATCAAACCAATCTAAGGTGTTCACTTACGTGGCACAAATGACTCGAAAATACGTGTATCCCCCTTGGCTAGACCAGAGACCCAGCCCATTGTCGATCCGTGGATCTCTTCGTGTAGGATTCTCCCGAGCTATTTAATGTCAATATTATCCGTTTGGATGGTCTGCCACCGAGCATAGAAGGAACTCACGGTAAATCCTGGCAACACGGTGTTGAATTGGAAGTCTGGCTTATTCTTCTCCATCCATCTCCATGCTGCCTTCTCTCCCTCGGTCTTGGAAGCAGCATAACCGAAAAACCCCTTCAGATGCTCTGGGGCATCAGGATTATAGGCTTGGTTGATAGCCTCGTGATTCCAGGAATCTAGATCTGTCATCAGCCAATGTCCTTTCATTTCCTTCTCTATGAACTGGTCTCTCACCCTCACGAACAACAATACCCTCCTTATTCGGCTCCGGAAACAACGCCGTGATTGCGGAAGAGGTCATGACAACCCGCTGTATATCACAATGTCTCGACGCAGCCTCCAGCAAATTGTTAATAGCTCTCAACACCCACGGCACAACCTCTTCCGGGTTCGAGCTGAAGCTGACATCTGTTGCCTACACATCCCAGCGCCTAGTTAACACATACTCTCGTCCTCGAATCTATTTCCATTCATGAAAACATACCACATGCGCCACCCCGGATGCACCATCCATCACTTCAACCAGAGTATCCACATTCTCAAAGTTAGCAAGAATAACAGATTCGTATGAGTCGTTCCCGAACTTCTCCCGGAACATCTCATCGAGCCATGGTTTCGGTGCGCGGACAGTCCCGCGAACCTTGAAGCCTAGTTCAAGCAGACTGTGGACAACATTACTCCCAATGAAGCCGTTCGCGCCGGTCACCAGGATCCGCGAGCCGCGAGGCAGACAGTAGAGTTGTTTAGCCATGGAGGATATATCAGGGGGTTCTCGGCTCCCGTGCGAAAAACAGGGAGAGGAGCATCGCGAGTAAGCGAGTGGGGAGACTGTGGAGTCAAATAAAGTTCCCCTAATTGCTCCCTACGCTGTCGAAAGTCAACGGGTGGGTTAGGGGGTTGGGTGACAGACTCCCGGGACCTGGTAACTAGTATGATTAGTTGGATTACAGTTCGAGTTAGTCCATAATCAGTAGTGGCGACGGGGATAGGCGGGATATGGGATATTGTGTTGCCGAGGATTTGGGAGACCCGACAGTCTGGGTCGAAACGACGATCTGTGCGGAACAAGGTGGAAGTCCCGAGGGGAAAGTGGACATTTCGGTAGCCTTGATGGGTCGCGTTTATTGATTGGATGCCGAATACGAAGAGTACGAGAGTGCGAGTATAGAATCGTCCACATGGAGGATTTAACTTATAAATTGCTCTATTTCAAGGCAATTGCACGCAGTAGGCCAAGTACCAATGGCATTGTTGTACACCCACTCTCCTCTCATTGGTCGAGCACCCTGACGTCACAGGTGGATACGCAGCTGTCACTTTCTTCAGCCGTTTACTCTCCAAACACATCGAACATATTCTCGCCTGTTACAATACAAATCACATCAATCACCATGCAGACCTCAATACCCCAAGACCAACCCGCTCAACCTTCAAAACAAGCAGTCTACGCCCAGTCCTCGAATCCCGTCTCACAGACGCCACAAGAGCAACGAGCACCACAAGAGCAAAGAGCACCTACCGAACCAGTCCGACACCGCGGCGATACTATCGGGGCAATTAAACGCACAGCGGAATCCCGTCCCTCGAGCGACGAAGAGCGAGCTCATCTAAGCACACAGCACCAGCAGCAAGAACAGCAAATGCAAAATGCACCCGACGTCGATCTAGAATATGGCGTCGAGCAGCAGCCTGCTGAAGGGTATATTGCGGATACGGTTCAGCGTAAAGGGATGGGGATGCAGCGCGCGCAGGCTGGTGCCCATGCTGGTCCTGTTGGGAGTGCAGGTGGGCCTGGTCATCCCGGTTTCGGGGAAGCAAATGACCTAGCGGCGAATTTGGGATCGAAGAGGGTTGAGCATGATCGGATTCTTGGTGATAGGGTTGGGAGGAGTCCGACTGAGCCCCAGGGGGAGGGGGATGTTGCCGAGAGGGAGGCTGTTCGACGACGTAAGTTGGAGCGGGATGAGAAGTTGGATGTGCAGGGGGCGGTTAAACAGGCTACTGGTGATCCCGTGGTGGGTAAGTAGGTAATCCAAGTGTATCTTGGCGATGGATCTGGATTTGATCTTCGGGTGCTGTCGGAAGAAGGTGATTTATAGTTCTTGGGAGATCTGGACATAACTTTCATTAAGTATTTTGAGCTAGCTAAATGCTGCTTGTAGCAACACGAGACCGGACTTGCACTCGGTCGGACAAATTGGGTATGATTATTGAAATGGTAACGCCGAAAAACCCCCGTATTGAACATAGGATGCGAAAGGATGGGAGATCAGATATCGTCCCCAGCTGGCATACCCATAGAGACCTTCTTCAGTTGCAGATCCTTCTTCAATTCCTGGATACGTCGGCCCATCTTGTTGCGCAAAATGTGATTCTGCACCTTCTCCCACTGTGCGGTTTCAGTACGGATGAGAGCTTCCAGCTCGGCGACTTCCTCGCGCTGTTGCTGGAGCTGTTGTTGCTGCTCGATTTGATCGTCATCCAACTCATCTTCTTCCTCCTCCTCGTCGGAGATATTGCTCTCATCGGCAGAGGTGTCGCCGCGTTCGGTCGGTCCTCCAGCTGGTGTGAAAGGATGCATGGACGGAGTGTCTGCCTGCTCTGGTCCTGCTCCCGGTCCTTCATCATCCCCGGCAGCCAGTGCGGCTTCCATCTCAGCGGCAAGGGCGTCTTCGAAATCATTCATCATCTCTTCTTCTGCTTCACCGTATGCATCTTGTTCATCGTCGTATTCTTCCGCGTAGTCTCCCGATTCCACCAAGCCCTCGACGCGATTCAGGGATGTGCTATCCACCAACTCGAACTTGGGAGGGAAAATCGAATGTTCGTCCTGAGCCATGAGCTCTTCCACAGCCTTTTCAACTTGTTCAATTGTGCGCGTGCTAACACGGTTGCGGAATCGCCGCTTACGAACCCAGCGGAGGGGTGGCGCGAGACCGTGTGCGTATTGAAGTGTCTTTTCATCCAGTACGTCAACGCCCGGGGGCAGTGGGTATTCTATTGCTTCTTGGTCACTGTTGACGCGTCCCAGCACCAACAGCATTTGACAGATATCTGCTGACTTGTACCAGCCTCGTCGGTCCCAACTTTTCATGCCCTCGACGATGCAGGGTAGATCCACTAGGGCTGCCGCATATAGGCGGCCCCGAACATTCAAGATGGAACGCCGGCCCTCACGTGTGAGGGCTTTGATCCCGACATCATTCCTGAATGTCCTTTCGGTGATTGCCTTTCTCACGATCTCGCAGTCCTCCCCTGGGAGCATTCGTAGGATGAATTGTTCTTCGATGGCTGGATCGTTTTCGGTGTCTGAGGCTTCGGAGTCATAACCAACGCCCACTGGTCGGTTGGGGACAATTCCCTTGTTTTTGATTCGGATTGACTGCAAGGCAGGCTTCTTGGATGGGAGTAGCTTTATTCGCTTGGGGGCTTGCTGGCTGGTCTCGGGTTCAGGTTCGGGCTCGAGCTCGGGCGCAACACTTTCGGCTGGTCGCTTCTTTGTCGATTTCTTCTTCTTTGTTTTCTCTTCATTGGATTCGGGTTGTGACTTTCGTGCGATCTTGAGCGTGATCTTGCGTGGTGGTTGAGGAGTTTCGGCCGGGGGCGCAGGTGCAGGCACGGGCGCGGGCGCAGGCGCTGGTTCTTCTGCTGGCGGGTCTGGCCTCCTTGAGAATTTGATTTTTAGAGGCATGCCGATATGGTATCTAGGTAACAGGTGGGAGGGACGTAAGAGATAGGAAATGAGGATGTAAAGTGGAAGTGAGCTTGCGGGACGCGCCAAGACCAGGTGATCTGCGAACGTGCTGCCTGACTTTGTAATGTTGATGCCTGATTTATGCCTGGTTCTTGACCACCATACTATAGTTAACTAAACATTTTTCTATAATTGACACTATTCTGATTGTATAGAATGTCTCTATGAGTTGACCCTTACAGCACCTACTTTGGCACGAGCCAGCAGAAGAGGATACGGAGATTATAGGACTTTATACGGTGGAAATGGCTTTAACATCTAGAATTGGATGAATGTAGAAATTCGTATACTACTAGTAGGAATAGGTTTATCTTCGTAGGTGCCTGTTTTAAAGTGTACGACCACATTACTATAGTCGTCACATGGCTTGGCTGGAATGCTCAGTCTCGCCATACTTTTGGGAATCTCCCCGGTTAAACAGTTACCTTTCCGAGTCCTCTCGGGTTCCCCAACATTGCACCTTTGCGAAGGTCTATAGCGGCATGAAGTCGGATGCCCAATTTTGTATGGTTGCTGCCTTAATGTGTCTGATATATGTCTGGTACTAGTCTAACTATAACACATAACTAGCGAAGTTCGTGAGCAAAGTATCTTCGGTAGAAATTCCAAGGTCCTGGGACGGATATGAAGATTTGTATACATGCAGCGGCTTTATTTTACATAGTTTCGGACTTCGCTAGGTGTGTAAAGTGTACATACGTATATCATAATATGTACTCTTGAGTGTGCTTCCGAGTGTCGTTTCAAGTGTCTTTCTGAGTATCTTTTGTTTGATCTTGCTTTTCTTCTTTCAAATTCGTCTTTTTAAGGCTCAAGGTTAGTGGTTAGAGGACTGTATGTCCGAAAGATTTCAGATCAATGAGGATGGGAGTTTGTAGGGGGGAATAGCAGTGCGAATAGCTTCAATGTACAGTAGTTAGAGCGGTGTCAAAAGCGGTCTGAGGTCAGGCATAATTCAGGCAGAAAATACGGGACATCGAGCATCAGACTCCAGGCCGCTATACACCTCCAAACACCTCGATCTCTTCCTTTACTTTTTGTCACACGTCCCTCACAACCCACTTTACCTCCTTTAGACACGTTAATCCTGCTTTCACCTCATGAGCAAGCTATCCTCCACCAAAATGTCAGGCCCAAACCTGCACAACGCTCTCCTCCGCCCTCCAATCATTCAAATCCTCCGTGCTCAAGGCTTTCATTCAACACGCCCCTCAGTCTTGGAGTCGATTCAGGACCTGACTGGGCGATATCTGATTATTCTCGCCTCGGCTGCAGCTGACCACGCCGCAAATGCGCACCCTTATGACCCGGTTCCCGACCTCGAAGACATCTACCAAGCTCTCCAGGACGCAGGAGCCATACGACCACAATTACGCGAATGGGAAGAGGAATGGCAAGGAGAAGAAGATATGCGTGGTCTAGATGCCTTCCTCGGCTGGATTACTGGCCCTGTCCACCGTGAAATTCGACGTGTTGCTGGCTTTGTGCCCAGCGAGGGTGATATGGTTGATCCCGACGCTGTTGAAAAGGAGGATTATCTCACTGCATTGAAGAAGAAACACAGTAAGACTGGTGAGGAGTCTCGATACGCTGGAACTGTCCTAGGAAAGAGTGCCGAGGAACACCCTATTGTCATTGAGGGTGGTGCCCCCAGCATTCAAGACTGGACTGCGCAGGTTCGCGCCCGGGCTGCAGAGGCGGCAGCGGCAGACAGTGACAGTTCAGGCGTGAGCAGTGCACCAAGCCATCTCTCTGACGACGAAGCGATGGGTGTGTGAAGGGCTGAGCATGACTCGTGGATTGCATGACTGAAAAGGTCATAAAACTTGAATGTCTACTTCACCAATGTGTCCAGACCTCATCCGATATGACACACTTCTGATCCTTCTTCCGGTCAGATTGTCTTCTATCTCAACCCTTCCCGATTAAAGGACAAAGTTACTTCACAAATGTGCCCAGACTTGATCCGACAATTCACCCTTCCGGTCCTACTTCCGGTCAGATTGTCTTTCATCTCCATACACTTCTCTATCGGAAGCACAAACAGCCGCAACCACCATGTGCTGGGGCAATCAAAGCCTTTCGTCCCCAGTGGTCGGCGACATTGTCCCGACTCGACCTGAGGCATGGTCATCCCCTCCACTTCACTCTGCAATGCAGACAACTCTCTTCTGGTAACCCTACCACTCCGCCTATGCATTCTGCGGTATCTAATGGGATGAGCGTGAAAGCCTTGCGATGAAGTTGCAAGTTAATTCAGTCTGTTTTGCGTGAAAATAGCTAGTATTTCGTTTTACCGGGGATTGACATTCATTAGCGAGTCAATATTCGTCTTGTTTTTATTGATGCGCTTGTTTTCACTTCTGTTTGCATCTGAGCATTCGAGCGGGTATGCGTGGATCAAAATCGGATTCCGATATGGCATTTTTCTGCCGGTCCCAGCCACCGCAAGACGAGACACATGCCATTTGATATCCTTAGTACTGTCGAAGAGTAGCTCACATGTTTAGAAAAATATCATGTTTTCGAATGGCAAACAGTAAACTCTGGGCGTCTGTGGTATTGAACAGCGACGGCCGAGTTTCACTCCCGAGGTAGCGGTCTGGGAAAAAGACCATCGATCGAGTACCATCGATCGAGTAACGAAGAAATAGCGTGTGTACTTGGAGGTTGAACCAGTCGAGTCTTTTAAGGCCCTCAGTTTGTACCCGTAACTGACTGTACGCAGTGGCGATGAAAGTGTCCAGTGGCTCAGCTACTTTCGGAGTTCCTATGTCCATGTATCTGTGCCTGATGTCTATGCCATTCATTTTTCATGTTTCCATTCCATAGGAAGAAATAACCTCAATCGTATAGCGAAAACGCCAAAGATGATGCAAAGAGATATGATACACAGCGGCCATTCAGATAACACCATGTTTTTAACTTGTTAAATACACAGATATAGAAGAAGGCGAGACATTAAAGTAATAAACACCGAAACAAAGTACACAAATGACCGGTTAAGGAACCGGCTGGTAGCTACCTTTTGCCACGCAATTCACTTTGCCTCCATCTCAACTTCGACTCCTCCAACGTCGTGAGCTCCGCGCTGTACTCACCGTCGTTCAACGCGCGTTGTAGACGGCCGTCCCGGCGTTGCTTCAAACAATAAATTATAAATCCGCCAATGAGAAGCGCACCAGCAACAGCGGCACCGCAATACACTCCGATATGAGCCCCCTGGCCGAGATCATCCCATTTCTGGGACAGAGTCTTGGCTGGTTTCTTGTTGATTTGTGTTATGGCGGTTGAGTTTCCACTGCGATTTGGAGTCAGTCACCGAAATCATTGAACAACTAGGTACTGGCTTCGAAACACACTCACCTGACAACCTCAATGCTATCATATGTCCCTGTATGTCCAGTGTACTTGTACTCCTTTCCACTGGAGAAGTCCTGAACCCGGATCTTTGACACAGTCATAGTGAACGGAACATCGGACCAGTCAACCAAACCACCACCCCAGTCGAGATTGCCTTGCGACTGTCCCTTGATACCAACCGGCCAATTGCTGACCTTAACCTGACAAGGTGTCTGGGGGTAGTTTTTGCCATACACAGTCAACGGCTCGGAGTAGTTCACTGTCCTCACCAAGTCACCGTCAATCCACCATTCAAGCCGGTCTTTATCCCAGTACGAGGTATAATTGTGGAACTCGGTATCCGCATTTGAAACCGCATGGTATCCGCCCCGGTCACTCGTGGTCGTGTTCCCCTTGCCGAAGAAATCGGATTGCACTCCGCTAGTGTTATAACCAACCCATTCCCAGTCGATCTCGTCCAGGTCGTCTGATTGAAGAATAACACTACTGATGATGCCGGCTCCCTTCGCCATCTTGACGTGCGCTTCCATCACACCGAAGAAAATGTAAAAATTGGATACTAGGAGAGTCGACGCGTTTTCGGTTTTGATGCTGAAGTCGGCTCCTTCGGATGTGTAGTCCAGAGTACCGGTTCTCATGTCCCACAGCTCGCTATCGAGAGTTGAGTTGAACAGCCATGTATGCTCGGTTCCGAGGGCGGGATCAGCACTGCATGTCTTGTTGAGGGGGTTGCAATCCGTTCCGGTGTATTCGGCATTGACATTGGTGACACCGAGAATGGTAGTGAGGGCTAAAAGGAAGATTGAAAACCAGGATCTCATAATGCCGGTGTTTTGTATCAATGGTCAGTCCGATCCTGGTATTCGCACAATGCCGCTTTATATCGCAATTTCTTAGCGGAAGTATCACGCTAGTATGAAGAAATGAATGTGTCAAAGTCTTCCCTTAAGAAGCTCACCTGTAAGAGGCAATAACAGAGTCTGCGGGTGTGAGGTTAATGGCCGAAACATCCGACATGACTGCTAGCAAATTCAAGATTAGGGAGGTCAATAAGCGAGCTAGCAAGCTAAAGGTATCAACAATTCGAGCTGTAATTAGAACCTTGCCCATACTTAGTCGAGCTTAGCGCCAAAAATTGTCGCAGACGACTCATCCAGTTGAGATTGAAGCTATGGAGACTGACGCTGTCTCGGAGTCCGAGAGAAAGCTTTTACGAAGCTTGACTCGGCACTATGTACTAGCTCACTTCTTAGCGCAAATTAAACTCCCTCATTGCGTTAGCCGCCTGTTGAAGGCCCACTGGCAGCGTAATTGCCCAGTTCTTTTCACGATGCCGATTGGCTACGCTACTATGTTTAGCCCACCAGCATCCACTCTGAGGAACAGATCAGGAACAATATCCGGCCATTGGCTATGTTCGTTAATAAAGAGAAGGTCGAAATTCAAAAATTGGAAATGAAAAGCGCAAAAGGACGCGTAGACTTTTATTGGACTCACGAAACAGCCCTAAAGAGTATTTAAAAGAACTGCTCGCCTCTTCAACTTTCTCTTTCCTGCTATTCTCCTTTTGTCGAGGAGGCATATATTGGGGCCAGGGCAATTGCCCATCGAAATGGAGGTAATGAGATCTCCTAATTGTACTTTTATTTGACAATATTCACATAATATAGGACCATTCTAGTACCAACAGGGAACCAACTTAGATCGAGTTCAACTACTTTGGCAAGCACTTTATTTCCCTAGATCATCTACAGCTAAGTCTATTGCAAACATTTTCTTGCTTAAGAATTGGCTCTATGAAATGGCAGGCAAGTGATGTCCTTGCCAAAGTAGTTGGACTCGCTCTATATTGAGGCCTTGTTAGGCCTGTCTTTTGGCACAGTACAGTCCCGCCACTTTATACAAGTTCCATTTTTCCTTCTGCTTACTATCATATAACTATATCTACCTAGGTAGCTGCACAGTTAGACCAACAAGCAAAGCAAAATTGCTGGAAGACCTGAGTGCGTAGGCGTCAGCGCTGTGTTTGCATCAACTCTTACTGCCTTTGGGGGTTCTCGCCAAACAAACGGTTTCTCAGACATAAACAGCTGACTTTTCCTCTTTCTGCCTAGACGTCTCTTAGGTTGGTCTTTCTTCCCTCGACTTGGTTTGTTTACCTTTCCCCCGTCAATTTTCCATTTCTCGTCCGTCTCTCTGGTCGACCAGACGCATCCGTTTCCCACAACAACTGGTTCACGTCAACCATGCAGTATCGCCTCCTTTATGCAGCTCTGGCTGCTACTATCACTCTCGTTCTCGCCCAGATAGGCCCAGACTGCAACGCCTTCGACAACGCCTGTCCGTCCAACAAGGGCAACACCGCGGCTCATATCAACTACGACTTGACGCAGACTTTGGCATTGAACGAATGGACAACCCTTGACAGCGAAGTAGTCGCTGGGCCTGATGGTGCAGAGTTCACGATTAAAAAGCAACGCGATGCCCCGGCAATCGTAACCGACTACTACATCTTCTATGGTGAGATCTCTGTTGAGATGAAGGCCTCCCCCGGTACTGGTATTGTCAGCTACATCCATATGCTGTCAGATGACAATGATGAGATTGACTGGGTGAGCTCCAACTTGCATTTTATCCCATGGGAAACGAATCTAACCATACATACAGGAAGCACTGGGTGACTTTACCGACATGCTACAGACGAACTATTTCGGCAAGGGCGATGCCAGTGAGGATTACAATCGCTGGGAATGGCAGCGGGTGACAACCCCGCAAGAAGTCTTCCACAACTACACTTGGATTTGGTCCAAGGAGAAACTGTCATGGGCGATCGATGGCACCGTTGTTCGGACAGTCCACTATGCTGATGCAAAGGGTGGCACCCGCTTTCCGCAGACACCAATGCGCATTCGAATCGGTATCTGGGCAGCAGGCGATCCGAGCAAAAACAAGGCCACGATCGGCTGGGCTGGCGGCGAGACTGATTACTCAAAGGCACCGTTCACGATGTATATCAAATCGATTGAGATTGTCAACTACACCCCGGCAGAAAGCTATGTCTACTCTGACAGATCTGGCTCTTCGGACAGTATCAAGATAAATTGTGGCATTTCCTCGAGTGAGACTTCAGGCACCACCGATACTGCCATGCAGGTTTTGTCTTCTACCGATTCATCGACTATGGCCCCATATTCCGCGTCACAAAATGAGATTTTCAACTCCTTTACCGTCAATTCGAGTTTGACCGAGTCGAAAAATTCAACCACCCCCGATATTCCCTTGGCCCAAATGACTATTCCCCAACTCTTGCATCATCTCGAGACCACAGCTCAGAATGTCTTGGATTTCCTTTCGACCAAAGCTAGAGCGATCTTCATTTCGAGGACTGGTACTGTCACCTCAGCGATAGGTTCTTGGGACCTCTTTTTTCTCCAGGTTTTCGGTCTCATTGTCGTTCTGTTACTGATGCTAGGCATTGTTTTGGCGTGGGTTTGCTTTTTCTCGCGTGTTTGCACTCCCCAGGAAAATACTCGAGGCAGGTGGTGATATGAATTTCGTATCCGTGAATAGTTCACGGTCACCAGGATTTGCGCAAGTTCCTCTATGAATCTCTGAATTCAACACCCACTGGGGTTTCAAAAGCGTCATAGCAGCATTGAATTTCTCCTACGTAGACTTGACGTACTTCTAGAAGGATAACAAAGTACATGTGTGAAATAAATGATTTACTAGAGTATCTACAGGCCCGGAAAAGGTTTGGATTAGGTAAATATGTTAGCAGTACTCAGTGCTGAATTCAATTTTCCAACCGTGCCATAGAGGAGTCAATCCTCCGAGCAACCCATGTCAAAGATACCACTCAGTCGATTGTGCAGCAAGAAGTGCCTCCCTGAGGATACAAGCTGCGCTGTATTCAATATCATCCTCTCTCATCCAATCGAAAGTCCGGTTATTTATCTGATAACTGGTCCAATCGCTCTTGAGGGCAAGGATTACCTCGGGCAAACAAAGCCTGAGTGTCATGGAAAAACGTTGGAACTGGGCATATCCAAGAAGATGGCTGCGAGGCTTGCGTTCATCGCATCTTGCTTGGAATACCAGATCGCGACAAAGACTTTCTAAATTTTCAATCACTTCGTGGCGCCGCCATGCCTTGTATGTTAGGGTTTCAATCTGTGTTTCCACAATCTGGACTACGTTGGTATAGTCCGCCTCCAGGCCTGGTCCAAACACGGGGACTGGGGACATTGTCGTGGTAATGTTAGTATTGAAGGAGTATCCAGGTTTCTAGGGCTAATTGCTAGTTCGGCTAAGGGCGAGTATTAGGAGATAGCTCGCCTAGGATACACCTAGAATGATGTAGGACTGGAGATATTTATCACTACCCGCTTGACTATGTAGGTTTCGGGATATGTTACCTGGCTAGAAAGAGAGTGTCAAAGTGATTGAAGCTCATTGTTATGGAATTTCTTTGTTGTATCCATGTGCTCGTGGTCTTGATCCCTCAATGAATCAGGTTACCTGGTTGTTACCTTTGTCCGTGATTCATACCTATCCGAAACCAGCGAGACAGGAGATCTCACCTTTAAAAGCAAAAGAGGATAGACAGTAGGAGCCTGTCTACGTGGAGTTCAGCGGCCATATATATCTCGTGTCCTTTTTCAACTTGGAGAGATACTATGCGAAAATAATGGACTAAAACGAACTATAACCGAGTCCATCGACAATAATGGTACATTGGAGACCAGAAATCGGCGAAATATTGAAAATTTACTCTGGGCCTTACCGGCTGCACGAGTATCACAAGGGAACACTTGCAATCAGACTACAATCATTTCCAGTCAGCCCTTACCCCCTTAAAGATAAAGACTGCATCTTACAGAGATCCTCCATGTCAGATGCTAAATATATCATTGCACGCTAGTACCGATCTCTTTGTCCCTGGATTGGCTCAGCTACCGGAAGGGGAAGCTACGCTTGTTCATCCACATCTTGGACGTAAGCTCAAACACCCACGGGAGGATGTCTTTCTTATAATTTGAGAGAAGTAATTTTTGTTATTGACTTTTGGATAATTCAGAGTGTCTCGAGTGAGAATGACCCCCCTCCAAGCCTTTCATCCTGAAAGCAACGTGAAAGGAAGGCCAAGGTGATCCACGGAATGATCTCAAATGAGATGCGAGGAAGTAAGCAAAGAACCAGAAGCTCACTTTTTTGATATTCTGCGGCTTAAGGGAATGTTGGGATTTGGCCTTCTTTGACTTTGAACAGGGTAGTTTCGGTTTGGAGCTGGAAGCTCTTTGTTGATGTTAAGGTGGCTGGACACGCTTGCCAGTTCGGTCAAGGGCACTGATGGTTAAACGACCTGCATTTCTCATTTTCTTTCATGTAAACTCAACCCATCGGGTCATTCCTTTGAGGTCGAGGTGTTACGCCGCTGCCTTTCAGCATAGGGGTACGACGGGCTTAGGGACCATCACGACAACCCGTCTTTTGCCCAGTCGCAAATAGTAATGTACTCGGGCACGAGTTTAATTATTTCGATACTAACGAGCCTACTGCTAACTGATATCTGGCTCGACTTGCATACAAAAGTACGTGACATGTAGATTGTAACAGGTACTATTTCTTATCGTTCTAGCCACAGCCCTAAGATACCTATGGATAGATATATCGAAGGAATAATCCAAGAAGACATCAACTATGAAGAAAATACGTAGTACCACACAGACTATCAAAACAGGCCCCTAGATCCTTCGTACTGGGGGGCTTTTCTTTAACCTAATTTCTTTGTTTGGGCATGATGGTATGTGGTGTAGTCTGAAGTACAAATATCTCACACAACACTCGACATCAAACATGTCTCAATCGTCTGATACTCCACCGAGCCTCTGCACCTGGAAGATATCATACTGTTTTTATCATCTCGTTCTTCAAAATGAATCGTCCTCGGAGAGCCGCGGCTAGAAAGCCACAGGGTTACTATTCCCCCTCTTCTTCTATAGGAAAGGGAAAGATTTCTGCTGGCCGGGTCCAGAAACTGCGCAAAGTAAAAGGCCAAACCGAGCAAGTTGCAACAGGCTCACGTCGGCATGCCCCGCCTCCTACTTCTATGATTATACCTGATCCTTTGGATACGGCCGCACTCGAACGGGATTTGAAAAAGTCCTATGAAGGCAAAATTGCACCACCGAAGCTGCCGAAACGGCAAACAAGATGGCGACAGCCAGCAACGAACCCAATTGTCGACCTCGCGGAAGTGCCAAAAGGGTGGAACTCCCTTGAACCCGACCTTGATGCTGAGTACGTCTTTCCCGCCTCTGTATCGACATGTGCCCATACTAATATATGCTAAGCAGTGACTTGGTATCTCAGATTTCAAGGTGCCGTGAACGAATTGGTGATAATATCATGAGCCAGATGTTCCAATTCAAGCTAGATGACTTGTTGAAAGAGAAGAAACGTCGCGAGTGAGTATACCCAGGAGACCTTTCTGTTACTGTTGTTAACGCAATCATTAGGGCGATGATGGCCGCAGAGCCGGTTGGTTTGAGCTGGCCTGTCGTCCAGCGCGTGGACACCCTCACGAAGATGTTAGAATATCTTCGCAGCGGGAACGATGAGTGCGATCTAATTGGAAATGTGACAAACATCATGGCGGCATACAGATTGGGAAATTTGAGATGGACACCAGGTCTTGTTACCTACTGGTCTAAAGGTGTCCAACTCTGCCAGCCGAGGCCTTTCAAGTGGGATGAATTTGATTTCATCAATGCTAAACATGACGGTGTCACAGGCTTTATGGTAGAAGGGGTATGTTTCCTCAAACACTTGAACTAGTCAGGCACTAACATGCGTAGCTCGAAGGACCAGGACCAAGCCCCCAATTGGCATCAACCTATGTAGCTGCGCCAGGTCCTCAATTTGGATCATTTCAGATTGGTGTGAGTACAGGTGCCAGCAATCATTCTTTTCGTCCTCTAACATTATTTGAAGATGTTTATTTGTGTGAAACCACCTGATCAACCTACAGGCCCAGCTTTCCCCCTTGAATGGGGCTTCATCGATGATACTGGGGCGTCTATGACGACGATCAATAAAAGCGACCTCAGCCAGCTCATGACTTACAACCAAACCGCCACCGGACGCATCCCGCCCTCTCCACCATTGATAGGTGCAATCATCATGGGTGTGGCTAATGGAACAACTACTGTGCATATTTGCAGGCGACTTGAGGTTAACTTGCGGAATGTCGGCACCAGTACTTACCTGTCCCCGATATGGCATCCGATCCAAGTCGCCATTCATGATGATGACATCGCTAGTAAGATACCCAGATTGAATGGCCCATGGGCACGGCACAGGCTGTATTCAGCGTCAGTTCCGGATGGCAGGAAGACAACCTATTTCAGCGAAGACCACCCATCCTTGATGACTTTGCCCTGGTCAAACCCGCTGCAAATGAACAGGTTGTTGCCAGACATTCCAATGCCTCTAGTACCAGCACCAACGAAAGCGCCCTGACAGGCAAAGTCTTTTTCCTTCTTCAGATGCGATGTGGCGAATCTCCTGCGTTCTATTATATGTGTCTTTCATGTTAGATTTTAGAACTGTTTTGGTTGTTTTGGTTTGGACTCTAGAATCGTTTGTTTTCTCGATATATTTTGTACTTTTCTATGGCACTCAATGTAAGTAAAACCTGCAATGCTGATTAGTACATAGTAGACATAGTAGACATAGTAGACATAGTAGACATAGTATACCTCCAAACTCAGTTGGAAAGTCTTGGCAGTGACATCAGTTCCGATCGAGTCCTCCCTTCTCCAACTCCCTCAGTTCACCATGGTCTACACATTTATCCTCCCAACCACTTCGCCTCTCTCGTTTCAATCATTCATCTCCTCTACCACTCACCCCTCTCTCCCCCAATCCGCGTCGACAACCCGCCATGCCCTCCGCCTCGCACTCAAGGCCCACAAACGCTTACCCCGCGGCCCGCGTCAGGACGCCCACCTACCCACAGTTTTGTCCGCGTTGAATGAATACATTCCCTTCCTACTCGCAATCTCAAATGGACTGAATGGTCGCTCCGTTACAACCGAGCCATACTCTGCTCAAGACAGCTATACGTCAGGGGGAACGAACCTCCGCACCGGCGAAATAGTCGACATCACCATCCGCGCGGAGATACAGTCAGCATGGAGATGTACGTTGTCGTCCTCAGGCGGATTGAACTTCGGGTCCGGTGGAAATAATGCAAAAGGAAATGGTATCCGCACGCGGGATGGACGAGTCTCTGGCCGAGGCATCCACTTCGAATTGGCATTCACGCTTACAACTCTGGGGTATGTACTGAGTAGGATGGCGCGTGCAGGAGTCGTCACTGCGCTGTACGCATCGTCTACCCCGTCTGCGGAGGTCCGTACTGCTGCTGTGCAGACCGCAACGCGGTATCTACTACAGGCTAGCTCTGTGCATAATATGCTTGCGTCCTCGCCGACTTTCACCGCACATACGGTGTCGACAGTACCGGATCTCGAGGCTGGTACGCAGTCAGCTCTGTCATCTCTGGCCATGGCTGAGGCTACGTTGCTGGCTGTCCTTAAGGATGATGCGTATATTGCGGCGTGTATCCGGTCGCGCAATCCGAATGATAAAGAGTGGATGGTCCGCGCACCTGAGATCCCAAAAGTGCGCGCTTTGTTATTTGCAAGGCTCTGTGTTCGTGCTGCAGAGTACGCCGAACAAGCGGCTGCAGGGTTAGGTGCTGTTGGATCTACGTCTGGTCGTGCAGGCCGTGTGGATGAAGACTTGGTTCGCTATACAGGAGTTTTGGCTCGCGTTGCTCGGGCACGCGCCTGTCGGTTCTTTGGTGTAGATGCTGAGTTATCCGGTAAAGTTGGTGAGGGTATTGCCTGGTTGCGAGCTGCACGCACTTCACTCGGGCTACGTGGAGCTTCACAGGAAGACACTGCTAGCTCGGGAGGCTCTTCAAAGGGCGGATTGTCCCGTTTAAAGCGCGAGTGGACAGAGCGGCGCGAGGAGCGTCGAGTCACAAAGGATGCTGGCGGCAGTCGCAACGAAAAAGGTCCATTGGATGCGGGGGACGATGCTGGTCGTGACGAGGAGGGACGAGTCCTAGCGATGCTTGAGACAAAATGGGTGAAAATGAATGACACAGTAAGTTCGATTTCGTTATTCGCCCATGGTCCACAGGTCTCAATGTACATGGCTTACTGATTCAATGCAGATGAATACACACCCCATTCCACCCTCTGCACCATTACTATCTAATCTGCCTTCTGGTCGAGATATTCACTCTCCCCCGGCACCATACCAGCCGCCTTCTTTAGACGAGGATCAACTCATGCGGATGCGTGCTCCACCTGATGAGAGGGACGATATTCAGCTTGGAAGTGACGACGATAGTGAAGACGATGCAGGACTGCCTGATGGCCGTGGAACTCCGGGTGCATTCCCGGATCGAAGTGCGACGGCTTCGAGTGTTTATTATTGAAATTCGAGATACATACCGACATTCAAGTACATATGTAGAACATGAGATATGAGATATCGAAGTTAGCATTTACCTCGCTGTCTATCATAAAACACAAAGGCCCGGTAGGGATACACTGGCATCCCGACCGAGTGTGGGTCACTGGTTGACTGCGATCTTTCCGAAAAGCAGACCACATTGTAGAAAAAGGAAGAGTGATCAAACGAAGTGATATTATGTACAGTACAAATGGACAAGAGCACAGAGGGTAATCCCCAGACCCTCTTCTGCCATCTTTTCGTCTCCCCTCTGACACAGACCCGACCAGGTTGGCTATAAGATCAAGATTGGACAGGACTGAATCAAACCCACTAGGATTCCGGATTCCGTCCAAAGCAGACCATTTCATCCCGGCATCAAAATTGTCCAGTCCCATGTCGACATCGGTTGTCAACCCCTCGCCTCGAAACACAATCGCATAGCTGAACATGCAAGAAAAGACGTAACCGCTTATGCCGACTCTCCACCAAAGCGGTTCTTCTCCTGTCCAAGATAACCCTTAATCTTGCTCTCCTTGAGGAGCTCAAAGTACTTCTCTGTAGAGGATAAACATGTCAGTACAACGCATGTCAATCACAGATCCGCACAGCCGCAATCCAGTCAGATCCGATTGTTCCGAAGAAACATCACAGAACATCGAGGCCCCTGATATGCAGCGTAGACGGAATAGCGGAAAATCACCCACCTCGGAAAACACCACACTTCTCGAGGTGGTTCACGCCCTCGCGCGCATAGCACTTGCCCAATTCCTCGCCGACCAGACGCGCCATCATACTGCGGACCCATTGCTCGCGGATAATGGCATCGCGGGCATTGTGGACTGCGACGTTGTCCTCGAAGTCGACGCCGTCGTAGGTCGGGGCGACGGTGGGCTTTTTGGCGAGGAAGGCGGCGGACTCGGGGGTTGGCATTGTGAGTGGTTGGCTTGTGTGGTTTTGATTGAGGGTCGGGTGAGGTGAGTTGGTTTCTTGCTCGCTCGGAGGACAATGGCAGCAAGGGTTGTTGGAGAGAGTCGTCTTTTGAGGCGCTTGATGCGGTCGTTGGCACGTTGATCTTGAAGGTTGGATTACCTGGTTTGTGATTGGGTGGGATGAGGGCGGTCAGGGGTGCTTTTGTGCGGGCGACGGAGGGGGCCTTCTGTGCAGGTCTGTGCGGTCACGTGGATCTATACAATCCGAAAACGGCAGGTCAGACAATGAGGGAAGTTTCTACTTCGAGATTGGATTTTATGTGGTTTAGACTGATTAATTCCTTGAAGAAGGAACTGTCTTGCAGAAATATCATATTTCCAATGACCATGGTTGTTCACACCTGCCGTACGCCCGATCAAGACAATGCGAAACCACTAAAGCAATATACATACAAAGCAAAATTTCAACACAAAACCTGTCATGATGCGAGGATTACCACCTCAATGTAGACCTGCTGTGACGAGGATAATTGACATGAATAGCAAAAAATAGTATAGATCAATCATCCCCCTCCTTGCCCATCATTCGGTCGTATACATCACTTAAACCGTCCGTGAATCGCTCCCAACTCGACCGGCCAAGCCAATTGCTCAGCTCCCGGTAGTAGTAGATTTCAGACCAGCAATCACGACCAAACATGCACCCAGCCATATTGACGATGAGGTCATGTGCGTTCTGCTGATAGTGAATGACTGGATTATCTCCGTCGCCGCATGCACCAGGCGGGAAGGCATTGATGCTGCGTTGTGGTAAAAAGCCAACACTGCTCCGAACCCATGGTTGACTTTGATAGATGTATTCTAGGGCATCCTGTTCTTTATGCTCCCAGTCCATATGCATCTGCTCGTACATGACGGGATCCCACCAGATATCGAGCAGTCGATCGGTCCAAACAGATCGTCGGAGGAAGAAAGATCCGAGATTAAAGCCAGCACAGTCCTGTGTCAGAAGCATATTCAAGGAATCTGCCTTCCCATCGCCCTCGAGGGAACGACCTAGCTCATCGAGCCAGAACTCGGGTAGTGGATGGGTGATGTTGAGAGGGTTATAGGCGGTGATATCACGGTAGACGTGCGATTCAAGGTCATTGAAAAGATGGTGTTGGAGAGATGTGTCATATTCCATAACCCATGTGTTCAAGTCGAGCCACCAAAACCACTCTGCGTCTGGGTACTTGCGCATGGCTTTGCGGATCACATCCCCCTTCTCCCAGCTCTCGCGCCATTCATGTGAATATCGCTTCTTGGCCAACAGATTGGCCAGTTCTAGCTCATAGCCCCAATTTTTCACATATCTCTTCTTGTTCCATATGCTGTTGCGTTCGATGGCCCATTCGCGTGCACCCTTCCACTCCATCACGCCGCCCTCCACGTTCGATCCGAGTATGATAACGAACTTGCTCCCACCGCCTATAGGTGATCTTCGGTATGTTTGAACAATGGCTGGAACAGTGTTAGAATATTACGTCGGAATGATCATAGCAAGCACTTACTCGTCCAGCAAAATAGATACCCAATCCACACCAAGAACAGGGTGAACAGCAGCCGGAGTCGACCCCGGCGTATTGGTATCCGTAATGCACCTAGCAGGCCAGGTCCACTACCCGATCGCTTCCATTCCCGGCCGTAATCATCCTTATCGACATATTCGCGCGAGGGAAGTCTTCGAAAGCTAGGAAAGCGAGTAGAGATCTTGTGTCGTTGTCGAGAGAAGAAGCCGCTATTTCGTGTTGAGAACGATGGATATCCGCGCACCTCGTCGCTTTTTGCCTTGGCTGCAGCCCACGAAATGCTGCCTGGTGTGCCTGGGGATAATGCACCAGGCGATGGACCGTTCGGGAATGCGGTGCCGCTAGCCGGAATGAGTCCCGGGCTGGACCACCCCCCGCCCGGGTGGGGAGAGGGTGATCGCGATAAGGTCATCGCGGTGATCAGCGCTAAACAGTGGATTTGCTAGAGAGCGATGTGAACACTCTTGAGAATGCCGGAGGGAACGAGCGAAGGGATGGATGGATTGGTGAGGTCAGAGTGACAGAGGTAACGAGTGACGGAAGTTAGGGAGAGAAGTGATTTAAGACACACGAAACACCATTAAGAGGACATTATGTACCAGATTGGAGATGCGACCTCAGGAACTTCCAAGGTTGAGGCCGAATGCGGCATGTCTGTGCTTTGATAGCAGGTGCGGTTTGAGTTTCGATCCTTCCCAGGGTTGAAGGGGAAATTGAATTTGGATCGTTAGCCTCAATACTCTAAATGCTGTATAATTAGCATCACTACTGTATAGTTGGTATACAGTTGGGCCTAATTTGATCTACGAACTCAATCAAGTTGAGGCTCAATTTGCGCGTCGGCAGATCGGCGCCACATATCTGCACTTTACTGCTTGCGGACAAAAACCATTGTGGACTATGTAACGATGAATTCCCACGCAATTACTATCAATCTACGTCCAAAGCGGAAAAGACTAAGAACGCCAGAACTCATTCTAATCGCGATCACTTGCATTGGGGCCGAATCGGCATTCGGTTCGCCGCGCCGTCGGCCTTGGTCATGAGAGCCTGTCGCACCATGAAGCCGGCTTCGTGACCCGGCCGGGGCTGGGCACTCTCGCCATGGGTAAAGTCACACTGAAGCTTAAGAAACTTCGTTCTGTCTTTGTTTTGGTACACAGTAATGATGTCGCCTGTGTAGAGTTTCCCGAATTGTAAAGCTTCGGGACCATCCTCGGTCATAGAGCCACGGCGGAGCAGTGTGTCATTTACCCAGATGCCAAGACGCGCTTTGGTGGAGAGAATAGCCATCACCCCTGGAATATCGAGCCAGCTTTCCCCAGCTGCGATCCTAGCCTCGATTCCTGGAGTCCAGAATGTGACCTCCAGGGCATAGGCGGGGATTCTCGTGTCCATGGTATCGGCGTGCTTGACGGTCGCTGACGGGCCCCGACCCCACGAGGTGAGTCTATCCTCAAGGTAGATTGTCAAGTCGAATATCGACCCGGGGAGGCTCTTCAGTTTGCCGTATCTCTTTGGCGGTTTGGCGAACTCGGGATCAGACAGCGTGGAGGGAATAGGTGGGTTGGGTCGGTGAACAATCGGTTCTGACGACTCTGTTTCATCGGCACGGAGCTGATCCAAGATAGCTTGGCCTGTCTGCGCATCAAGGGTAGTAGCAAATTCGAGGTCGTATTCGGATTTGGAGGGGCGTGAGGGGTTGTTGGGAGCAGCGTCGCGGCGACTATTGTGGGCACTATTATCGCTCGATGCCTCGCTGGCCGTGTCGGGGATTGCAAGAGCAAGGTCAATCCGACGCGTGAACTTTGCTTTTGGTGTTGGCTCTTGTGGACTCGAGACAGGTTCTTCTTTAGGACTCGAAGTCGGCGGAACAGAATCCTTGTGGAGGGTACTAGGTGGCATCGCGTCCTTGATATGCCCAGGGGTGGTCTGCCGCAAGGAGGATCTGTTAACCGGGCCACCCTTGAGTTGTAAAGTGGGGTGCAAGGAATCCATGTTGAGTTCTCCAACGAGCTTTTCTGCACCCATCAAACTGGGCGCAGTGCCACCGAAGGGTACCGCCGGGAGGGAAATAATCGAGTCGTTGGGATCGTCGCTCGTCATCGACTCACCGGAAGAGAGAAAGTCAATGGGAAAGTTATTGGAGTCGTAGGCATCCAGGTTGCCCAGCGCGTGGGAGCTCCGTAGGGCTGAGGCGGAAACTTCGCCAAACAAACGTTTGGCATGATTGTCCACCACTGCCTGCCCATCTTGGAAGCTCTCGATATTTGGAAGGCTGGGGTAGCGTACATCGGTGGGAATGTACTCGATGCGAGGCCGTTTGGAGATCGCGTCACTGCTGCTACCCTCTTCGCCGTCAGCTTCGTGGTGGTAGCGTGGACCATCAGCAATAGACAATTGCGAAGCGTCTAGCTCCTCCTCGGCATCCTCGCCAATGATTGAAAGCCCATCTTGATGGTCAGACAGCAAATCAGCATCATCCTCATACTCATCCACATCAGGGACCTCCGCGATCCAAGGGTGCTGGAAACACTCCTTCTCCGTTGGACGAGAGAAAGGGTCTCGGTTGAGAAGCTGGGCGACAAAGTTGATACCAGACTCAGACACGCCCGCCTTGCGCAAGGGTTCGAAATCAGCGTCACTGGTCATGATAGTACGAAGCATCTGGACACCTCGATCCTCTGCACGCCCTGTATATGGTGGAACGCCGGACAGGATATGGAAAAGAACCGCTCCTAGCGACCACATGTCAACAGATTGGCTGTAAGGAGATGTTGTGGGGGGTCTTTCAATATCAGCACATGCTTCCCAAACGAAAAAGAAATTAGCAACTTACGGGTCTCCAACGCGACGCCTCTTTCGGAGCTCGCCGCGGCGGTATTGATCATAGTCCGGGTACACCTCCGGCGCACAGTATAGAAGCGTTCCACAAAAAGTCTTCAGGAAAGTCTCCTGCTCCACCACTTTCGACAACCCAAAGTCAGATAGTTTGATCCTGAGCGGGTCCAGCGAGGCAATCAGGATGTTGTCCGGTTTGATATCTCGATGGGTGATGCGGCGTTTATGCAAGTAGTGAAGCGCCCGTAACACTTGTCGTGCGATCGTCCTCACCATCTCCTCGGCAATCTTTCCCTGGGTCTGCAGGTATGTCGACAGCTCTCCGCCTGGAACATACTCCATGATGATGTAGATCCATCGATCATGCTCGTGGTGATCGATGTATTGAACGATATTCGGCTATGATGCGTCAGTTGTATCGCTAAGAGAAAAACTGAGAGATATTGCTTACATGTCTGAGATCCCTCATAATTTTCATCTCATTGTCGACCTTTTGATCAAGGATACCGTTTTTCATGAAGCGGCGCTTGTCGAGTTCTTTTGCAGCATAGATGGCGCCATGTTGCTTGGTTGCAATCTTATACACAGTAGCGAATGCACCCTTTCCAATCTGTCCAGTCACGTTGTACATGGCACCACCGGTCCAATGCATGCCATAAGCATTGGCAGATGACCACGCTAAAGCAGATGGGCCTGGGCCCTGTCGTTCTTTATGTGCTGGGGCATGTGCATGAACTCGTTCGAAATAGCGAAACAAGTTCTGGTGATATTGGACAGCGAATCCTTCTCGTGACGGAATTCGAACAACGAAGCGGACCTCGTCCGAGGTTTGGGATCCGGTGATGACTTGAATGACAGACCCGTTTGTGAGCATTCGACTATTTCCCTCTTTCTGAGACTTTCGCAGGCGACAATTGTCCACGATGGTACCATTTGTCGACGTATCCTGAAGCATGAGAATGCCATCCTCGGTTAGATAAATGCGAAAGTGAGTGTTCGACACTCGTTTCGCATCATCATCAACACTCAGAAGAACATCACAACGAGAGCGATTGCGACCGAAGCAGAAGCCAACTCCCAGATTGTGGACTTTTGACGAGAGCCTCAGCGCCAAATCTAATGCTGCCGTGTGGGAGGACTCGTGTTCCAGTATGTCCTTTTGAAGGATATGCTGAGCACACATTCCACCAGTAGCGCCAACAGCATCATGGGCAGCATGCGAATTCGGATGAAGGATACAGATGATGTCGGCCAGGTCTTGGTCTTGGATGCCAGAGTTATTCATTCCCATTCGGCGGGGATCAGCACATGGCTGGGTAGATTCCTGAGTGGCTTCCATTATGAGGGTGAATGCAAGTGTAAATGAAGATGCTATGGGAATGAACAGAGAAATGAACTACAGGTGCAGATCCGATGGGGTAGGGTATATGTGCTGAGAGGTCAGCGAAGAGAATGTGCATAAAAAGGTCATCAACGTCGTAGACTAGGGATATAATATGTTAGTGAGGTCGCGCTAACAGGGAAGGCTCTTGGAGGGCTTCTATATATACCT
Source organism: Penicillium flavigenum (assembly GCA_002072365.1). NCBI lineage: Eukaryota > Fungi > Ascomycota > Eurotiomycetes > Eurotiales > Aspergillaceae > Penicillium > Penicillium flavigenum. The sequence continues at coordinate 51,133 of MLQL01000051.1, forward strand.
CGAAGAGAATGAGTGCTGGGGCCGAGGAACTGCACACCCGGGCAAAAGTTAGGCAAGACAATGATACGCTTCAGGACCAATAACACATCCGCTAGGGTATGTGTCGCCTGATCACAGATTGGCCACGAATATCTTGCTCAGTGGTTGCAAGGAGTGTAATAGGCAATGGTTGAGCGGTAAGTGGAAGGTATGCCTTGCAGAGTGGGGTGTCTCTCTTCAACTCTCCTCAAAGCCAGTGTTGATCAACACAGATGAGGACGCTGCGCATGAAACGGAAGTGAGGCTATCCAACCCTTGGGCCCAAGCCATAAGAATACAGAGTGTAATTCTAGGTTTGAAGATGTCACCCAGTGGAGGGATCCCGGGCCGTCAAGATGGGGTGCAATGAGAAGCTACCCGATGGTGTTTCCGTATTAACGATGCTGAAATGAAAGAATTGACGGTATTCGACAATTTCGAGTGGGCAAGGAGGTATGTCTGTCAAATTTTGTTCCAACAAATTAGCAAATGTCTTTTTGGAAGCTTGAGGAGGCCTCTGTTTAACCTCGACTCGAGGTCGAGAATGAACTCACACAGCCTGGGATACTCCTTGTCACCTGTCCACGGCTGGTAAAATTGAGATAGTAGATAACACAAAACCGGGGACGCCGGGACAGAGCAAAATCGCACTCCTTGGAAGGTCGTCGTCCGAGGAACAAGACCAAGAACGAGCCGCAACAATCATGACTGGTACCTGAGGCAACGACGCGTTCCTAAGGCGCGTAACTCATTACTCATCAGGCAACAGGCCCGTTGATTGGTCGAGCGGGATACAGCGGGGACTAACCATCCATGGATGGAATCAGCTCGAGTCCGATCTATAAGAAAACACACACATTGTACATCATGTGTATACATCACGAAGGCTTTTAATACCTATACTAGGTTATTGTTATTATTTTCTGCAAACTATTTACTTCCGTATGGCTTGCTGATATCATCACTCCGTTTGAAATCACCCTTCAGCGCAGTATCGAACACTTGTTCCAGTCGTGCAAGGGCTTCGTCTGATACCTCTGTGACAGGTCAGATAAGGGTCATGCATTTTCAGCGCAGATTAAGGAAGCACTTACGGTAATGGACCACGACGCGGCCACCCAACAATCTTAGCCCTTTTTGCTGTCCAATCTCAGCCAGGTCATTTGGACCCACTCCTGACGCCTCGAGGTCCAACCAAACCATATTGGTGTGCAGGGGGTACTCTAACTTGCCACCGCGACCGGTCCACATATCGGCTACCCGCTTCGCCTTTTTATGTGTTGCTGCAAGCTTTCCAGTTTGTCCTTTTGGGTCCGTGCCAAAAGTTTCAGTGAGCGCAACACGGGCCGCAGCTGCAATCACACCCGTCTGTCGGGCACCGCCGCCGATAGATTTGCGGAACCAGCGCGCTTTCTTGATAAAATCATGGGAGCCGACAATGATACTTCCAATGGGTGCACCCAGTCCCTTTGAGAAGCAAAGACTAACACTATCGAAAAGGCTTGCATATTCAGGCAAGCTCCCAGCACCAGACACGACGGCCTCCCACAGCCGGGCACCGTCTAAGTGAACCTTAATGTCATTAGCATGAGCCCATTCCACAATCCGCTTTGCCTCAGCGAGCGGCATGATCATTCCGTCGAGGGTATTCTCCAAACTGATCAACTTGGTGGGGCAATAATGAATATCATCGCCAAGAACTGCATGCTTTTTGATATCTTCCAAAGTCAAATATACCCCATTTTTGGGAATAATAGGGCTCACGGTGGCACCAGTCCAAGCACTCACACCACCAGCCTCATAGCAAATGATGTGTGACCTGTGATCACACAACACTGAATGAGGTGGCTGCGCAAGATGCGAGCGAATAGCCACCTGGTTTCCCATGGTACCAGAAAGGACCAACAGACTTTCCTCATGTTTCGTAATCTCAGCGACATAGCTTTGCAGCTCGTTGGTGACTGGATCCTCATTGAAGACATCATCCAGAAGAGTTGTTTGGCAGATCGCTTCGAGCATTGACGGTGTAGGCTTCGTCATTGTATCGCCTACGTTGGATCAGCTTTAATTCCGTCATCCACTTCTCGATTGAGTCATACTTCGGAGGTCAAACTCAGCAGCTCCAGCCCCGTGCCAGGCTGTGGGCTTCTTGTCATTGCTGCCAATGACTGCCGAGGCACGGGCCAGGGCATCAGTTGTGAGTTGTGCCATAGGTATTGGAAATATGGTTTTTCGTCCGTGCGGGCCTGTTAATCGAAGCGCCGAAGAAGAGCGACGGATTGGATTCAACAAGCGATTCATAGATGAGTTTTATGACAGCAGAGATGCCTTGGGGGAATTGGAGAAAGAGGGGAGTCGACACGTGATCCGGCGACTAATAACCCGCTACATTGTGGAACCGGGATATATAGATATCGTAAATGTGCAGCAGGTTGCACGGGGACCGGAGGGTAAACGTACTACTATCCAGTCGTTGTCCCAGGCTAGGCACATCACAAACCTTGTGTTTCACCTATCAGAAGTGTATACTATACCATAATCTGTCACTCGGTGCTTCCGCGGTTATGACGCCACTGCACCCAGTCCTTATCGATAACCCAATTGGGACTAGTGCATCCAAAGGGACTGGGCGGTCGCCGGGCCTCGACCGCTGACTCAGCGCTTGGCGTGGCCGCGGGCGGGCATTGCGCTTCAACAGTTCAAGTCTGCACAATCTTACCAACCTTCTATCGGCTTTACACTAGTCGCGCAAAGATGGATCTGTCCCATCTTACACGGCCTGGCATCCTATGCCAGTGTGCTCGGTGCTCCAGCTCACTGGCCGCACTGGAGAACGAATGGGCCAAGCTATCTAATGCCTACTCAATCCCGACAGCATGGCTCAGTGTCGACCTCCATCGCATCGCCGTTTCTTCAGAGCGGAAGCAAATCCCTCAGACATCGGACATGACCCTTCTGCGTGGCCGTGTCATTCAGGAAGTATCGTGTAAACTCTGTCAGCAACGGATGGGGGTACTTTGTCCACTTGACAACGGGTAAGTGGCTGTCGATAGAGACTGGCGTTTCTCGTGGCTAACCTGGTTTCAGGATGAATATTCTGTGGAAAATGTCAAAAGTTGCTTTTAGGGAGATCGTTACCATGCGAACAGTGCAACCTGTATTCAAACAGGGGGCGCTCGAGCGACTGATTTGCCCCCCGAAAGAACCTCCGCGCCGAAACCCCGATCTCGTCCAGGGCAGTGCACTGGTGCCAGCTGGCTGCACCGACCCCAGCACCCTCGATCCAACTATGCAAAAGCAAATGCTGCATCAGGGTAGAACCATCGATCAGATTTCGAACTCCGTGAACCACCTCCAAGACACAATGTCAGATCTCAAACATTCATTTACGGCACTTCGAATAGAGTTGAATGGGCCTGGCCGAAATCTGGGGGAAGGCCCTGTACTTCAGGGACATGACTTTGACATGATTGCCATGGTGCTGAAGGAGCTCAAGTCCAAGTCGGACGAGATCGAGAAACTGAAGCTGGAGATTGAGGCCCTGAAACTGAAGAATCGCTACATGGGAGTGACCGTGCCACAGCAGCCAGAGTCACTGTCGCTCATAAACATGAACGCTGCGCTTCCCGAAGTTCGGAGCCCCGGCTTGCTCCAAGCGGGCCGGAAACGTAACTGGCCTGACGCATTCCCGGGCGACCGAAGTCAGGCAATTGCAGACTCTTTCGACGAGGATGATATGGTAGATGAAATGTCGCTATCAGACCCGCCGATGAACAGCTCTCGCGTTCCCCTGAATGACCAACGCCAACCCGCAGAAGAGGAACTGAGGTCCATAGAGGTGCAGTTGCCTGCTCGAGAGCCTCAAACTACCTCCAACTCCTTCCAAAACCAACCCTACGCCTTGCAGCAAACCATAGCCAAACGCCCGCGCCTAGGTGCGCCGCCTGAAAATAGCCCCCAAGCAGCCCCTCCGCAGCCGCAAGCTGTTCCTCAGAGAAGACCGCCCGGCAGGCCGAGGAAATCGATCAGCCAACTGACCATTTCCGACACCACCGAATCATCCAGTACCGCTCCCTCTAGCACGCAGGGGGATGTCGAATCAAGCGGTCAACAAAACACGGTGCGACGTCGAACGTCTCGCCGCAGCTTGCGTGCACAATCCCTTGGTCCAAATACCAGCCACACACATAGTCAAGAGGACCAGCAGATTTCGCAAGAATCCACGGAGCCTCCTCCCGACATAAAGCCAGCACCCAACAAGAAGAGCAAGCGTAATACTGGCTCCCCTAATGGAAAGCGAACTCCTGGTCCAGACGATGAGGGAGATGAGGCCGCTATGAATGAGAAGCGGAAAGCTAAGGTTGCGGCGCGGGACGTCATGGCCAAGATGGCTTTACAGCACGAGGAGGCTTTGGAGGCTGAGAATGCACGATAATCGTCGGGGGTTATCCTTCATATACCTGTACAATACATAGACAATAAGCAACACACAGCTGTATTATGACCAAAGCTTCAAATGAAAACGAACGGTACCAGCGGGAAGTTTCCAGCCAATCCCTAAATCTGAGGTTATATATAGTGCAGTGACTTACCACCGCTTTCGTATATATCTGACAGGACTTCTAAAAGAACATTTGAACCATGGTGTGTGGTATTGCATATATTATCCCGAATATCCACTCCGAGCACAGTCCTAGCACCGCTGAAATCACCATCGGGGACTCCGAGGAAGGTGTTGGTGTCTTGATGGAATGACTACAGTCGACATGTTTTTCTAAGAACAAACCTGTTGGGCAAGGGCTTCTACATTCACATATTTGCTCATAAAAAGAAGGTTTCTATTTGTTCAAAGCCAAGGAATCTCCCTAAATTAATCGGGAATTGGATTCCTAAGCTATGTGGAATGTACCCTAATGCACTATCATATCTCATTAAAAATCATTATTTTCAGTCTGTTATGTCCCCGAAGCAAGTTTGTGAGTGCCACTAGCGAGTCGGGATGAAGTTCTTGGAATCGGTCTGTTGTTCACTGAATGACTCGTGGAATGCTGCGATTCCACCAATGATGCCAATAGCCATAAAAGCAAGAGAGATGAGAGACCAGATGACTCCCCAGCACTGGGAAGATCCGCCGTATCTCTTCGCAAAGACGCTGGCATCGGAGCTGTTTACTTTGCGAAGGATGAGATCGTCGCACTAGAGCACTTATTAGCGACATAAACCAAAGCAGGTGTAATTGGTACTCACAATATCCCAGACGCTATACAGACCAGACATAACACCAATAAATAGCTGCAGAGAAAGTCAGGTTAGTATAAATCGATAATCGGATGGATCAAAATATCGGACATACCACGACCCAGCGCAAGGCTTCACCATGGGCAATGAACCAGCATGCCACCAACAACCCGACCGCAAGAAGAACAGTCATGATAGTCAACCAGTCTCTCCGTGCCCACCATAGAGTAAGCAGGAAGCAGACACCAAGGACGATGCTGGCAACCTTGCTGGCGACAATATTAAATCCAGCGAAGATCAATAAAGCGCCGATAATCGACGACCCCAGGTACCCAGCAGGCAGGGTGATAGCACTCATACCGCCCTGCATGTGGGTGACACCACCTTCATGCGGATCCAGTGAGATGGACTTGACTTTTCCGCCAGTACAGCAGGCAGTAATCGCATGGCCGAATTCATGGAAGGCAATCACCAACATCTGTCGGGTGTAAGTCGCTGTCTGTAAATACGGGCTTGGAAGTATTTACCTTGAAGGGCCATAGTACCCAGCGGATATATGGTAGATTCCATAGTAGTGCGATGACAACCACATACGCTCCCATCACACCTAAGGTGACGGCTTGGGTGTGGTTGACAGTCAGGTCACGCCGGGCCAGTTGATGTGGGGCGGTTTCCTCCGCACTTTGGGCTAGCGCTGCATATAGGGCTGGCATCGTGAGTGACAGGCTCGGAGAATCGAGAGAAATGCAGACGTTAGAAATGACTGAAGTGCAAGTGCAGATTATTTAATGGTAAACTATTATTAGTCCTGGGGAAAGATCATCCGCGCGTCCCTATAGGGACGCGCATGCCACTTGTTGTTTTTGTGGCGCTGTGTGGCTGATCGTCCTTGGCTATTTTTAGTGGCTTGGCCCTTTAGGCTGAAGGATTTTATATTCTTTCAACGGTCTATTAGAATATATTAAGAATGCTATTCTTTACATGCAAGCCAAATGCGAAATTTAATATGATACATGATCCTCATAAGAGATAAGTAAACCGACAATGTAATGCCAGAAGGTTGCACCTGCCACCGGTCCTCGATTATATATATTTGTGTCTGCTCAAATGATAGTAAACAACAAGCCTTCGAATTTAAGCTCCTTTTCATTCCTTCACTAGCCATCTAATCTCAACTGCTAGTCCCACTGGACAACTCAACCTTGCCTCAAATAAGAGGACAGAATGATTTCTCAGGGACCTACACCATCTTAATGGTGGTTAACGATGTTGAGTCTTCAACGGCAGCCACAGGCCTCGTGGCCTCGAGCCCGACTTCCAGAGGAACTCTGCGAGCGTCGACTGGCAGAGATACATTGGAAAAAGCTTAGTGAGACCTCAGATGTTGTTTTCTCAATCACCCGGGCCCAATACGATGGGTTTCCTACTCGGTATCCTTCTTGCTTGTCCGGCCTGAACTCCAGCCCGATACACATATACATGTTGGCAAAGTATACGTCGCGGTGGTCCTTCTTTAAAGCGGCTTCCCTGTTCTGCAATGCACGACACTGGAAGCTGGTACACGAGGTGGTGAACCCAGGCAAAGATCACAAACTCACTGAAGTTGCTTCCCGCTATGAGATTAATGAAAAGGACTTCCGGCGAGTTAGCCATCAGCTTCGGCGAATTTGGCCTCTATTTCCATGAGTCACAAGTTATGATCCGGAATGGTACATGCCTGATTGCTTCGACGGATGTTTGCTTCTCAGATTATGTGACATCCATGGATGCTTTGATTGCTGATTAACTCTCTTTGTTTCTTTTGAAGAAGATCGCTTTTACATCGCAGGTCCAAGCCTGAAGGTATGATCAAAGTTTACTAAAGAACCTGAACCAGCTAGTCAGTCTATGTTGATCTTCCTCTTTAAGTGGCATGCTTTTTCCCTTTCAAGATCAAAGTCTAGTCTATTCCTGTTCCGAGATTCCCATTCACCCCACACCATATCCACAATGGAACCCTATGAGTACTGTGACAACCGTCCCCACCACAGAAACTCACCATCCACTAAAGTAGAGCCTACCGATTGTGCTAAGCCTGTTATTATTGGTCTGTATGGTCTCCCTGGGTCTGGGAAGACTGCTCGTTTGGACGAACTCAAAACCGAACTCAGCAATGACGAGTTTGCGTTCTATGATGGCAGTGCCGTTATCGCAGCGGTGACTCCTGGGGGTCTTAAAGCATTGCAGAATTTAACGGAAGAGGCCAAAAACGATTACCGCGAGCGCGTCATAGCCAAGATCAAGCAGGAATGTTACAACACAGGGAAAACCGCTATCGTGACAGACATCTCATGTTCTGGCCTGAAGATGATGAGCATGGCCGGTCAGTTTGCAACACCAGGGGATCTGGATACATACACGCATATCCACTATCTGGATGTTCCCGCTGAGCTCATTGCCAAGTATCGTTTGAACGATACCAAACGGAGCCGTCGGAATGTGTCAATCCCCCATCTGGCTAAGTGGCAGACATTTGAGAAAAACGAACTTCGTCACCTCTGCAGACACCATGACATCCTTTTCACACTCCTATCGCCACCGTTAGCATCTGTCAGCAACCTCGGATCCCTTATTCGAAATTTTCGGACACATTCAGAGCCCTATAACAAGAAAATTGCTGAAAAAAAAGATGCTTGAGATACTTGCCGCCGGCTCTGGCGAAGTGGAGACAGTCATCGTGCTGGATGCGGACAAAACCCTGGCACAGGAGGATAGCGGAGTGCTCTTCTGGGAGCATATCCGCGCACTGTCAGACGCAGCCGAGGACAGCGGTCCCCTGAAAGCTTTGTTTAGCAGTCCCTTAGAATATTCCTACATTGCCTTCCGTCAAGCAACACTGCTATATGGAGAGGCTGCCGGGAACGCGGAATTCGAGGCTTACTGTCAGGCCGTGGCATTAAAGATACGTATGCACCATGATATTGCGCATGTATTGTACTTGGTTCGCGGAACGAGACACGTGCGCGCAGTCGTGGTCACTTGTGGAATTCGATCGGTTTGGGAGAAGGTCCTTGAAAGGGAGGGTCTTTCGGCGACAGTCAAAGTCATTGGCGGTGGGCGGTTGGATGACGGTCTCGTTGTCACGCCGTCCGTAAAAGCCGAATTGGCCAATTATCTGCGTACAGTACGGAATCTTTATGTCTTTGTATTTGGGGATAGTCCTTTGGATTTAGAGATGCTAAAAGCGGCCGACCAGGCCATCGTCGTCACCGGCGAGGAAAAGACCCGGAGCAAAAGTATGGAGAAGAAGTTAGCAGAGGCAATTGGAAAGAACGGATTCCACCCGCGCCAAGCAGTCCTGCCTGCTTATGCGTCACCACGCATCGACACCACTCGCCTGCCCTTAGTACGGTTGACGGACCAACATTTCCTTGCTTCTGTCTTCGCCAGATACAAAAACCTCCATGTCCTTCACGCCACTGACCGACCAGCGGCCAAATTGCTCATGACTCCAATGCGCGATGCATCCATTTCCGAATCAGCGTTACGAAAGGTCGATGGGCGAGTTGGATTTTATCTAGCAACAGAATTATGGACCCAAATCATTGGCCTTGAAGCTTACCCTATTTAGCATGTACAAGGTCATCAGGCTGACGGCTATCGCCTGCTGCATGAGGAAGCAACACTAATTGTGCCGCTAATGCGCGGGGGCGAGCCAATGGCCTTCGGGGTCAACGAGGCCTTCCCCCTCGCCATGTTCCATCATGCGAAGGTTCCAATTGACCTCCAACATGAGAATCTGAAGGACATGGCCACACTCACACTGGTCGACTCGGTTGTGAATACTGGAAAATCAATATTGCAGTTCGTGCAACATATCAGGAGTCTCAATGCAACCATTCGCATTGTAGTGGTTGCTGGTGTTATTCACTCGCAAGCTGTTTCCACAAGCAGAATTGCTCGGGCACTCAGTCGATTTGACGGACTGTCCTTTGTCGCTCTTCGCCTTTCGGACAACCAATTCACCGGAAGAGGGACTACCGATGCTGGTAATAGATTGTTCAACACAGTGCATATGGGTTGATCAGGTTGGGATCTCTACAGGCTGTCTCCTTGAGGTCTCGTGGAAGAGAATTTTGATTTAATTTTCGTGTCTACTTTTCGAATTTTGTAGCAACCAAGTTCCTCGAATGCGTAGCACCTTCAAAAACCCTTGTTCTACAGAAGATCTCCCGTGTATAATCAAGGGTTATAAGTAGTTGTACCCTTGTTTCTTCAAAAGATATATTCAATGAAAAAGGAAGGTCGCTACTACCTGCCAGTGCTACCAAACCCCGCATTTAGGAGGTTGGGATCGTCGATCTATTTCACTCTCAAGCCTCAGATCTCAAGAGTAAAATCCGTGGAATGTGCGGAGAACTTGTCTCCTACCAACATTCCTCGATCATCATGCTCGGCGCTCTTACAGTCCTCCTAGCAGGACTTGTAGGTGGTGCATACTCCCAGTCAACCAAAGAGACGAAGAAAGACACAACTTACCACGACAATGCCAGCGTCCTCAAATATGTCAATCCTCTTATCGGCACATACGGAACAACACCAAATGGCAACGGTGGCATGATCCCTTCCGTCAGCCCTCCCTTCGGTATGACCCGCTGGACGCCACAGACCCGCGAGAATTTCATTTCGCAAGTGCCCTACGGAGACAGTGACCGTCTTATCCATGGATTACAGGCCACGCATCAACCGGCTATTTGGATGGGGGAGGCAGGTCAGGTTGTACTGACACCTGGAATTGGCGAAGTGCAGCCTCTGTTTCAAAATCGGGGACTGCAGTTCCAGAAGGGGGATGAGACGAGTACACCCTATGTCTATGAGGTACTTCTCGATGCTACTCAGCTCCTGGGTCGTGATTGGAATGCGACGGCTGAGGCTGTAGGTGATGGGCCTGTTCCCGGTGGTGCGGGTTCCGTGCCGGTTGAGGTGAAGGAGGGCGCCAATGGGCGGACGCGAAAAAGGCAGATTGAGTCTGTCCTGAGTAGTAGATATGGTAACCAGTATCAGCAGTCAATCCAGGTATTTCTACTCTTTTGGTGGTCGCCATGCATTGTTTCTGATTAGTTTCAGGTTGCTATGTCCGCAGATTCTCACGTTGGCCATCTTCGATTTGACTTCCAACACAGCCCTAGCAATGCAGATAACAAAGGACAGCCCTGGGTGTTCATTCAAGCCTCGCGTCGGAACTGGACAGGCGAAGTCCATATTGATGAGAACAGTCGGGAGGTCTACGGCTATAATACTGAGCGTCAGGATTATCTCCTCGGACCGGACAAAGCATCGTCGTTCAAAGGATACTTTGTATCTCGCTTTTCAGAGCCGTTTACTGAGTTTGGTGTGGCAAATGGAGGCTCAATCAAAAAAGATAAGGTTCGGCGACACGGGAATTTCACTGGTGCGTATGTGAAATTTGCCAACTTGACATCGCGTGTCGAAGTGCGCACTGGTGTTTCGTATATCAGTGTCTCACAGGCAAGGAAGAACCTCGACATCCAGGCTCCAGATGAGAAAACCTTCGAGGATACCGTGGGAAAAGTGAAGTCGGCTTGGCTTGGGATGCTGGGCAGGGTATCCATCAAGGGCGTCAACAAGACCGATGCGGATAACGATCCTCGCACTATTTGGTATAGCGGCCTATTCCATGCACTTCAGTACCCAAGCGACTTTTCCGAGCCAACGTCAAATCAGGAAGGTGCGCCGCGTGTTTTCTACTCGGGTTACACCGATAGTGTTCACACTGAGAACGACTCATACTACCAGTCATGGTCAATCTGGGATACATACAGAGCCGAGCACTCCCTTCTGACTCTATTTGCACCGCAGCGCGTGAACAGCATGATGCGCTCCTTGCTGCGCATCTTTGACTGGTCAGGTTGGCTGCCGATGTGGGCCAACCTGGTCGAGACAAATATTATGATCGCAACGAATGCAGACGTGGTGCCTGCCAACGCTCTAGAGCGAGGATTTAAAGACTTCGATATTGGCAAGGCTTGGAATGCTGTCAAAAAGGATGCATATAATCCGCCTGATTATGATACCGATACTCTGTACTATGACCGTGAGCCTGGCACTTCATACGAGGTCCGCGCTGGGCTCACGTCATACATGAACCAGGGCTGGGTGTCGAATGACGGCTGGTCTGAGGCTGGTAGCCGAACGTTGGACTATGCGTTCAATGATTATGCCTGTTCGGTTGTTGCTGCCCATGCGGGAGAGGAAAATGCCACAGTGCAAGCCCTCAAGAAGCGAAGTGGAAACTACGCGTATCTTTGGAACAACGAGACTCAGTTTATGCAAGCCCGGAACGCGAACGGGACCTGGGCTAATAATACCTTTGGATGGACAGAAGGTGATGACTGGGTGTACACGTTTGACGTGATGCATGACGTGAAAGGACTAGCTGACCTTTTTGGCGGCCGTCAAGCCTTCAGCGATAAGTTGGATGCGCATTTCCAGGGTGGTCACAACGACCATACCAACGAACCGAGTCACCATGTACCCTATTTGTATTCTGCTCTCGGTTACCCCAACCAAGCGGCCGAGACAATCAGGGACATTACTTGGGCGAACTACAATGCAACTAGCGGGGGACTAGGCGGAAATGAAGACTTGGGGCAGATGAGTGCTTGGTATGTCTTCTCTGCGTTGGGGTTCTATCCCGTCAATCCCGCTAGCGATGAGTATATTGTTGGAACGCCGTTCTTTGAGGAGGTGTCTATTCGCCTTCCCATTGGAGCGAGCACCGGTGGAGACCTTGCCAGTGGCATAGAGAGGACGCTTAAGATTAGCGCTCCGGGAGCATCCACAAAGCCGTATGTTGGCAGTTTGAAGGTTGACGGAAAGCGGATCAATGCTCCAATTTTGAAGCACAGTCAACTCGTGCATGCGGCAAGAATCGAGTTTGAAATGAGTTCTAAGCCCACTTCCTGGGGAAGTCGCCCCTTATGGGAAACTTGATAATAGGAAAATGTCCAAAAAGACCTAAGGAATAGGATTAAGGCCAAATAGACCAGCTGCATGCAGTTACTTTATGTTCCGATAGACCTTGCACAGGAGTCTGTCGGTCTCGTACCTACATCTACCGACTTGCTGCCCCGTCCAATCCATCAATCGACACAGATTCTTTGGCAGCTTGATCCTTCAGCATACCCATGTCACTTTCGGCTTTTCATATGCATAATTGGAGTTGACATTAAGCTCCATAACCCCTCATTGATTTTGCATCACCTCATCCTCGTGGTCTGTTGCAAAGTATTGCGCCATAGTATATCGCAGCTTCGCAATGAACACACAATTTCTTGGCCAATTGATAGAGTTCAACTCCATCAAGTTTATGACTGGTCGCGAATTATTCCAAGGCTTTTCAATTGCAACCTAGCGATAGTATATTCTCATTTTCGCTGGAGGTTAGCATGCACGATCCTTAATAAGGATTAGAGCGCGCATCAGGGAAATACTTACCGAAGCTAGAATTTAACATGAACGCCACAAGGGCCAGAATCCCCGTCGGACATTCCGTCTTATCACATCATTATAGCAATTTTCAACGAAGCCTGCCGCACCCTGCGCCCCAGTTATTGTGGGGGGGCCCAAGCTGAACAACAGTATATGTATATACCACGTCTCGCCCTGTGTTTCACGAAGAATCCCATTCACCTTACCTTTGTCCTCAGCCTCCCAGCATGGGTCTTCCCTCTCCCGTAAGGGAATATACCGAGTCTGTCCCCCAATATGAAAGCAGCGATAATGATAGCCTGCAATATACCACCGAAGTCGGCGGAAACACCTCCAAGGCCACATACCAGGAGGCATCCGGAGCGCCCGTTGAGGTGAATTCCCCGCTGGGGTATTCGGTCGGTTGGGTTACTGTGATCTTTTTGAATTTGAGCAAGATGATCGGAACGGGGGTCTTTTCAACACGTGCGTGAAATTCAACAGTGGATTGTATGAATATATACTCATCTTTAATAGCATCGGCCGTGGTCAAAGGCGCCGGCTCCGTTGGTCTTACATTGATATACTGGGTGATTGGGTATTTGATGGCATCTAGCTGTCTGTCCGTTTACATGGAATTCGCATCGGCTTTCCCCAGTCGGTCCGGCTCGGAGGTTGTCTACTTAGAACAGTCGTATCCCCGACCCAAGTACTTTTTTCCTACTGTCTTTGCGATGCAGACAGTGCTTTTCTCATTTAGCAGCAGCAATGCCGTTGGTATGTATACATCGTTGATAGATGGTTCACCGTGGGATTCGCGATATACTGACTGCATCTAGTACTGGCCCAGTATCTCTTCAAACTTGCAGATTCGGACTTTACTCCATGGAAGTTGAAAGGAGTTGCTGTGGCGTGCTATACTGTTGCGGTACTGGGTTAGTGCCAATTCTTCCATTGGCGTGATATGTGCTAATGGACTTGCCACAGTTCTGGCATTTCATACTAGATGGTCATTGAGACTAGCAAATGCGATTGGGCTTGTCAAGCTACTGACATTGATATTGTAAGTATCAGTCCACAATATCTATACTGGAATATACAGATGTTCGAAAGAGCAAGGCTAACCCATATTTAGCATCGCAATAACTGGATTGGTGGTTCTAGGAGGTCATACTTCAGTGAAAGACCCCAAAGCAAATTTTAGGAATGCCTTTGAGGGTACCAGTGCTGCGACAGCCTATGGAGCAACCAATGCATTGACAAAGGTCTGGTTCTCTTTTGCGGGTTACGAGAATGCATTCAATGTTGTGAATGAAGTTCGGGTATGTACTCCACATGATTAGGACAAGTTGTTTGCTGACAAGAGCTAGAATCCTGTCAAAACCTTGAAGTGGAGTGCTCCGCTCTCATTGGGCCTGACGGCAGTTCTATATGTCCTGGCAAACATTGCTTATTTTAGCGCAGCGAGCAAGGAGGAAATCCTAGAGTCGAAGGTCGTTGCCGCTGGTGTGTTCTTCGAGAAGGTATTTGGAAATGGTAGTGCGGCTTCAGCATTAAATTTCCTGATTTGCATGAGTGCTTTCGGAAATCTTCTAGCTGTGCTTATTGGACAGTCTCGTATGCTGAGGGAGTGTGGCAGGTTAGTGGTTAACTGATGTGTATATTCTGGAAGTGTTCCTAACCCGTTTCTTGAATATAGACAAGGTGTTTTGCCTTTCACTTCATTTTGGACTTCGACCAGACCGTTTGGAACACCGCTCGGTCCATACTTTGTGAAATGGAGCTTCACCGTGCTGATGATCCTGGCACCACCTGCTGGTGATGCATTCAATTTCGGTATGTTCTTATCTCTTTTCTGACCAGACTTTTGATCACTACGCCAGAACCAAAAGGATCATTGCTAATATTGGGGGAATAGTCGTGGATCTTGGAGTATACGCAACAAGTATCTTTGGTTTGGTACTCACTATAGGCCTAGTGGTCACTCGAATTCGCCGTGAACGCCTTAATCTCCCAGCGCCGGACTACAAGGCCTGGCACATCACTGTGGCATTTGCGATTCTCTCCAACCTGTACATGGTGGTAATGCCGTGGTACCCTCCCAGTACTGGGGCCAATGGAGGCGATGTGAGCTTCTGGTACGCAACATATTGTGCGGTTGCTGTCGGAATGTAAGTTGTTGTCCCGGTTAATCCTCGTTGGTATATATCACTGACGTACCGAACTATGGATATAGTGTGGGGTTGTGTGGAGTGTACTATTATGTCTGGATCAAGCTTCTACCCAGAATTCAAGGATTTAAGTGGGAGCAAACGGTTCTCAAACTGGATAATGGTGCTCTGGCTCATCGGCTTGTCAGAGTGCCTAAGAAGACTGCGTGAGGGATGTGACCATGTAATCCAAGAGGTGCAATAGTTAGCATTTATCAGCCAACTACTCCTTACATCTATATTCCTTCGATATACCATTTTAGCGTTTAAGAGGTGATCTCACCACGTGTGGAGTCGGCCCCACTTCCCCCAGAGGGTATCCCGGGGCCGAAGCCTCTGCCGGCCATTTGAGGTACCTCTATTTACACATCGCAGTATGCAGAGCCGTAGACTCGTTGGGCCGACATGTAAGACAGCCTAAGCTAATCCGATCGTCGATCTGATCTAACCATGGGTGTAGCAGGGCATCCCTTATAAGAGACAACTGCCCGTTGGCGTGGGGGTGCTACCCGATAACCCGACGGATTATCGGCTGTGGAGCCTATTTCTCCGTCACCTTTTCGCATAACCAACAAAGGCTATGAAATTAGCCGATCGTCATTATAGATGTGGATGATATCATTCTCATTGGCCCAAAGCTCCAGACTGCCAATGGATAGCAACTGCTACAACTGCACCAAGTGGGACAGGCATGGCCACAGATGTCATCTAAAGACTTCGCTGACCATAATACCGAGGCAGCGGAGGCTGCACAGCTTTATAAGCTAGACGGTCGCCCCATGGACCCTCCTTGCTCCCATCGAAATCTCATCCCAAAATGCGTACCCCTAGCTTTTGGCTTTGGGCCTCTCTCGCAGCTCCATGTGTCGCAGTCCATGCCCCATGGAATCTAGGAAATGGCTTCCAACTCACGGTCAATGAGAATGCCAACCGTCTCTCTATTACCCAACGTGGGAGATCCATTTGGGAGACTGTGCCAGGCCAGCCATTCCTTAGTGCCAGCGCAGGAGATGACGAGGTGATCGCCGCTAATGGTAACTTCAAGATCAACGAAGTAGACCAACACAAGTGTACCGGGCAGAAAATCAGCAATGTTGCACTTCAGCCATGGCACGGCAGTGAGAATGACCATGCTGCGGTCATTCAGGGTCAACTCACCGGATGTGGTGATGCCACGCCTCATTTCTCCGTTGCTTTCTGGGTCCCTTCGCAGTTCCCCGATCGTGTTGCTTTCAATGTCAATGTCGACCCTGAAACCTCTTCAGATGCGGCAACAAAGCTGTTCCTGACATATCGCTCTTCGCCATCTGAAGACTTCTACGGACTTGGTGCCCAGGGATCATTCGCCTCTTTCAAAAACCAGACTGTCCCCATATTCTCGCGCGAGCAAGGTGTCGGTCGCGGTGACCAGCCCACGACTCGTCTGCAGAACGAGGATAGCTTCTTCGCCGGCGGTGATAAGTTCACAACGTACACTGCGATCCCGCAGTACATTACCTCGAAATCTCGTGTTTTCCATCTGACACAAGAGAGCTCTGCCTATACTACATTCAACTTCACCGATCCTAATGCCGTCACTGTGCGATATGATGCCCTGACCGTGGATGGCTACTTCATGCAAGCCGAGAGCATGCTTGATGGTATTACCATGCTTACTGATTACACCGGCAAGATGGTCGCGTTGCCCGAGTGGGTTGACACCGGTGCCGTGCTTGCTATTCAAGGCGGGCAAAGTAAGGTGAACCGGATTGTGGACCACGGGCTTAGCCTCAAGTGTCCCATTGCTGCAGTATGGCTTCAAGATTGGTCTGGTACACACTCTCAGAGCGTGTCCTACATGTCGCTGAACGTATCTCGTCTTTGGTGGAACTGGGAATCTGACACCGCACTTTACCCGACCTGGAAGGAGTTCGTCCAGTCTCTGCGGGATCAGCACAATGTCCGTACTCTGGCGTATATCAACCCATTTTTGACAAATGTCAGCACGAAGCCTACTGGTTATCACACCAACCTTTATGACGAGGCCAGCCGGGCTCGTTACGTGATCCAGAACTCCACTACCAATAGCACCTCCGTTATTTCCAGTGGGCCCGGCCTTGAAGCTGGTATCCTGGATCTCACCAACCCTGCTGGTCGATCCTGGTTCAAGGAGGTCATGCTGGACCAAGTCTGGAGTGCCAATATCTCTGGATTTATGACCGACTTTGGCGAATACACCCCTGTGTATCCCGATACCCAGTTTGCCAACAAGAGCATCGATCCCTTCTTCTACCACAGCGCCTACCCTCGTGAGTGGGCTGCCCTCCACCAGTGGATCGGAAAGAACGTGTCTTCATTCTCCGACGCCATCCTGTTCCACCGTTCGTCCTCTATGGCCGCAAACCGGCACATGAACCTATACTGGGCAGGTGACCAGAACACGAACTGGGGCATCAACGATGGTATCAAGGCTTCCGTGACCGTCATGGGCCACATGGGTTTGTCAGGCTATGCCCACGGCCACATGGAGATTGGTGGATACACCACTACCTGGGACAGCAATGGAATTGTAAACCGCTCTTCCGAATTGCTCGGCCGCTGGGGCGAACTCGCTGCCGTCTCCAGTGTAGTCTTCCGTACCCACGAGGGCAACGTCCCCCAGGTAAACGCGCAGTTCTACAACAACGCCACCACCTACTCTTACTTCGGATATAACGCGCGCATGTTTGCCAGTCTTGCTAAGTATCGCCGCCGCATCTTGGAAACCGAAAGTAAGAACCTGGGCTGGCCTTTGCTCCGCATGCCTGTCGTCTACCACCCAGATGACAAGGTCGCCAAGGCTATCAGCTACCAGAGCTTCTATCTCGGCTCGGATTTGTACGTCGCACCGGTGCTGGACCCCGGCCGCACTAGCGTGAATGTCTATTTCCCCGGCAAAAATCAGACTTTCACCCACGTTTGGTCTGGTAAGAAGTACCACGGTGGCCAGACTGCACGTGTCCCCACACCGTACGGGAAACCTGCAGTTTTCGTTGTCGGTACGCCGAAGAACAATGATTTGGATGACTTCCTGCAATTCGTCCGTCGGGAGAATAACACCATTGTCCACTTCTAGTCCCAACGAAATGTGTCTGAGGATTTTCGGTGTATAACCCCCGACCCCAGTGTTTAGAAATATATATTTAGAAGCTCTTAATCTGAGTTGATTTCCTCCATAGACGATAGTCCAATGCGGTCTCAAATCTTCAGAATCTTCAGGAGCAGAGTGACTTAAATGAGTCTATTGCATATTGGTTCAATGGCCTCGCGTACTTATATTCATGAAACTCTAACAATGGTACTTGAGTGAATCTGCTGTACTACCCAGGAGAGTCTATAGTATCTTAGTATAACAGCCATGACTTAGGCCAGCTTGACGACTATTACATCCATGATATAGTTTATGACGATCACCCCTTTGCCCGCATTATGGGTAGATCGGGATATGCGGGGTCGCGGCACCTTCCCAAAGTTCGTTTGTTGACCTTACACTTGCACACGCCATCTTTCTGACTTCTTCACCATTTTATTTCCAACACACTTCAACGCTGGAGCCATTTTATTGTGAGTTTTAATGATATATATTGAGAAACATTTTACAATGACTAACATGTGCAAATGGACTGGGCACCCGCTGCTTAGACTCTACAAGCAAAGCGAAGACTTTCATCCACCACCAAAATGCCAGCCACTGATGCACTTCGTACGTCCATCCCCTTTCGTGCCATCCAACACAAAGTGCTCTCCATGGCTGACCTTTACTGCAATAGAGCCACCTCTCACACCCGCTGAGCGGGCCATTGTTAAATCCTACGGTGGCTGGACACACTTCATGCAATGCTTCGGGCTTAAGCCTTGGGAAGATGATGACGCTAGGGAGGGGAAGAAGATCCTGGAGGCCTTTGTTCGAGATGGGGATGACTCTGAATGAGGCACCTACAACTGGCGTCTGGCTGTAACAGAAAGTACTGGAGAAGGGTGATGGGGATCGTCTGACTTTTGCCATGAGATTCACTTGCTTGTTTCAGCTCGTTCCAGTCAAAACATCAAACACATAGATACATCAGGCACATCAATAACCCGCGAAACCAACGCCAAAAGAATAGAACACAACCGACCATGACCTAATACCAATTCATAACCTTCAACACCTTCCCGACTCAAAAGAAGATCCATAATCTACACTGTATTTCCCGCTGGGGCACCGAGATACCACTCCGCGAAGGCCTTGTAAGCCCTCGATGTGGTTTCCTCATCCGAGAAGTTGTAAAGATCAGAACAGCGCAGAACAAGGCTTTCACCCTCAAAGTAGGACTCCAACAAACGTCCACGCTTGCCTATAAGCGAGACGATCATGATCTGCAGGATACCCAGTCAGCAATCATGAAGTCGAATAGTGAATGGGAATAACCAAGACTTACCGGTGCGACATCATGATGAAGCAACCGCACCTTTCTCAGCTGGCCCAGCATTAGAGGAGGATGATCAATAACTCTCCGCCGCACACTTTGCTACTCTCGGTCTCCAGGCTGTTCCATGTGACTGCTTTCATATTTGGGAATGCCGGTCCGGCAACGTCCCTGATTCCGAAAACGCCAAAATCGGGCTTGTCATACTTGTACAAACTCTTGAAAGGGTTGTATTCGCAAATACTGTCGAGTAACATTAGGAACTGGAAACGGATATGACAATATATCTCAAAATAGGAAGAGGTAATACTTACGGCATTGAACGCCATGGGTTGTCGCTTCCACGTTTCAAACTTGCCCAGCAACTTTGAAGAGCATAAGAGCTCCATTGCCGTTCAGAGTGATACGCTCGGGACATTCCATCTTGAAAAGCCTCTCTGTCGGTGACACCATCGACCGCTTCACGGATCAGCTCGTGACTAGGTTGCGGGAGGTTGTGTCTAGGCGCGAAGAAGCGGGGGTTGAGGTCTGAGTCTTCGTTGAGAGTCATAGGCTGGCGCTTGATGTTCAATTTGTCAAGTTGGGACGCGTCAAGTGTATTCACTTCCAGTTTGTCGATTTCAGCCTCGAGCTTGATCAGTCTTACGCTGCTTCAAATGGCGTTTTGACTCTGTGGGAGTTTGGATTTGAAGGCATGTTTATGGTTGGTAGTGTTACGGTAGTGATGGCTTGGATGGTATTTTCAGAGTTTGTACCGTAGCTGGGATGTGAGGGGTTTTATGTTGGAGGATATCAACTGCAGGATTTGTAGGCAGCAATGGAAGAGTAGGGAATGGATTTCAAACGGAGTAGGACTTTCAATCGGAGACGAGGGCCATATGCGTCAGTTAGGGCCAATTTTGCCCGCTATTACCTTGCGAGCTGAAAAGGAGAGCGAAAAAGAGAAGTTCGAAGACAAGCAGAGACGTGTCACATAGCTACATACAAGACATAAGACAATGTGGCGTTCAGCGGGGTGCGTTGATTTCAATAATTGTTATTGTGACATCTGATTTCTTTTTCACGACGGGTATTGCAGTTTAGAGTTCATTTGCGTCTGTGTGTATAATCGTATCAATTCAAATAATCCAATAATGTGGACCATCGCTGCTGTACAATTCTACATATCGCGGCTAATTGTTCTTGTCCTCCTGGGTATAACACCAATGAGGGGGAAGAGCATAGAAAAGGACCACTGAATGACAACTGAACAGGGTGCTGAAAGGACTGCTGCGGGACTACTGAGAGACTTCTGAAAGGACTTCTGAAAGGACCTTAGAGGTAAGGCAGACGTCACATGTTTGTGTCAGTTTACTTATAACTATAACTATCTTGGATACCCAGAGAATTCTTCTTCTCAATGTCCACGGATTCCCTTTGACATGTATACCTGCCATTAGCATGGCAGAGGGAATATGAAGGTTGAATAGGCTCATAGATGGGATTTCCTATACGGCCGACTTGGAAGATTGGGTCCTCGTGGACATGCGATCGTGCCATTACCACGCATGTCTTACCTTTTATGGAGTGTTGTCGTAAGCAGGAAAGTACGATAGGGACCCCAGATTCGAGGAAAGGAGCTGACGCATGAGTTAACACTCCGCTGTTTGTTTTCGAACCTCTCCTTGATCAATTAATCGACGCCTCACACGTATAACTCCCCAAGCTGAAGTAGCTCGGCTGTCCTTGAAGCACACCAAAGGCTGTTTTATTTGGCCCTTCTTAGGCAAACTGCAAGGCCATTCGCTATGAGGCCTTCACGCAGCCCGTGGACCACTTTACCAGCTGGCGCGAGAGCGATGAGATGGGTGTGCGCTACATTATATCACGACACAGGATAGTAGCTAGTTTGGAAACCCACCTCCCTTACCCACCACTCAACTGGCGAGCCTAACTGGTACCCCCAATGCAAGGGAAATTGTTCTCTTTATGTTCGAAATGGACATCACATACGAAACCACTGTTTGAATCTTGTGCCTATTCAGATGCTGGGGAGTGCGGAAATGGTCGCCTGGATCAAAAGCCACAAGTAACACTACGTATGATTCTGTCGCCTCCTACTATATCTCTGCACATCTTGGTACTAATTGTGAACCCCCCTGACGCTCTCTGCAACCCCCTTTTGACGAAAGGCGTCTAGTCATCTTTTGTAGCTGCAATCGGTTATTCGGAATCACCTTCAGAGTTTCGTGGATGCCAAGGGGTGGAGGAGGAAAGCTTATCCATGCTAGATGTTATCGAGCTTCCGCAGTGTGCCTGTGAGTTATCCCTTGCTTAGTGGGTACCACTATTCTCCGCAACAAGGTACTGACTCGTACTAGACCAAGTGCTGGATATAATCGATAGATCCGCTCATCGACCCTTGGAAACCGAGATCTGATCCGCTGTCGCCTACATAATAACCTACTCGCTGTGCTTGACAGGATATTGGTGTCAGCACTAAACGGCGCACAGCCACTCAATATGAAGCAGATCGGCAAGGCCTGGTTGGTCGTAGCCTGGAGTCTCCCGAGATTCCTATAAGAAAGAGCCCCCCACATTGGGCTAGCACATCGGCCAAGCCACTCCTCGACGACAATGACGACGATGGCCGCGACAACGAAACATTTATCTTGGATGAAGATCAAGTCCAATCCATTTGGTTAATCCAATCACACAAGAGCTAGTAAATGTTTTGAAACCCCCGACAAAGGACGAGCAAATTGTTAATACTGCACTATTTCAGGTTCGATGCCGGTTCGGCAAAGCGCAGGGCCAACATAATTAATTATATCATCTATTCTCCAGAGTTATTGCCAGTGTCCATACCATATGCTATGACTCCTTCCATCGAGACTAACATATAGTTCCTCTGCCTTTTGAAAGGGTGCATTTGGAAATTGACAATTTCAGCCGGTCGAAAGTTAACACACCAAGGCCAAATCTGGCCCGCTGCTCAACATGGTTCGATCCTACTCGAAAAACGATGCCGCAGTGAGAAATTATCTCTGGACTTGTTTTCCATCTCGCATGGGGGAATATTTTCACCCTAGGATCGACCGTCCCTTCGGTATATGTTTGAACAATCTAGATGACCGTGCTAAGCAACGTGCTAGCCCAGGATCAGGCTCCAGTCTGACGGGAAGGTGTTGTAGGGGCAAGTGCGGTAAGACTTTAATTCTCTTCTTCGGCATCACATTTCACATAGTTTTGCCCGAAACACATGCTAACATCATCTCCCTTCAGACACCTGAGGTCATGATCTAAAGAACTCCTCGATACCTGAAGATCTGGCAGGAATGCGGCTCGATATTCACGGCTAACGGTCCCGGCATCGAATGGGAACAAAGAATCCCTCGAGGCAGCCATTCGCAAGCATGCAATGGAAGACGGAGGTGTGCTCAAGCGAATCATCTATAAAAATTCGATTCACCCGCTATACACCCCTGGGTCCTCCCGTGGGCGATTCGGGATCTCTCGTATTCAGCCGTGAGCTCACTCGAGTACTTGATGACAAACATGCGACTGTCTAGATCGGAGTAGGGTCTGGTGCTCTTTCGCCAGCATCTGGCTCTTGGATCGTGCCTGTGCCATGAATGACGTCCAATTTCAATTTGGCAGGTAGGAGCCATCTCGTCCATAGTGGCCACTACAATTTCACGATTAGGCTGTCCAGTGTACAACGTTACACATCGTCAGATTGGAAGTAAATCCGAAGCAAAACCCCCTTCACATCCGAAACATTATCGTGAAAACGTCGTGCCTTGTAATGAAGTAGGTAGTATTTATGCGTATCCGTAAAACGTAGAATCCCACTATTAGGCTATGTAAATGATACTCAGATTGTATCCCTGATAGGATCCTTCTCAGCATCTTCAATCTTTTTCAAAAATTCCTCTGCTCCCTTAGGGTCACCGGGGAATACATTTTCAGCAATCATCCGACGAGGTGAGCTACCAAGCCATTGGAACAGAGAGAAATCCTGGAATCGATCCGCGCGGAAAATCTCCAAAACCTCCAGCGGTTCATCATCACTCAGGTTCTCAACAAAGTGCCCCATATTCCGAGGGACGATGCCCACATCACCGGCCATGTAGTTGAATGTTCTGGCGTTTCCTTCCGCGGCAAATATCGTGACCCGCGCACGACCTTTCTTGAAATATGTCCATTCATCGGCGTTGGGGTGCCAGTGCATTTCGCGTAGTGCGCCCGGGGCAATCTCTAGATGGGCGGCTGCTACTGTTTTGGAAATTGGGAAATTGGTAGAGTCGGTAATGCGGACTCGACCGCCGCTGGTTTCAATCGGTTCTTGGGCGTGCATACGGTGGGTGAAGTTGATCTTTGACTTTTTGAAGGTGCGTGGTTTTTCTTGATCAATACTTCCGGGGTTCGAGCCTTGGAATATGTACTTCTCCGATTTCGGGATGTTGTCGAATTGTTCTGGTGACATGCGGAAATTCTCTGCTAGAACTGCCTTAGGAGTATGAGCTGAAGACAGGAGTTAGTGTAAACCATAGGCCGAGATATAGTCAGGTTAGCTCACCTAACCAATCAGTCAAGACGAAGGTGGATTCTTCGGAGAAGTTGCCATCGTCAAAGATCAGAAGGAACTCCGTGCCATTCTCCCCCAGGCCTTGCAGTGAATGTGGGTGTCCGGCGGGGAAATACCACAGATCTCCAGCCTCCAAGTCGTCCATAAAGGTGGCACCTTCTAAGTCCAGGGCAGTGACTCGTACTTTCCCAGCGAGTACATAGGCCCATTCAGCTTCTGTGTGCCAGTGGAGTTCACGGATGACTCCTTGATCCAGACGCATGTTCACACCCGCGAGCTCACGGCTAGTAGGCAGCTCGCGGATAGTGGTTTGTCGCGTCCATCCGCCTTCCTACACACACATGTTCAGATTAATGATATACATCCCTTACTAGGATGACCATACCTCGATGCGAATATGTGAATCCGCAAAACTCCATCGCATATTCGGCATACTGCCATGATCAGTGCTCGGCGGACGCACAAGATCGGGGTTCTGACGCTCGCGATCTCGATTCCGCGGTCCCATCACCGTCGTACCGTCCCCATTACGGAATGGCAGTGGCTGTCGCTCATCGCCAACAGAGTCCACCTTGTGATCGTACGGATCGCGGTGTCCCGGAGAGAAAGGTGGGTGTCTGGAAATAGGCTGTTGACCGAGCAATTCTGCGGGATGGCCAGCTGGTATTTGGAGGAGCTTCTGCAGGCTATAATCCGGGGCAGGGATAGCCCATGTAGCCTGAAGATATGCCAGGTTCAACAAGAGATGTGTAATCTGCATGGTGAGCTTGATAGTGACCTAGTTACACCAGGGAAAAGAGAACAAATTCGATAAAGGGAAATGGGTAAACTGAGGGTGTTGTTATCCGCATCGACGTCACGACATTGCGAATATTCCGATCGCATATGCCGTTCTCCAACTGTTGACTCCAACTGATTTTGCCCCTTACATTGTAGTACACTCGGATAATCCAAGGGATGACGCAGTCTCGTTTTCTTTGCCGAGATCGATTTGGAGTTCCTATGCCAAGGACTCCATAAAAACAAACAACTTCCCTCCACTTCAACCAACCACTTCACCATCAATGTCTGTGCCTGGCGAAACAGACGCCCTTTTGGGCAACAACAGATCCTTTAAACCATCTCGATTATCCCGGTTATCCAAACACCTGCGCAGCGACCTCGACCCGTCGCATGGCGACCTGGTCCTACTATTCTGTTACGTCATCACCGGCCTACTCGACAGCTCATCGGTACTCATATGGGGCTCCTTCGTGAGCATGCAAACTGGTAACACTGTATACTTTGGCCTGGGTCTCGTTGGCACGGAAGATGATCGCTGGATCAAGTCCGGGGTTTCAATTGCGGGCTTCTGTTTAGGTTCCCTTTGCTTCGCCACCTTCCACCGTGTCTTCCCGTCCAGACGGAGATGGGTGCTCTGTGCGTCGTTCCTTGCTCAAACCTTGTGTGTCTCCCTTGCCGCTTTGATCGTCACGATTTATCGGCCGACTCGCGGTGGGCCCCTGAGTTGGTTGGTTCTCGTCCCCGTTGCGCTCATCGCGTTCCAGAGTAGTGGGCAGGCGGTGACGAGTCGGGTTTTGAACTTTGGTGGTTTGACTAGTGTTGTCCTCACGAGTGTTTATTGCGACTTATTTTCACACCGTGATTTCCTTTCCACTAAGGTCGTTGGTAATGCTGAGGAGATGCGGCGGATTGGCGCAGTCTTGTGCTTGCTTTTCGGGGTGGTCTTGGGCGGTCTCTGGGCTCATAGCTCTGTGGGAATGATGGGAGCCTTGTGGACCGCGGCGATCCTGAAGTCTTTGATTGTTGCCGGATGGTTGGCCTGGAAGGGTAAGTGTCAGGAGGAAACAGAATGAGCCTTGAAGAGAGGTGGAAGACCACAGTTCTATCTAAATTGTGGGCTGATGTTGATGTATATAAGGTGACGGTTAGCTCGATATAGATACTAACATATATTGTTAGTTGTATGCAATTGTCTTAATTCCCACTTGTGTGAAAGTTGCTGGAGTGTCTGTTCACTGTCTTAGAATTATCCTGTCGATGAAATCTACCACGTGAAAGTTCAACGCTTCCAACGATGCATCTACAGTCTAACTCGAGGCCATTCCACTCCAGGGGGAATGCGGGGTGCGGAGATCGACGTCTCCATATTTGCACTCAAATCATGTCTTTGCTATTGTGATATCATGTTGGAGTAATTGGAGTATTGGAGCCCTTTTAAGTTCAATCGGAATCGCGCGAGGCCGAGGTGAGGGTCTTTTACCTCGCCATTGGTATCTATTATTAGAAGCTGATGGGCAAATGGATGCCCGTATGCCTATTCGATCATTTATGCTATAACAATAGGTACCTACATATGATGGTATGGACCTCTGTAGCTTTTTATTTTCCCTTTTTTTTCAAATCGATAAAATAACCTCAGACTAGGATTGCTCCTTTTTGGCTTTTTCTTTCTTTTTCCGGACAGCAATATGACAGACTGGACATGTAGCACTCACAATAGAAAAGCAACCGAACCACAACAATGAAGGCAAAGTCTCTCCAGAATTCCAAAAATGGACATAAACACGATTGTAGAAACCACCTTGGCATAACAAGAACATAGTAACCAATTCAAGAAAGTCTGACCTTGGATGATACAACGACTCTTTGCACAATCACTTCTCCTCAATGGGGAGGACCTTTTTTCCTTTGCCCCTAGCTGCACGAGGCTTGTGAAGGATAGTGGGCTTCACTTCCTCTTCCTCTTCCTCCTTTTTCACAGCAGACTCGGCAGTCTTCACATCCTTCTTTTCGCTTTCCTCTTCTTTGACAGGACTCTTGCCTGGAACTTTCTGTGCGTCTTCTGCAGCCATATCAGGCTCAACAACGACGGGGTCCTCTTGTTCTCCTTGCGTGTCTTCATCAGACTCTAGTTCATTTGCCTTGGAAAGTGTTTCGAAAAGCCGATCAATGTCTTGCACCACGCGGTCATAAACCGTATGGATCGACTCAAGTGCATGGCGCTTCTCTGAGTACTTTCCTTTCGCTTTGATGTTGGACTGGTCGAGCGGTGACTGATAGTAAGTGCTATCATACTCGACAGTTCTCTTGCGCTTCTTTGCTCGCAGGTACTCAAAGGGGATGTCATTCGAATCAAACTGTTTTATCTCTTTAGTAAGCTTTTGTTGATGTTACGCACGCCATGTGCTGGGAAAACTTGGCAGGCCTAAGTGAAGGTCAGAGCACTTACAGCACCACCGTCGGCCTGTGTCTGGGGATTCCTGGCTCCGGTTCCCCGACTTTCATCCACTGGATCAGGAATTGATTAGTGAATATCACGTGGTGACTAGACAATAACTTACATAGCGAGCAATGGGTAGAGCGGCCTTTAAAGTAACAGTTCATGCAACAACGGCCTAACGTAGAACCGGCCAGCCAAAATGACCCTGCGCGACCAGAAAGAACCACACAACTTTCAAACGGCCCATTCCCACGCAGACAAGACAGGCATGATTTTTCAATTGGAAGAATATCTCCACATCGCTGACCATGGGCAGCAACTGCCTGTTGGTTGGAATCGAGAAGGGTGCGTTCCAGTCGAGATGGTCTCCAATCGACCTCGCGGAGAGGTTTGAGCTTAGATACGGAAGTCGCCAGGCGCGTGCTATTCCTAAGGTCTTCAACCTTGACATTTCCCTTGTCGTCCAAATCAAATCTTCGATCTGTAAGATCATAGTATTGTCAGCACCAATGTCGATGGCAATGGAACAGCTCTCAATAAGGAGAGGGCAACGAACAAGCCAGCGGCATTTCGCTATCAGATCGTCAATCCAACTATTCCTAGGGCGAGAGATGTTATAACCCTGACTATGATTCCACGGAAATGGTAGGAACCAATTTGGGGCGATGAAGGTAAATAGTGTCGGGGTATGAAGAGAGAAAGAGGTTTCAGGGAACGCATCGCCAATTTATATCTCACCAGCCCCCAAAGCCACAAACATGACCTCAGGCAACAACCTTTGAGTCACTTATTGTGAGTATCCCTCGATTAAGTGAGTCCTACATAACCAGGTCATAATGAGGCACTAGTTTGCAAATAGTCGACTCCACCATCCCCCAGAGTCCGAGTCGAGAGTCATATATTCATTTCATAGTCATCGTCATCTCGTAATAGCTTGGCTATAAAGTTGAAGCTCCGTAAGAAAGGCGAAGTGAATCCCACTGTCAATCGCTCCGCTGGACCGTTACAACAGGGCCAACATAATGTCGTCTTCCCTGGAACAGATACATCAAAAGACTGATAATGAACACCCCAACAAAAATAACCACGCTCCAATTAAAATTTCGCGCTGAAGGCAAAGGGCTTGGAGGCCAGAAAGACCAAAAGACCGCGAAAATAACATAAAGCAGCCCAATGATGTTTATTCCAAGACCGAAACGACCAAGACTCCAACGTCGAGG
This sequence comes from Penicillium flavigenum, assembly GCA_002072365.1. Classification (NCBI taxonomy): domain Eukaryota; kingdom Fungi; phylum Ascomycota; class Eurotiomycetes; order Eurotiales; family Aspergillaceae; genus Penicillium; species Penicillium flavigenum. The sequence goes on from MLQL01000051.1 coordinate 79,509, forward strand.
AGGTAACGTTTCAGGACAGGCAATCTTCCGGTAAATAACGCAGCTTATTGATACCGCGTATGTATACATGAGTGCAGCGACGTTGAGAGAGATGATTGCGTTGAATGCAACCTGCGAGCCAATATTGATTAGCGACAATAGGCCGCTGATCATGCACGAGAGTGCGATGGCTCGTACTGGAATTCGCCTATGCGGGTCAACTCGCGAGATCCAGTCTGCGAAGGGTAGACCGCGATCTCGTGCGAATGCATATGTTTGACGTGCGGTCGATGCGTTGAAGAGGATGTTGCTGAATATAACGGGAATCAAGATTATGGCTGTCAGGCCATTCACACCGGAGGTTGAGAGGAATTGGCGGAACACGTAGAGGAAGGGGAATCCGGTGCTGTTGTTGAGCGCATCGGGTACTGAGGGTAGAGCAAGAAGAAAGCCGACGATTATTGTCAATGCGAGTATTCCGTTGCCGAAGTAACCCCATGCGATAGCAATTGGTACATATCGACCTGCGTCCTTGAATTCCTCAGACATATGTGCGGTGGCATCAGAACCTGTGGGAGTATTTTTGTGTTAGCCTTGGATCTTGAAACAGTGATGTCGTAGTAACATACTAAGAGAGCCATATATAGCTGTGATTTGGCCAATCATTAAGCTGATCCCCATAGTAGACCAATTGCCACCTTAGTGGAAAGAGGTGAATACGGCTTTGGCGGAGTTGTGAGGAGCCATGGCGAACAAGACAACCACAATGATAACCCAGCATAGCAAATGCAGCGCGAGAAGGAGATTCTGGATTCGGGGCATCCAGCTCGCTGCGTAGACGTTGAAAAAGTGAATTACAGCTATCATCGCGAACACAAACAGGGTTCCATGCCAGTTTTGTGGTGCGTAACTCGGATCACGGAGGGCGATGAGACCTTGGATGATGGTCCCCGTCAGAAATGACCCAGATGCAGCTCCAGCTTGCCAGGCGAGTACTGACATCCATCCTGCATGCCAGTTATTAGCAATCGCAAGAGTCATCGTTATTCTAGACGTCTTACCAGTGGTGTAACTCAGAAATTTCTGGCGACGAGGCGATGAAAACTCCGATACCCAGTGGTATTGGCCGCCCGACGTGGGTGCCCTGGTAAATAGGACAGGGATATGTCAGAAACGTCCGAGGATTAAGGGCAGTATTACTCTGTAAATCACAACTTACATCGAAGCCATTTCAGCTAGCGAAACAATGATGAAGCCGAACCCAACGAAAGTCCACATATAGGACCAAAATACACCAGCGAGACCATCATTTTCGAGACCTTGTGTGTTTGAGCTAAAGATGAAGCCATTAGTGCCTGACACGATTGGCCACATACAGACTGCAGACTGTCTCTCACATAAGTATAAACTCCCAGGTAGCTTGAAGAACCGCTGAAAAGCTCAACGCTGCTAGAGGTCGAAAATTGCGCTTCGAAGAGGTCAGTTTATGTTCAGATTGGATCAAAGAGGGCCAAATAACGCCTTCAATTCCTGTATCTTCCCCATACGTGTCATATCATCCTGATCCTGCGGACTGCCATCCATCCCCGGTAGATCTTTCGCCGGGTGTTCTTCCATCGTGTGAACTCGGTCAAAGGAAGAGATACGATCTTGTAGTTGCAGTCTTTGTTGTGGCATCTTGACAATTGATATAAGTCCAAAGAGTCAGTAACATATCAAAATTGTTCAGTTATAGAAGAGATGACTTCAAATGGTCGGATATTAATCAAAGATGAAACAGACAATCTGAAGTTGGAGATACAAGGACACAAAAGAGACTCGATTTTGCCAATTCTGGGCAGGCTCGGCTGTTCCGCTGCAGGCATCCCCCAGAGTGATACAGCGAGTTGATCTTTGAAGCCGAAGTTCTCCCCGCCTATGTTACATACCCCTGATGAAATCTACAGATGATAATGGGCGCAAGTCCACATGGCAAGGCCTTTAGCGACCGTCGGACCGGAATCGGCATAATATTTTATAGCCGTTGGGACTGTGTTAAAGTGGCACAGCTCGTTTCGATCCATCTCTACGGAGTACTTGAGAAGGAGTCTCGTCCTCATGGGGACTAGTAGCTTATCCCTGTCAACTATCCCGGGTGTTGTGCTTGCTTACATCAATTATCCCACTTTCCCTCGAAAAGAAGAAGATAATCTCATCCCCAACGCCATTCCTCGGATGCTGGTACCCAAATCGATGTCTCAACTGAATTCGTAAACGAAGCTATCCAAGCGCCACTCGGGGGTTGGTGCCGCGCTAAGTGTCTCATCCTCAGTTGGGAGCGGTAATTTCATGCTCGATCCCGGCTTCTATCTGCATATTCCCGCATGGATGCAAGGAGGGTCAGGTTTCCCAGCTATGTTGTACAAAGAAATTGGACTTGGAAGTTGTTCCGAGATTGGCCATGTCAGACACGCAAACTGGATTTGGGGGCAATTGAAAACAGATGCGCCTCCAACGGAATGACATGGGTATCCTAAATACCGAAATAAAGGACTGCAAGAGTCCCGTTACGGTAAGTCTTTATTTGTAGCGTCCTGCGTATACGGCGATCCCCCGTGTACCCTGTCAGTTGTGATTGTAACGGCAAACGAGAGTTCCCTATGGAGTACACACGTACTCCCTACCGAGTATATGTATCGTGTTGCAAAGTATTGGTATTATAAGTTACTCGAAATGACTGTACTTCGTTGTATGGGCATAATGTAAATGTAACAGTGCGACAAACCCTCCGAGAGACACTAACCCGCCGAGTACATGCCTGTCCACCAATTTTGGAGTTAATAGAACTTTACATTTACATATTTGACGGAGTAATCGAGGACGTAGGTTTCCTTAAGGCCATAACACCCCGAATAATCCGATTTTTTGTCTTTGGGAACATTAAGCGCCCAAGTGATCTGCAAAATGGCATGTTGGACAAAACCAATACCTCAGTCCTCATAACTCAATGCCTCAATAGCTATGAAGTACCACCAATGTATGGTTCCACCAATAGGCACAATTAGTTTGGATTTGTTCGAATATTCCGTGGCGCTTGTAAACCTATGTATACGGACCACCAGGATCATAGCATCTCACAGAAAGCAAACCTCACTTCTTCGCGAATCTAAATCAAGCTAATCACGCACAACTGGAAACCAACAGTATATACACAGCCCATATCCGTGGATCAGCCAATAGGCCAAGGTCATATCTCAGTTTGGATCCAGGCTGAGCGTGGATGGAGATCTGCCATTCGTGATTAGGATGCCCTGCCTCACGGTGTGAATTCTCTGAGTCAGCCAGTCTGTTTGGCCGAAGCTTAGTATATCCTCCATCGAGTCCCTAGGAATATATCATGGTATGTTTCTTTCTTTTGGCCATGGCAACTCCGTCCCCAGTGCCATCGGGTTTTCACCTCCGCTGACGGTGGATACTGAAATAAACCATAATGGAGTTATTACAGTCATCGCTTCGTTTTCGTTATTTTTGGTTCTAGGATCTCTGGGCATTCGTGTGTATTCTGCATACAATAGAAGAGTCCGTCAGTTGGATGATTTGACTTGTGCGGCGACAGTGGTATGTCTTCCCGTCTCAACTAATGCGGACCCTTTTAGAATATCTTGGTGACTGACGTTGGATGTAGACTCTTGCCTTGGCACAGGTATCTGTGGTCTTTGCGCAGATTCATTTTGGTTGGGGAAAACCAAAGTTGTTGATCGCTGATGAAGATTGGGATTCGATCGAGAAGGTGGGTGTCCATGATCAGGATGGGGTATTATTTTTGACATCTGCTTTCTAGGCTGGGTACAGCGCAGATATCCTCTATATCGCAATATTATCTTCGTCAAAGGCGTCAGCCGCACTCTTTTACCGGACCATTACTCTGCGTAGCTCGCTCTGGATGAGCTACGCTCTTCTGACGGTTACTCTACTCTGTGCCCCTGTGGCTATAGTTTTGCTGGCCGTCCGCTGTGATCGACATCCATGGCATGATATCAGCAAACAATGTTCAGTTCTGGTAGGTCATGGTAACTGCCAATGCTATGTGTCTACTCACTCAGACTCCTCTAGTTCCCCCACTGGCAGGCCGTTACAGCATTGGATATAGCCTTTGAAATGATCCTCTTACTATATCCCATCCGGGCAATCACGAGACTGCAGACGACACTAAGCAAGAAAGTCATTGTAATTCTGGTGCTGAGCTGTCGAGTTTTGTATGTTTAAGTTCTCCCCTAGTCAGCTTCTTGCATACTAACAAAGACCTGGTACACCTGCAGCCTTATCCCTATCGGCGCGATCCACCTCCACTACATGAGTCAACAAGTCAATTCAGCAGACCCAACACTCGAGGGAACCTTCGCTACAGTTGTGGCAGAACTTCACGTGGCATTCAGCGTTCTCGTACTGACGGCGCCATTAATGAAACCATTCGTCGCAGCCTACGTGGACGAGAACGGACTGGCCTATACCGACGACGCGTCCAAGTCGCGAACCAACCATAAACTTACGCCACACTCTGATAGATCGAACGCGACATATCCTGGGTCGCAGATGAGTATTTTTCCGGCAAGAAATCGCATCATGAAGAGCATTGAAATATCGGTGGATCATGAGGATGTGGAGCTTTTGGGGACACGATGACGCTCTCAGCGGGAGGGTCGGAACTATACCTTTAATGCATATATCTCTCACGAAACACTCGTCGCATTGTGCTCATGTCTGAAGATTCAGGCTGTCATGTGTGTGGATCTGGCGCGTAGAGTACGATCAAGTCTCATTTCAGTATGCGTGACAACCAGATATATCATATCCACAACAGGTACCTTGTTTGGATCTAACGTCGGATCCAATCGCGCAATCATGCGGAAACGGGTAAGATCAAGTTTCTAGGCGTATTCTGATGATACCGGGGGCGAATCATGTTTTCATTAACGCGGGTATGTACCACGAAAGGTCTCAGTGGCATGTCCATATCGGGAGATTAGGTGGCGTAATCAAGCGTTTTCGTCAATCAATTCCGCTATGTTTGGCATTGCTTAGCGCACGCCATTCTTCTGAGCGCTGATTTCAGGTATGGATCCTTCGCTGGCACACTGATGGTCATCCCCAACTTCCATTTCGGAGACTCCGTAGAGCTTTCCCCACACTATGACCTCATCAATCTACAGCCAAATTCCAGGTTGTCCATAATCATTATTGCAGTCTCTCACTCCCAGGAATTGGTTTTATATCTCTTCGCCTAATCATGACAGTTAACACGATCCCTACAGAGCTCTAAACTGTGACCCCGGCCACTGCAATGGCAGAACCTCACCACACTGCTACTTCCAGTCGTGACATCGACAGGAGTTTTTCAATACAAAAGGAAGAGGGGCATCGATCGGAAGATGTGATATCTCATCTTGCAGACCCCTTCGGGGATGAGGAATTTGCGGAAATCAAGTATCGCACGTTACAATGGTGGCAATGTGGCATGATCATGATCGCGGAAACCGTCTCCCTCGGTATCCTGTCTCTTCCATCTGCTGTCGCAGTGCTAGGTCTTGCACCGTACGTGCTCTACTACTTCCAGCTAATGTCCAGCATGACAATATACTGATAGCTTTCCAGTGCAGTCATCCTCATCGTCGGACTGGGTATAGTCGCAACCTATACCGGATATGTCATCGGCCAGTTCAAACTCCGATACCCACAAGTACATAGTATGGGAGACGCTGGGGAGGTGATGTTCCATCCGATGGGCCTAGCCCGTTTTGGAAGGGAGTTCTTAGGAACGGCTCAGTTGCTTTTCCTCATCTTCGTCATGGGCAGTCATATCTTGACTTTCAGTGTCATGATGGACACAATCACAGATCATGGCACCTGCTCGATTGTATTTGGGATCGTCGGCTTGATTGTCTCGTTCATCTGTGCCTTGCCCCGGACTCTTCGCAAGGTCTCGTGGTTATCGTTTGCTTGTATGTACATCAATACCTCTTCTACAACGAGCTCCTTGTTAACTATCACAGCTTTCGTAAGTATCCTTGCCGCACTCCTGATTACCATGATCGCCATTGCTATCCAGCGTCCGGGTGACGGCAAGATCGATGCGACTACAACTGTCAGTCTTTCGAAGGGGTTCCTGGCCGTGACAAATATCGTATTTGCTTATGGTGAGTACCTACCAACCGGCCAGACCTTGCGACTGATCGGTATCTAGCTGGGCATGTGGCTTTCTTCGGCTTTATTTCTGAGATGGAGACTCCAACGGACTACCCCAAGACACTATATATGCTCCAGATAACCGACACGAGTATGTATGTGATAGCCGCGGTTGTTATATACATCTACGGTGGGAAGGGTGTGGATTCACCCGCTCTGAGTTCGACAAAACCGATAACAGCAAAACTTGCATACGGAATTGCTATTCCTACGGTGAGAGATCTGGCAAAAGGTCCCTACCTTGGACAAATAGTTCTAACTTTATATTGCAGATTGTTATAGCTGGTGTGATCAACGGACATGTCGCGGCAAAATACATTTACGTCCGCCTGTTCCGGGGCACTGATCACATGAAGAAGCGCACATTCTTCTCAATCGGGTCCTGGGTTGTGATTACTTTGGTATTATGGGTGATAGCCTGGATTATTTCCGAGGCAATCCCTGTGTTCAATAACTTGCTGAGTCTGATCGTGAGTGTCGCCGGAAGTTGCAAGTGAGATGGGTACTAACATGGATTCACCGAGTAGACTTCCCTTTTTGCGAGCTGGTTTACCTGTGAGTGATATTCAGTCTATACCAAACCGTCGACCGTGCTGACCTGTATATAAGATGGCCTAAGTGGTATCTTCTGGTTGTTCCTGAACCGAGGCCAGTATGGGGCTTCTTGGAAAAAGATGGTTCTAACTGTCGTCAATCTGGTCATTGTCGGGATTGGTGCTTGCTTGGTATGTCGAATTTTTCAATCCTGGGCCATTGATAATGTTACTAATTCTTATGGAGTGTGGCATGGGTCTCTGGGTGTCTGGGAAGGCAATTCACGATGATCCAAGTGGTGCCAGCTTTTCGTGTGCAGCCAGAAGTGGATGAAGTCTGAAAAGTCCCGGCGTACAACGTTTTCTAGATGTATACAACTGTCTAGACAGATTCGAGTTTCAACCTGGTGAATTCATATCAGTAATATCTTCATCAGGGGTCATTGTTTCCTTGGACGCGGTGTATCTTTGAATCCAATGCTCCTCGAATACCCTAGGAATATATATAAGCAGCAGCACACAACCATGTTTCGAACAAAGACGACCACTTGCTTCAAGTTTCAACTTCTTGGAATATGCACTTCGACATTTGGACTTCCATTTGAAATACGTAACGATGTCGTCGCTAATACCACGCATGACTCAGCCCTTGATCGATAAATGCCATGACGTGTTGCAAGATCACCCATTGTGGGTTCGAAAAAAAAAAAAAAGAAACAATGGCTGTGAATGCTGTATTTCTCCGGGGTAGATCTACTGGAATGCTTGCATTGCATATGCCAACAGGCTAATGGTGAGCCTTCACTACTCCCAGTTGCTACACAACGAACGAACACCTGCCCTCAATTAACATGATTAAGGTGTCTCTCCAATGGCCAACAAAGACACCCAAACTTCACTTTCTCCGCAAAGCACCCTGCAATCAGTGCGTGATTCAGCTAGCATGCGGACCATGTTCGACGATGGCGACCCATACGACGTGGCCGACGCGCTAGAAAGCAACGCGGGATCTGGAGAACACAAACCCGATAAATCTCCAAACGAGAATGAAGACTCGATCGTGGACTGGGACGGCCCAAATGACCCGGCATGGCATCCGATTTCCCTCCTTTCAGTTTGGACAGCCCCTCTAATACGAATCTAGGAGATGCCCAAGAATTTCCCCCCACGGAGGAAGTGGGTGATTACCATAATGCTAGGAATGTTGACAATCTGCGTTACTTTTGGGTCTTCGGTCTTCAGCACAGCAACAAAACAGACGGCGAGGAAATTCGGGGTTTCCCCAGAAGTCATGGTGTTAGCTGTCAGTTTGTTCGTCCTGGGCTTCGCTTTTGGCCCCATTATATTCGGGCCCCTGTCTGAACTGTACGGACGAAAGCGACCGCTGTTTGTGGGCATGTTTATCTTTGCAATATTTCAGATCCCCGTTGCGGTAGCACAGAACATGCAGACTATCTTCATATGTCGCTTTCTGGGAGGACTTTTCGCCAGTGCACCCCTTGCCATTGTGAGTTCATCGCATAGTCTCCATCCCACGCTTTACCTCTCGCTCACCAACTTTCTCTCTGTTTAGGTATCGGGTATACTGGCCGATATGTTCGACCCCGTAGAACGAGGCATTGCAATGGCCATCTTCGCCGCGGCAACCTTCATCGGTCCAGTTGCTGGACCAATCATTGGCGGGTTCGTAACGATCTCCTACCTAGGCTGGCGTTGGACCGAGTATATCACAGCCATTTGGGCATTCGCCACCGCTGCCATCGCGCTCCTGGTAATTCCCGAGACGTTCGAGCCGACATTACTCGTGCAACGCGCTAAACGACTGCGACACAAAACCAAGAACTGGGCTCTGCATGCAAAGGCAGAAGAGAAGGTAGTGAACTATCGGGATATCGCAGTACGATATCTCCTGCGTCCGTTTCAAATGCTCCTGCGGGAACCCATTCTTATGCTCGTTACCTTGTATACAGGGTTCATGTATGCGTTTCTATACACATGTTTCGTGGCCTACCCGATATCCTTTCAAGAAGAGCGAGGATGGAATGGCGGCGTGGGAGCATTGCCGTTTGTTGCTGTTATTTGCGGTGTCTTTTGTGCTTGCTTGATTATCATTGCATTTTCATTGACGCGGTATAGATCGTTCATCCTCCGCAATGGCCGGGTTCAGCCAGAGGAGCGGTTGATTCCTATGATTCTTGGAGGTATCCTGTTACCTGTGGGCATGTTTTGGTTTGGCTGGACCTCAAATCCACACATTACTTGGGTTCCGCAAGTTGTATCTGGGAGCTTCTTAGGCTCAGGCGTCATGTTGATCTTCTTGCAGGTATCATTATCCGCATTGGAATAACCAGGCTAAATACTCACTATTATAGGGACTTAACTATATCATCGACGTGTATCCTATGTACGCCAACTCTGCGATCGCAGCCAGTTCTTTCTTTCGTTCATGGTTGGGGGCTGGATTTCCTATGTTCGCATCGGCCATGGTGTGTATGTCCCTTTACCGGCAGTGGAACAATTAGGCTGATCATAATGTAATATAGTTTCACAATCTAGGAGTCAGTTGGGCTATGACTTTGCTAGGTTGTCTTACCGCTGCTTTGTTCCCTGTGCCCATTGTGTTTTACGTATATGGGCCAAAGATACGGTCATGGAGTAGGTTCACGATGAAGGAAGAATAAGATCAAGCTGCGACTTGTTCAGGCCATACAGTAGAGTCAAGGGAAGTCTGGATATAATTTCATCCGACATAGTCTTACATAGTGATATCCGTGACATTGATCAAGTACGTCGATACTGTCGTAGTATTATCCTCAAGTGCTTTTCAGGCCGTATCCGATTTCGGCACGAAGTCCTAGCTCTAGACCCGAGGCCCCGAGGCCCGGCAGCTATGACTCGGTTTTTTATCGTTCTGATTTTATGCAATTCCGATGATCACAGATATGGAATTGTTGCATCAGCCTCGGCTAGCAGTTGCAACATCGACCAAAAGACAAATATGCATGACACCACTTCGCGTTATCATGGCCCGAGGCACGAATGGTCGCACTCCATCGGCCAGGTCCGATGTGGAGCAGACCGGCTATGAAGACTGCATGATGTACGGCCTAGCCAATCCCCTGATGTAGTGCAAGTGCAGTTTACCCCGGCTTTTCACAAGGGGTTCAGCTAAGCTTCCTGGGCAAACCATGAAGCTTTAATCAAGCATTACAACGTCCCGCGAAGCAGGGATCTGGGGAAATCAAGACTCTTAGCTAATATTATCTTCCCCAGTGACGGCTCCCACACACTTCTACTCCACTCTCGTTTGAAGACTTGGCCCGATGTGTCTTCGGTTCCACATTCTCGCCAATGGGAGTTGCGCTTCTTCCCTCCGGGGTATCCGCCCCACGCACTGCTCGGTTCCACTCGCATCACGATCGTCCGGTGGGCGGCGTTCGCCGTCTAACACTCAGATGAGTGTATATATGATGTTTATATCCAACCTGCAATCGGTTTGGCGGGGCAGTCGGCGTGGCATGATCTTGAAACTCTAGATCTTGAATTAGCTTTCATTCCTCATACGACCATACGACCATGGCGCCATACTTTGGCCTTCGCGGCCCTTCCCTGAATAGGGCTATCATGTGGCTGGTTGTGTGTCCAGCCTTTGTGACCTATGGATACAATCAAGGTGTGATGGGAGGTTTATTGACCCTGGAATCATTCGCGAAGACCTTTCCGCAGATGAACACTCTCACTGCAACCGATGCAGAGAAGACCTATAACTCGACTATTCAAGGTAAGGCCAATTATCGTACTCGATGCGGAGATCAAACACAGATGCTTCATATCTCCACTGCTTAGTTCCTTGCTCATCTTATGTCCTTTCAGGCACGGTGGTCGCACTATATACAGTCGGTGGAATATTCGGTTCGCTATCATGCATTCAATTCGGTGACAAGCTCGGCCGCCGGAAGGTCATCCTCCTCACCTCCTTCATCTCGATGATTGGCGCTATCCTCATGGCAACATCCTTCTCCCTTCCACAATTCATCGTTGCACGACTCGTCCTCGGATATGGCACCGGCGGTTACGTCGCTACAGTACCCGTCTGGCAGTCTGAGATCTCGAAGCCCAACAAGCGTGGCGCTCACGTAGTAACCGACGGTATCTTCATCGGCGCCGGTATCACCTTCTCTCTCTGGATCGATTTCGGATTTTTCTTCGTTAAGACCAATTCGGTTTCCTGGCGATTCCCCTTGGTCTTCCAGGTCCTTCTATCATTAATGGTCATGGGTTTTGTGATGCTCTTCCCCGAATCGCCCCGGTGGCTGGTGAAAAGAGGTCGCACCGAGGAGGCGCGGGAGATCCTGGCGGCGCTGGACGACGTCGACCCGCACTCGGAACAAATCACCCTCGATATCCGTGATATTGAGACCTCCCTAGCCCTTTCCGGAACGGGTTCGTGGAAGGATATGCTGAAGATGGGCGAGCAAAGACTGTTCCACCGCACTGCTCTCGCTTGTATGGGTCAAATGTTCCAGCAGATGTGTGGAATCAATCTCATCACCTTCTACGCCACGACCATCTTCGAACAATATCTCAAGCTCAATGCCGTCCAATCTCGTATCCTCGCTGCTTCCATGTGCCTAACACAGCCGCTGGGCGGCTTACTAGCCTATTTCACCATCGACCGTCTCGGTCGCCGCGTGCTAATGCTGTGGAGTGCTGTCGGGATGTCAATCTCGATGGCCATCCTAGCCGGAACAACTTCCCTCCAAAATAACACCGGCAGCTTGGTCTGCGCCGTGGTATTCCTTTTCGTCTTCGAGTTCATCTTCACAGTCGGCTACTCCGGCTTAACCTTCCTATACGCCACAGAGGTCGCACCTCTCCAGTGCCGAGCATCTATCAGCGCCATCTCCGCTGCCGCCGTCTGGACGTTCAACTTCCTCCTCGCTGAGGTCACGCCTGTCGGCTTCACTACCATCGACTGGCAATACTATATTATCTTCGCCGTGCTGAACGCCGCCATCGTGCCGACTGTCTACTTCCTCTTCCCGGAGACGAACGGCCGCACCCTCGAGGAGATCGACGAGATCTTCTTGCAGTCGCGCAACATCTTCGATCCACCTCGCATTGCTCGCTCGCTTCCCCGTATGCACGTTGCCGACGCTCATGGTGTTGATTCCAAAGAGGTGGGAAGTGGCGATGATACCACGGCTGAGAAGCCCAATATGTAAAGCATTCACGAAGATATGAAATGAGGGTCCTGCTGGTTTATCGGGATATGTAAATAGGATTCCCGACCGTGTCCCTTGAGCGACCGGTCATCATAGATTTATCAAACGAAGCGTTCTTTTGGTTGCGGATTATTTCGACCTTTCCATTTGGCTTGTATATTTGGGCATAAATAGGCAGATTGGCATCGGCATATCGGACCGGTCATGCGACCGGCGTCTCACTCAGTCTCACTTCTGTCTCACTCAAACTTGGCGCCGTTTCAGGCTCTGCAGAGTTTCATCCTGCAGACCCCAGAATCCTTATTTCCGTGACTTATTTGGGGAGGCACCTGTCGATCACTTCCGGTTTGTCAATTGCCCCTACTGGTTGATGATGTTGAGAAAAAGTGAAGAAAATGAAGACAATGTACCAGGGCCCCTGATTTCTGTTTTGGTAGCGGAATTACACAAACGAGAGCTTTTGAGATTGGCTAAATTCATATCCAAACCCGCAAGCTGTCAACGGGTTACTTCGAACAAGTCCGGATAGCCCGGGTTTCATGGTCCCCATTGTCTCCGTGTTATTTCCGGTGTCTTGCTTGGAGTGTGGATATATAACAGCATTTGGAAGGAGTCATCGTTGCTTGGAAGAAACCCATCACACCTCCAAATCGCATACAACGCTAACATACATCATCGAACCAAAATGCGGTCTGTTGCATGGCTCCTCTCCCTCCCTATAGCGACTGAAGCTGGCGAAGTCCTGTGGAGCGGGTTCTTCAACGCCTCCGCGACCGTTGCCGACTTCGACAAATGTAAGGGAGTCTCAGAAGTTGCTATTGATCAATACTGACAGACAAGAAGGGTCGTGGTCTAACCAAGTCGGCGATTGGCAATGGTATATTCACGGCAGTGCCTCGACCGAAACATACCTGGGACTCTCACCTGATAACAAGAACCCGGCCGATACGAGTGATGAGCAGGGCATCCGGATCACGATCGTAGGTCATGCCTATGCCTGAAGTTGAAGGGGAGTGGAAGCTGATAGCAGTCAGGACGGCACGTCGTTCTGGAATGGACAAACCATGGAACGATCCGAGATCATCCCCCAAACCAAGGCAGATCTCGGAAGCGGTCATCTGTTCTACCATTTCTCGCTCAAGACAGAAGACACGAATGCGCCGAACCCGAACTTCGAGCATCAGATCGCGTTCTTCGAGGTAACGAGCCCTCTATCCAGAGTATCGAACAGACCAATAACTAACATGTACATCCACCACAGAGCCATTTCACAGAGCTCAAATACGGCACCGCGAGCGGCGCTTCGGGCAAAGACAACACCCTCCGTTGGTGTGTCGGTGGAGTCTCGAAGTGGGAAACGGACTTGGAAGCAGGGAAGTGGTACAACTTCGCCTACGACATCGATTTCGACGCGAAAACTGTTGGATTGTGGGCTTCGAATGGGGCCGATGATCTAAAGCAGGTTGTGTCGGCTGTCAGCGCGTCGACTTCGACAAACTCCGCGGATTGGCATGTCGGCGAGTTGCGCCTCCCTAATGGGGGCTCAGATGCGGCTGCGGAGGACTGGTTTTGGTCTGGCCTCTTTGTAGAGAAGGCTCCAATCACTCCTGGTATTGCCGGTCCTGCATGAGACATCAGTTCGATGTCGCTTGTAATGAGCTCGGTAGTTATTTGGTGATGGCCATCAGCCCTCGAGCTGGAAAGAGGACAAACAGATTGCAAACACGACAAACATATCAGACGATCCACTTTACTTTCCACGGTTGGATCTGCCGATGATGTCATCCATTAAACTGGATGATACTGGCAGTACTCCATACTACTGATACAGCTCTTCGAATGGACAGGAATGGAGTCATAAGGAATTATGTAGTCATTTAAATTCATGTAATGTACAAAGAGGTATTTACCGCACAGTGTAACCACCGTCAATGAGCAAATCGTTGCCCGTCATGTATGTGCTGGCATCGCTGACCAAGTAAACATAAGCACCCTTGAGTTCCTTCGCATCACCATTACGACCCATGGGGATCATCGAGTTCCAAAGGTCCTGAACGTCCTTCGCAACGAAGTCAGACAACCCGGTGTCAATGTAACCAGGTGAGATGCTGTTAACGCGGGCAAAGTCGCGCCATTCGTTGGCCAGCGACCGGGCAAGGTGAATAGTGCCCGCTTTAGCAACATTGTATGAGGTCTGTTCCTGGGGGAAGTTGGCAATGTGGCCTGACATCGAAGAGGTGATGACGAAGCTGCCGGTGCCCCGCTCCTTAAAGTGGGCGCCAACAGCCTTGGCGCAGTGGAAGGTGCCGGTCAGATCGGTTTTGATCACTTCGTTCCAGTCCTCCACAGACCCGTCGAGGATGCCGCTGTCGGCTGTGCGACCGGCGTTCGCAATGAAGGCGTCGATCTTGCCGAACTCCTTGAGCACGTCTTTCACGAGGGTGTCCACGCTCTCCCAGCTGCCCACGTCGCACTTGTACGGCTTGACCTTCACGCCGTATTCTTCGGAGAGTTCCTTGGCGTTCTTCTCGCCGCCCTCCCGGCGGGAGGAGTATGTGATGGCCAGGTCGGCCCCCATCTCGGCGCAGCCGCGGGCGGCTTCGATACCCATGCCTCGGGCTCCGGAGGCTCCGGTTACAACGACGACCTTGCCCTTCAGGCTAAGGAGGTCAAGGAGACGGTCGGCTTTAGGGACGGGGATAGGCATTGTGATAGATGGGGGTTTGGAGGTCGAGAGAGAGAGGTATGTTTGGATGGAGGAGTTGGAGGGTTCAAGGATAAGAGAGGAGAATCAGTGTTGTTTGAATATGGTTCTTCAATATCCGGACGTCGAGGTTGCTTAAATATGTCTATACCCCTCTCTTAGCGCCATGACTTCATGCCCTCGCACTGACATCAGAGAACCCAGGTAGGTATAGCCGGGTTAGGACCTCCTGCGCCTGGCTGGATCAGGTTATGAGGTCTCATTTGATGCAGGGAAGTTGGCATATCCAGTAAGAACATCGAATGGTCTCAATCATGACAATCTCGGTGGAGACGCTTGGCGGTCAGTGACATCATGACCTGAACTGAGATTTGTCCAAGGCTCATTCATTCGTTGATTATCAATGATTATGTTTCAGATCGGCATTGGCATCTAATTCTTGCAAATCATGTCAAATAATTCTAGAAGGCTCTTTCATTGCTATCGTTTATCCTCGATCAGGACATGCCCAAGGCATCAGCTCTGGCCGCGGAGCATTGCCCCACTTTGACACGCCAAGGAGGAGTATACAATTGCAACTTGAAACCCTCCCACGCATCTACTACAAATCCTTCATGGCAGTCCACGGAAGTGCGGTGGGGTCTTGTAGCTCAAAAGCGTAAAAAGAAAGGCTGTCGAAGCCCTAAAAAGTCATGACGGAAACGACAATGCGGAGGAAATCCAAACGTCACATTGACTCAGCAATGCATCAGGAACAAAAGAAATTCCCCGGCCACTTCCAGGGCTGCAAGAGCCTCTTTTTGTGTTTATTGCCAGTATGGGAGATCAAGCCACAACAATCCCTCCTACTCAGCCAGTCCGAGAAGGTGGACCTATTCAACGATCGTCCACAGCGAGTACCCTGCACCATAACGAGTTTCAAGATTCGTTTTTCTCAAGGTATGCGCAAGTAGCTTGCCTATAGCAATTGTGACTCAATTGACCATCTTGTAGAGTCCATTCCTTCTTCCGACGAGAGACACACATAGGGCATGTCGGGCGTCACCCTTTGCGTGGTAGCCAGGACATCGAGATACATACCTGGAACGGCCCAGATGACCCGGATAATCCGTAAGATGTGAGAGGAATGAGGCACAGCGGGTCTTTGCTGATAATTCAGATTCAATTGGAGCAAAACATACAAATGGGTGCTCACTTTGACGATTTGTTTCATGTCAGTTGCGTCCGATCGTTTTCCCATTTGTCAGAGACAATACTGACTCATTCCAGTTCAATCCTGACAGGTCTACCGGCGGGATCGTACGGCGCCGGAAACAAATACATGGAACAACGCTTCCATGTTCAAAACGAGCCGTTTCCAAACCTCGCATGGGCTACAACGTCTTGGAATATGGGCGCTGCATTCTGGCCCCTGATCTTTGTCCCATTGACTGAATCTTCGGGGCGTATGCCCGGGTACTTTATTGCATATTTCATTTTAGTCGTCTCACTATTTCCTTCGGCCTTTGCGCAGAACTTTGCTACACTAGTCGTTACTCGATTCTTCGGCGGCGGGGCCTCTTCGGTATCTATCAACATTGTCGGGGGTAGCATCAGTGATGTCTGGTATGGAGCCAATGCTCGGAGCTTACCAATGTCTCTATTTGGATTTACGAGTGTGGTTGGAATAGCTTTGGGTCCATTTATCGGATCAGCGATCCAACAGATTCACAAAAGCGACCCATGGAGATGGTAAGTTATGGTTTCACCCTTGCTGCTAATATGTGGAACACTGCTGATAAACCTTCAGGATCTTCTACGTTCAGATCATTTACAATGCCGGATTGATTCCGATCTTCTGGCTCATTCTTCGCGAGACCCGTGCAGATGTGATATTAAAGAAACGTGCCAAGAAGCTCCGTCAGGAGACCTGCCGACCTATCTACGCCGAAGCCGATTTGGATACCACCAGCGTCTTGAAGCTTGTACAGATTTCATTCGAGCGCCCTACACGGATGCTCCTCACAGAACCTGTAGTTATCTTTTTCACTCTGTGGGTCAGCTTCGCGTGGGGGATTCTATTCCTCTTCTTCTCCAGTGTCGCCCAGACGTTTAGTGCAAACTACGGCTGGGGCACATTCCAGACCGGTCTAGTTCAGCTAGCCATATCGGTCGGAGCTGTGATTGGCACAGTTTTCAATCCCATCCAAGATTGGATCTACCTCAAATCCGCCCGCCGAAATACTGAGCGTCCGGGTAAACCTATCCCAGAAGCCCGGTTGTATACTTCTATACCTGGCAGTCTGTTGTTCGCGGGTGGGCTCTTCTGGTACGGTTGGGCTAGTGTCGGGGACGGTTCTGTCCCTTGGATCGTGCCGGCACTGGGAATTGGCTGTACTGGCGTGGGGATCTACTCTATCTATATGGCTGTGGTCAACTATTTGACTGATGCATACGAGAAATACGCTGCTTCGGCGTTGTCAGCTGCTTCATTGGGACGCAACTCCTTTGGTGCTTTTCTGCCTCTTGCATCTTTCCAGCTTTTCAACAACCTGGGCTATGGCTGGGCTGGATCGTTGCTTGGCTTTGTTGGACTTGCCCTGTCGGTCGTGCCTGTTGTGCTGGTACTGAAGGGGCCAGCTATTCGTCGGCAAAGTCCATTCATGCGTGAGGCTATGTTTGAGCCTGAAGACGACAGTGAAAAAGACCTGGCCTCCGAGAAGACGGATGTGTGATTGGTCACTTTTCTTAAGGGGAATTGGTAGACACGCGTCGCCACTGGATGCCTATACACGAAACGAAAAGATATGGGGGATACGGGATAACATATATGGATTTTCACTTGAGCTAGACAATATGTTTAGATTTATTAAGTTAGTCAGAAAGCATTTCATGTACAATTGAAGACGAAAGCGCAAATCAGTCGATTGTGGTTGGCCACATGGAGTTTATATATATAGGAGCATCTTCGAACATCATACTCTGTAACGTAGACTAAATGCGTACATCTGGCTTGGTTGCTGCCTCCAATAGCACATACTCTATTGGTCATGTGCTAAATTTGGCAATTGCAGCTCCTAAATGTAGTTGGTAGTTTTCTAAAGTGCAAATTTACTCTCGATGTTCAGAGGATCCCTCAGCCCCACAAGCTTCGTTGCGCCAAGACAACCATTGTGTTGGTGACAACATCTTCTCACAGCAGTATCGGCTCAAGATATATGCCACGTGCAGAATTCTCCTGCAACAAGGTACATCATCTACCTAACCAAACTCAAGCAAGGCTTAAACCCTAAAGCGAAAAGATCGTGCCGATTAGGGACTCTATGGCGCACAGAGGAGTTTGAGACCCGGGCCTCGGGGCCTGACGCTCCGCTTAATCAGCCATCAGCTTCGCCCACGGGCAATCCCGAGGTCCTGTAGGGCTATATTGGGAAGTGCCGAAATTTGTTTCCAATTGATGAATGGTGATTCGTCTAGCCTAGGCGATCTTCCCTAAATTGAATAAGCTCGTGGAGCAGAGGTTGCCAACCACCAGCTTTCATCAATTGTTGACGCGGCGCCAAGCAAGCTTGTGTTGAAGATGCCCCATGCTTGCTCCAACTCAGGTCTAAGCTATTGAATATGCAGTAACGTGGGTAATCCCGCGTGTTGCAGATTGGGAGTCTCTTCGGAGTGACACGCGTCAGGAGACTATGGAATGAGATATAAATCCAGGCCGTCACGGCCATGAGTCCAGTCGTCCACAACCCAAGAATACATTCATTCCAAGCTTGTTCAATATGGTCCAGCTTTCCAAATTCCTCGCTGTTGCAGCTGCATGTCTCGCGGCTCCTGTCATCGCCCACCCGGGAGAGAAGCACGATCCTCATGTCGTGAAGCGTGAGATTCATGCCAGGGATGTCATGGCCGCCCATGCTAAGCGCTCCCTCAATGCTTGCGAGAACACCTTCCACGCCCGCGAGTTGAACAAGCGTAGCATCGCCCGTCGCTCGCAAACCGTCAAGAAGCTCCGCCAGAAGCGCGGGATCACTGCTAGTAAGCCTGGTTCCTAATCCCATCTCCCATGAAACACGCTGACATGTGCATATCAAGATCCCCAGAAATGGCGCCGCGACCTTGCTGCCCTGGAGAAGTGGGAGGCCATCGACCACAACCGCACTGGCATCCTTGACTACAGCCCTGCCACCCCGGAGTCAGTCGTCTTCGGCGCTAACACTAGCGCCGTTCTGACGCCCACTGTCACTGACGGTCCCTACTATGTCTGGGGTGAGGTCGTGCGTCAGAATGTCAAGGAGGAGCTTTACTCCGATGGAGTGGATGTCTTCCTCGAGGTGCAATACATTGATGTGAACACCTGCAAGCCTGTGCCTGGCGCGGTCGTCGACATCTGGCAAGCCAATGCCACCGGTGTGTACAGGTAAGTTTCTAATGCTCTTCGACGTCTAAAGATTGCCACCGAAATTGAAACACATATCTAACCACCCTCACCATGCGTAGTGGAATCTCTGTATCAGGCAACTACGCCGCAGACGGCTGGGACTCGACATACCTGCGCGGAATCCAGCAGACCGACCGCGACGGCGTCGCAACCTTCGAAAGCATCTTTCCCGGCCACTACGACGGTCGCGCCACGCACACCCACCTGCTCACCCACCTGAACGCAACCCTCCTGCCCAACAAGACAATCCTGGCCGACACCGGTAGCGTCGCCCACATCGGCCAGCTCTTCTGGAACGAGGTGCTCCGCAGTGCCGTGGAGGACACCTACCCTTACAACACCAACACGCAGGCTATCACCTCCAACGCCGAGGATATGTGGAGTATCTTGCAGGCCGATAGTGCTTACGATCCCTTCCCAGAGTATATTTACCTCGGTGAGGGGCTGGACGATGGATTGTTCGCTTGGATCCAGATTGGAATCAACACTACCGCTGATTACACCGATAACTCCTACTACAGTATTGCCGCTTTCCACGGTGCTGATGGTGGCTACGCGCTTTCTGATAGCTCGGTTGGTGGTGGTGCTCCGGCTGGTGCCTCTGGTTCTCCTCCTAGTGGTACCGGTATGCCTAGTGCATCCGGCTCGCCTAGTCCCTCTGCTTGAGGACTGGACTAGGAGGGAATGGACTGAATCAGTCTTCTGGGGAACTTGACAGCTAGGTTGATTCACTGAGGAAAAGTCAAGACCAGCCCCTTGAATCCCAGCGGTGCAGCTGTTGTTAGGCTTCTGTATATAAAAGATTACCCCACCTGTACAATCAAACAGATAGATATAGGTCCGTTTGAGCAAATCTTATCCGGACTTTTCGCACATCTATCGTTTGAATTTCCCCGTAAGTAAGACTACTGTGATCTTTAGGAGCGTAGCCAAACCCCGGCACAGGAGTTAGGGCGCAATGGAAGTGTACCGATCACGAACAATTAACCCCCTGAGCGGGGTACAAAATGGTTGTGGCGGGGATAGCGTGTAAATAGACGCGCACGGACGAGATGATTCGGGAGATCGTGAAAATCAATGAAGCGGGAGTCCAACAAGGCTTTCACGTTTCGATTTGTTGAGCCAAGCCTCTGCACGTAACGCAGATCATTGGCATTTGTCAAGCGCATTTTTCGAAGATGGGGTGGGTACATCGTGCTTAGCTCAATGGGGCAGGTCGTTCGTACACATTTAGGGTTCCGGTAATCCAGCCCTGGAGCCTTACGTTTGGATACATCAACCCATTTCCCTCCGGACATCCGGGGTAGAGTGCGAAGGGCCGCGGCATAGGTCGCTTGTCTCACATGATGAAACACTGAGTTTCAGTGTCATCGGTTAAAGAACCCCAAAATCCAGAATAAAGCTAAGGTTATCGACTGTTCCATGGTTGGGAGGTTTCGGAGGTGGAAAAGGAATTAGTGTTCAATCCATCCATGGAACTGATGCGCCCCTCAAGCACGTTGCGGTTACCGGGATCAATAAGGTTGGAAGTAAAACGTCACATCTGCATCTGTTACAAACCCTGCTTCATGCAGGGCCAATGTGGTTTCATATCACTTCATATCACCCCCAGGTTCCAGGGTTATATTCGACTGTTAGAGGACGGGCGGCGCCGGACTCCGTGAAGAGGAGGAAAGCCGGCAAGGCGAAACTCAATACACGTGTGCCGAGCATCTCCCCATACTCTCCAATAATTCTTCGGTAAAAACCTTGGAATCCTCGTGCCAAGGGTACCAACACCGTTACCCAATGCTGGGACAGGCCTGCAAGAACAGAATTCTCACCAATTGAAATAGGAATCAGGCATACAAATGATACTTAGCACATCATAGACGTTTTCTTGTCCCTCAAGAATGGTTTCATGAAACTTTGGTGGGGAATATTAAGCATACTAAAACAAAGAAAGCAGGTTTCGGCAGACAATCTCTATGTGTCTTTCTGAAGTTTTATCCTTCTTCCACATTGATATATACAATTAATTATAGAATTAGATCAATTGAGCTAGACCTCTACTATATATTAGCCCTCTTTCTCTATCTCTACCTCCTAACTACCGGCTGTATGGGTAGTGGGGCAAATACCGACCTCGGGAGTGTTGGTGCCACAGTTAATAACTCAAATTCCAATAGAGCGAAACCCCTCTAGACTGCTCAAAATGACCCCAACCTGGCCCGCCATTTTGGGTCGTCTCATGTGGCAATCCATCGAAAGAGAAGTCGATCCGAGGATCCAGTACTCATCCGCCTCCACTAGCGAGATATTATTCACTGATTGGGTGGCTCCATTTTCCAGCACCGATGCCCCCTTTGGGATTTTGGGTTGAAAATAGAAAACTTCGGGGTCTAGAGCTAAGTCAAGGTTTATTGAAGTCAGAATAGCCGGCCACATGGGGATCTTCAAATAAAACCACGAGGTAATCCCCCGTTTCCTCTGATTCTTTTTGGCACTTTCTTTCTACAGGTGCGGATGGGATCCCCATGCCCTCTGTTCCTTCACCATGGATAAAATGGAGGTACTTGAGGCGGCCAACGATGACGGCCGAAATAAGGCGATTTTGATCGTCACGTCTGTTTTCTTCGCTATCTCGCTATTGAGCGTTATCCTAAGATGCTTCGTTCGCACTCACGTCGTTCGGGCTTGGGGCTGGGATGATGGTACTATGGTTATAGCGATGGTGAGCCAACATGCACCTTCCGATCGAACCTCAACTAATATCGCACCTTCACTTGTAGGCCCTCAACACGGTCTTCGCAATTTGTGGAATCGTCGGGTGTAAATACGGCCTAGGGATGAAATTGGCTTATTTCGCTCTACACCCGGACGACTTCCACCGCGCATTGCTGGTACGATCCCAGCCCTAACATCTGGAACGCAAGCTCACATACTCGCAATAGTGCTGGTGGACAGGCCAACTCTTCTACGTATTGACCTGCGTCGTCGCTAAGATCTCGATCATCATCGCGCTTCTCCGCATCACCATTTCCCGCGCCCACGCCTACATCCTTTACGCCGTTATGGCTCTCGCTACTGTCATTGGTCTCATCTTTTTCTTCTTCACCATGTTCCAATGCTCCCCCGTCGAATTTTTCTGGAACCGGGCACAGCCAACGGCCAATGGCTCATGCATTGATGCAAATCTTCTCATCGGCATTGCGTACTTGTACAGTGTCGGCGCCGCTATCACCGACCTGACTATTGGATTGCTTCCTGTGGCGCTGATCTGGGACTTGCGCATGAATCGCCGCACCAAGGGTGCCATAGTTGCTATTTTGGGTATCGGTTGCATGTTCGTGGTCCCGAAGCACATGTGTTTAATCTATATGGTGGCAAACGCTAACATCCCTGCAGTGCGAGTGCGGCGGTCATTATTCGCATTCCCTACATCGTCACCTACAAAGATCCCGAATTCCTATGTACGTACCACCTTGTCTCAATTTCGCCATTCTTTTCAACACGGAGCGTTCCACTAACACCCAACAGACGCCACTTACCAACTCTCTATCTGGTCCAACGTCGAAGCCGGCATCGGCATTACAGCAGGCTGTCTCACAACATTCCGCCCCTTAGTCCGCTTCCTCCGCGACAGTTCCTCCGGTGGTCTAAGCCGCACAGCAAACTCATTTCCCTTATCCAACAACCGCGCTGCTGGCTTCCGCCGCTCCGTGCAATCGCAGCACTTATCCCGTGACGACTGCCAGCTTTGGACTGGCAGACGTAGCGATGAATACCACGGCGTTACGACCACTATCTCCACGGCCCCACAGAAAGACCTTGGTTCCAGCGAGGAAGACCTGGCTTCATACAGTAACGACAACGACCCCGAGGCTCCTGGGTGGAAGGTTGAGAGGTCTGTGCGCGTCTCCGTGCAGGATTCACGAGAGATCTAGGCTCTATAATACTTTTAATCCCATGTATAAATTTACGATAATTCTTTTTTTTTTTTTTCCGTCCGAGAATCGCCTGTTTTTCCTTCCTATTAGCACGCTCGAAACTGCAGGTTTTCTGTAGGAGTGGCGCCATTGCGGGATCATCCGATCGCGTTGCGCTTTAATTGGCTGTTGCGAATGCTCGACCGGGACTCCAAAGTTGAGGACCTGGACTGTATGGAGATTATATAGGTTACCTACCTTCTCTCCAACGGTCCAGACCTCTGTTGCCACTGCCAATGGCATGGGCATGTTTATCAGATGTCTATTCATAGGCACAGTCAATTGCTTCAAAATATGAATTTACTTTCGAGTGGGCTAATAATTGTGGCAAAAGTAATAAAAGCAGGCTAACGATTTTGCCAATTCTCCCTATTTTTGGTCTCGTGCGAATTATGGAATAATAGTCTTGATCTACCTATACCACCATGATCTGCTGATATTGTCGACGATCCCGCGATGTGCTATTTCCATTGCCATTTAGAGCTGCTGCTAGTTAGTTTTAGCTAAACATGGCAATTTTATGCTCCAGAAGGCCCCTTATGCGGCCAACTATTCTTTACTATATAACCTCGGAAGTCAACTGTTCATTAAATTCACTATATGCTGGAACATGCTAAGTCAATCACACATCGCATCATAAATAATCTCCTGGGTTATATGCCCATTGTTTATTGATTTCGCTCATTAGGCTCCTGCGCCTTTTCACGCACAAGACCCTCCTGCGACTCAGAAGGCCGAACCGGATAGGGATCGACAACAGTCGAGGCGAACTTGCTTGCCTTGATCTTGCTGGCAAACAGAATATCCAGCTCCGCGTACGTGCGGTCCTTGGCCTCGGGAAGACGGAAGAATGCCCAGACAAAGGCAGCGAGTGCTGTGGCACCCCAGAAGAATCCAGTCTTACCCGACGCATTCCACGCTGTCGGGTTCATGAAATATGGCTGCAGCACTTGCGACGCCACGTTGATGATCTGGTATGCTGTGCGCGCGAGGGAAACTGTCAGCGGGCGCAGACGCACGGATGATGTCTCCGAGACAATGGCGTATGCGATCGGGCCGACAGTCAGGGAATAGGTTAAGAGCCAGAAGAAGCAGAGTCCGGCCTGCGCCCACATAATTCCATTTGCGGATGAGGACACGTCGAGAATACCGATTATGAAGAGTGTTGTGCACAGGATTCCCTGGCCCCAGACATACAACGTGCGGCGACCGAGGCCGGAGATCAGCCACCAGGAGAAACAGGTTCCAACAAAGGCAATTCCAGTGCATCCGACACCCAGCTGGAAGGAGTGGTTTACGGACAGGCCGGCCTGGGTGAAGAAATAAGCAGGTGAGTAGGCGAATGTGCTACCGGACAGAATCTGGCCGACGAAGGCCATGCAGCAGATCTCGGTGCGGCGGAGGTCAACCCCCTTGAAGCAATCGTAGTAGGTGGTGCCGGCTTCGATCTCGGCTTCGAGCTTGATAGTGTGCACCATCATGGCGAGTTGGCCGTTGATCTGTTCTTCGGTCTTGGTGCCGCCCAGTCGGCGGATACTGCGCTTTGCGTCTTCCAGGCGATCGTGGCGAACGAGCCACCAGGGACTTTCTGGTGCGAGCCAGCAAATAACCATCAAAGGAACGGGCCAAATCCATTGCAAGCCGAAGGGGATACGGTAGCCCCATTCGTCCTTTCGATCGACGAGTCCGTAGAGAACACCGGAGGCGATCAGCTGGCCGATGGCCCAGCACAGGTTGACATAGATGGTAAGGTAACCACGCAGGACGGTTGGGCATACTTCAGATGCATAGGCAGGCCCGATTGTGGCGAACACTCCCCATGAGAGTCCACAAAGGACCTGCCCTGTCACGAGTACTCCTGTGGAGTTGGCGAAGAATGTGATGAAGATTAAGCCATTGAGAAATGCAAGGGCGACAAACATCACAATTCGGTAACCCCACCTGGACGCACAGTATCCGTTCAAGATACCACCTGCGATCATGTCAGTCTTTGTCCTGGGGTGATAATCGAGAACAGAACTCACCGAAGATACATCCAACCGTACTGGCCATGCTGAGACCAGTCTGCCAAGGTGCAGATACCTGCCATCCGATATCACCACCGTAATCATGTCCATACTTTTGATTAAACGTGGGGTAGGCGAAGAAGTTGGCCATTAGAATGGTATCGTATCCCTCCATGATAATGGTCACGGAGACCAAAACAGACCACATAACAGCCTTGCGGTTCTCGCGCAAGGCCTGCATCAGCGTCTGCGAGTGCTCATCGTCGCTAGCCTGTCTGGCCTCGTTGACGGCGCCGTGGCCCAGGGTATCTTCCACATGGTTGACAGCGGTCTTCTCGACGGCAAGCACGGTATCAACAGTGGACGCCATGGTGGGCAACTGGACACTAAGCTTCAGAGGAGGGCAGGGGTACTGTCGTATATATATATCAATTCTCGCGGAGTCCTAACTGCCAGGATCGTCCACATTTACATTAGCGTCCATATTTGCATTCGCGTGCATCTGGGGTTGCGGAGAAAGCAAGGACCATCCTGCGCCGCATCCCCAAACCGCGATCATCCCATGCGGTATTCAGGCTAATTGATGTGCTGTATAGAGTGTAGAGTCAGCGCGTCTAGACCAACTCTGGAATGAGGGTCTGAAACTTACACCTATCGGCAGGAAGAATATTGACATGTGAGAATTGCGGGATTCAATTCAGCCGTCAACGATATGACTGTCTGGGGAAACAAGGTTGGGGGGAATACGAGGAGGCCTCTGATTGGACTCGTCTGGTTAGCGCGAACGCCCCCGGAATGTCGAAAATGAAGCCATTCCTTTCCTGTAACGGCCAAAGCTGCCGAAACTGCATTGCGGGAGAAATGCCCAGAATAAAAATCAAGAATGCTGTCAAGACCTTCCCGTTATTGGAGGGATAATATGTCAGGTGGCTTGAAGGCATCTGTCACGGCCTTTCGGACCGGGCTGTTGATCTTGGCCCGTCGCACGGGTGATATGGCAACCCCGGGGGTTCCGACATCCGATGTTGGAACGGTTTCCCTTTAATCTGGGAAATCTGGAGATTTCTTTATTTTCTCGGATGCTTAGTTTTAGTTTGGACATGGATCTACGTGGCGCATTCAGCTTTAAACTTGTAGCATAGGTCTCGTCCAATCGCCAGGTGGCTATCCACACTTGTCGCTTCCTTCCTTATAACAGGCGAACGGAATCTGCAACCCTCTCGGTCTGGGCTCTCATCAGGAGGATGCCGGACTTTTGGCCAATCATAACCAGTTTGGTGATGCAACGAAGAGGGCTTCAACAGGTAATCCCGGTGTAGATGAAGAGTGAGAAACATCCTTAGACTACTGTGTTCGGATGTCTGACAAGCCGTGTAAATAGCCTGCATCTGATATCTGTCTTCAGAGAGATGATGGTTGATTGAAGAACGGTCAAAGGTACCTAAGGTGAAAAGGTGAAAAGGTGAAAAGGTGAAAAGGTGAAAAGGTGAAAAGGCGAAAAGGTGAACAGTAAATGAATCGTAACCGCAGGTAGGTTCCTGGAAGGTTTTGTTGACGCGTGACTCAGCTCAGCTCCCCTGCCCCCAGAGAAAGGCACGATAGGCAATGACCTCCTGTTGTTCCCAACCCTCTACCTAGACTCGTCCTTGACCCTACAACTGACTATATATAGTGGCGTCCGAAACACAAGGAATTCCACTAATCTACGTCGCAAATGGCATGATTTCCTTCACTGGTCACTAGCACCTATCATAGACAACCACAACTAACGCCGAACCGTCGTTTGACTGCTTTCGTCCGGCAGATCACGGGCCGCCTAGAAGAAACAAAACCCGACTTCTGCACCGAAGCCCCCGTCTCGAGTCCCTTGGCCTTTACCACGGCAGCTGGTCCATCCGACTCATCCTCAAACTCTCCCAACTCCTAGCCCTCTGACAACCACTTTGTTGTGCCGTTCGATGCTCCTCTGATAGCACCCTCTTTCAGGGTGGTATAAACGGCCCTCAATATCCTGGAAGATAAATTCCAAACAGGACACTCGGCATGTCCCTGGTATCCTCAAGCCCTAATCATTGACCGGGCCCTCTACACAAGCATTGGGCAGCCAGGAAGGCCTATAGTGCGAAACTGAAACGAGAGAAAGGTGGCAGACCCAACAAAAGCTCAAACAGCACTGACGAAGGCCCTTTTCTCACACAACGATGCTCCTTCTGCAAAATTTAGTCTCGCCACCAGGGATATTTCCACGTTCTGTGTGAAAGTCCTCCATCAGCAGTGTCTCGCCTTCCTTCAAAATATCAACAATTCCATTTGCGGCACCGTCAGCGTGTCCAGCCCCGACAGCTTTCATTGGTTGTCTTGCTTCTTCAGTCTTGCCCCAAGCATCCGTAACTACAAACCCTGGATCCATATCAAAACCTCCTCATCGGACTCCGAATAGTCTGGACAGTGGGTTCCATCAGTTCGGGACTCGTTTAGCGCCATCTTATAATGTATATTCGCTAGCGCTACAACTTACCTCCACGGTTTCCTGGTATTCCACCCCAAACAGACCGATACCATTATTCTCTTTCATTGTATGAGAGACGTTACACTTTATCATTTTAGGTGTCCATAAATTCCTACTGTTTTACATTTATCGATTTATACCATGAAAATGTGCAGTGTTGACAAACTTTTGCGAGGGTACTGTACGAGGTGGACATGGGACCACCACCAATATGCAGCCACAGGGGTATAATAACAAGAAACGCAACAGCTACACCAATGTTATAAGTCAATGAAACAACCAAACTCAGCTCCCATCAATCCGAATCAACGTTCTAAACTCATTATCCCGAATACTCGTCTCTGGGATCATCAATCGTGGAACCCAATACGGCTTCATATCCGTAATGCTCACATCCCTCCCGGCCGAATGCACACTCCAGTTTGTTTGATTGTTCGATCCGAGGAACAAGCCATCAACGGGTTCACCGTGATGATAGTGTCTGTACGCCTGTATAGGCTCAGCGTCGGGTTTGCCCCAGACCAGTCGCCCCGTGCTAGGGTGGTGGTCTATCCCAACGGCGTGCCAATCCAGGGCTCCGTCACCGGGGCCGGAAAGCACGTATGCTTCGATTGTATTTAGAAGGCCGTTGCAGCGGAGCTGGGTTTTGAGGTTGTTTTTGTCGCTTACGATTGTGATCTAAATCTCTGTTAGTCATAGCCTTCTTTATTGGTGCGTTTAGGTGCTTATAGATGGACATTGGGAATAGGTGGGAACATACAAATCCATGCTCAATCGTGTTGGGTCTGTCTTCTCGTTGTCGTGTGATGTCACTACCAGACTCAAAGCCCTCGATGCTGCATAGCCCATCAGGCGAAGTCCCATTGTAGCAGCTGTCGACCTTGATTGTCCAAGGCCCGGCTATCTTCGTGTCATTGTTGTACGACGGCAGGTGGGAGCAGTCTGTGATGGACTCGATAAAGAGAGTTCGCTTCCATGGTTGTGCACTAGCGAGTAGAAATAAGGACGCGAACACAGCACTAGTAAGCATGATGAAGATTGTGGTAGAGGAGAGTACGAAAGAACGCTCAGTTTTTGCCATCTCGTCGCACAGAGAACCTGTGAATCTTTATATTTCTGCCTTTGGACCCTGTTCCATGTTTCATAAATCCTCGCCTCTAAGGGTCATTCCAGTAAATTCTATTCAGAAAAGCAGAACAGGGTCCTGACACTGCAAAATAGGGTTTGCTGCCCACCTGGCAATGTCTAGGCTGCAACAAACCAAGCACCAGGGTTCTCCCGAGGTATAAACCCGCTTGGTTTTGCCTCTTACTATTGGTGGAGAGCTCGGCTTCCAAGGCTGCCTGTTTCTACTGGGGAGGTTTTATTGGACGTTGAGGTTGCATATCCACATGGTGTATCCACAATGCCTACTGGAAAAGGCTTAAGTCAAACTCTAGAATACAATACCCTGCCGTGTCTTAGATCTATTTTAGACCCTGGAATTTTCTCTTGAGACATCTGCGAGGCGAAATAGTTAAAATAGCTAAAATACCCTTGGGTTGTTCACCGATGCCTTCAAGTTGGTTCGCTGAACGCTTGGTGAAAACCTTCCAAGTCCACGGTCTCACTTTTCCCGCCCACGTGCGTTCGTTTAGATTCGTAATATGCCTAGGTACGTCATGAATATCGCGAAGGCCCGGATATGTTGTATGTCCGCACATTGCATATATCTACTACATATGCAGCATATGCACTGCATTTTAGGCTGATGCAAATTTCTCGATCGGGGTGCCGCTTTATGAGGGCTAAACCAGAATTACGAAACCATCCTTCGGGATTTCTGTTGGCGGTTGAGACTAGGGCCTGACTCCATCTATAACAGTCAATACCAGGATAAGCAATTCCGGCATATAGATATAGGGAGAGTCCATTTTTCCGTATAGGTTTATGTCTTTCCTAATATATCACCCATGTAGCTTTGACGAAGATCTTAAATACATATTTGTAAGCGCTTTAGCAAATTTATTTATTAGCTAGACTTTTCTTAGTATTAACCAGCCAAGCACCGCCGCCAGTTTCAACCCTAATTGACTCTCTCAAATTTCAGCAAAGCTAATAAAAAATCACAAAATCTGCTAACGATCCTCAGGCCCCATAGGCTTCTGCCCAGCCCTCTCTACATTCTTTCTCTTCTCCTCTGTAGACATGCTGGGATCATTCTTGATTTGTGCATCGGATGACGTCCGTTCTTCTCCTTCATGAGTTTCGCTGGCGAGGTCCCTCTGGTTCGCAGTGGAAACTGGGGACTGCGTAGAACGCGTATCGGCAACGCGAGATTGCCGACCTTTCATGCCTCGAGATTTGTTGATGGCTTGAGATTCCGGTGAGCTGGAAGCCGGGTCGCTCACGTTGGATGGTTGTGCGCCGGAGCTGGCATAGAATCTTGCCAACGGGGTTTTACCTACATGTAGATATGCTATTAGCTAAACTCTTTTTTCAAGGAAATAGTCTTACACGACGTCTTTCGAATTGTAATGCGCGGTATCACACGG
Source organism: Penicillium flavigenum (assembly GCA_002072365.1). Lineage (NCBI taxonomy): Eukaryota > Fungi > Ascomycota > Eurotiomycetes > Eurotiales > Aspergillaceae > Penicillium > Penicillium flavigenum. Next base: position 109,606 of record MLQL01000051.1, read on the forward strand.
ACCAGACGGATTGTGTTGATAGCCATATCGATGATATATCTTCAACGACTCACGGAGGCGTTTTAGGTAGTGAAGCTATTGCCCGGGGAAACGATGGTTCTGATAAATTTTAACTCTTATTAAAATATCCAGTAGTCGCTACATATTTAATGTCAAAAGCAAGCTCGGTCTTTGCCTCATGATGTAAGAACTCTCTCATTCCCACAATCCAGTCTAAACGCCCCCTTAGAAACAAGCCAGTGGTCCAATGTTTATTCGCTGTCGTGGAAAAATTCGAAAAAGGTACGGGTTTTATTTCATTATCATTATCAATAAAGGGTAGTGTTAATGTATGCCACTGAAGGGTTTAGCGCGCAGCTCGGGAGAAACCCGGGACGTAACCAACCAACTAGTGGGGAATGTGGAAATCACTTCATACTGGCGAACAAGCGCTTTTGTACACGGGAATTAAGCTAGGATCCCAGGTATCCATGCCATTCGTAGAGTTTGTTTGCGAGTTCCCATATCAAATGGACGAAGTCAACGAGAAGTAACGGTACCAAATCAAGCCAATAACAGTTCACCCTGCTTTTGTAGTCTTCACTTAGTCAATGAGAAAGTGGAAAAGTCACGCGCCGAACATATTCTTTGCGCTCTTCCACCCGGGTAAGGTGTCCGGACCGGCCGGCTTATGCTCCATAAACCCATGATCTTCAGTTCCACAAGTTGGCTCCCCGCCGGCTGTAGTTGTAGGTTTGTCATGGGCTGCCAAATTAGCACGTTGCAGGTACTTGCTCTCAGCGCGTGCCTTCTGGTCTTCCAGTCCGAGGAAGCTGCCAGCAGTGCTGGCAGGTTTGGGAGCCTGATATTCAAGTCACACATCAGCTTCACAATTCAAGATTCTTTAAGAGTAATGGTAGATGTTGACACAGCCACATACAGGAATATGCCGTGGTCCCGTCTCTGGTGTCTCAGTCGTTCCGCCCTTGACGAAGCCCGGATCCCCCCAGCCGGATCCTCCACCGACGTTATTTGCAGGCGTGGGTTCAGCGCTGACACCGCCAGTGGTACCAGTCGTGGCATGGTTAATGCTGCTGCTGGAGCCGTCTCCCATTTTGGTGGATTGGGGTTTGAACTGCTATGTGATCTGACGACTCAGTGGCTGTGCGAAGGGGACATGCGAAAACTATGATCGTGGGCAAACAAGTGGTTCGCAGAAAGGCAATAGATGGTGCTGATATAGAAATGGAAGAGAAGTAGAAGTGGTAGAGCCTTACTTATGACTTAGGCGAAAAGACCGTGTCTTACTCTTCTTTGATAGCGAATTGTAAATCCGATGTAGCAATGTTGAGACAGTATATGAGAAGTCAAAATCAAACTCGAGGCAGAATAGTACTTCAATTCATTGGAAAACATGCTTCATCTTGCCACCCTTGCTACGTTGCCAACTTTAGAGCTCATTCGTCTTGGACCACGCACATATCGACGTCATCCTGACCGATTTGATATACAGCGGTCTTGGCAAGGTCGGAAAAAGGATTTAGCGACCTCACTTATCGAGATATCAATCAGGATGCTTCGGAAGAGAGATTTATCAGCACTCCGTACGAAATATGGTGTTGTTGCCACTAGGTGGACGGGAAAGTCATTTGGTTGGTCTAGTGGTCAGATGATGCTTAGTTTTTACTCAGTGATCAAAAAGCGGCAAGCAATGCGGACTAAACGGTAAGGGGAAACCATATCGCGCGGCCTAAAATCCTATGTATATGCAGTCTAATCGTCTACTCGCGGGCAAGAAGCCCTTCGGCCTCCTGGGCATCCTCAGCGGGCCCACCATGTGACTTGCCAAGGGTTTCAGCCATAGCCAAACCTTCACGCCGGCCTTTGTCTGCGTTAACCATCCACACGAGAGGAATGGGGAGAATGATCAAAATGGCCATGAAGAAAAATCCACTCCGGATTTGGCCGGTCGCATCAACAATACCGCCAACAATAGCCGGTCCAATAAATGAGCTCCCCTTGTCCGTAGCTGCATAAAGAGCGTAGAACGCAGCCTCACTACCCGGGGGAATTAAAAGCCCGAAGAATGACCGGCAGTATGAGGCTAATCCACCCGACACTACTCCGTGCACAATCGCTAGCGGGAATATCTCCCACGGCTGTTGCAACCCGAACACACCCCAGTTTTTTATGAAGGGAATGTAAGCAAGCAAGCCATAGAGCGGGATCATCTCAAACAGGGCAATGCACAGGATGATCGTATGGTTAGGCTGCAGCCTGAAGTACCGAGACACGTGTGGCCATAGGAAGGCACCCGTCATGCCGGACAACGTAGCGGTGATCGAGAGCAGTCCGATCAGCGGTGTGCTCAGTTTCAGTTCCGTGCGTGCGAAGAGAATCGCCGTTCCGGAGACAGTGGCCATTGCGTCGGAGAGTAGGAACCATGCTACCAGGAAGATGAGGACTTCGCGCAGTCTGCTGACGACTTTGACGGTCTCCCATAGAGATTTCCAGGCAAACCCTACCAGTCGCAGCCAGGCTCGCCATCTTACTGTCCCTTTGGTGGAGCCTGTATCCAACCGAGGCCCCGGCCGTGTCTTGAGCAAATTACGAGTCACCAAGGTGAATGCGCCCCACCAGATGCCGACGAGAAGCAAGACGAAGCGCATGGGAAGGGTTGCAGATACTTTTGCCAGTTTGGTCTTGGATAATGTGAGGAGCATAATAATGCTGATGATTTGCACAAATACTGCTGCACAATATCCAAGACCGATGCCTCTGGAGGAGATTTTGGTGGATAGCTGAAGCTCCGGTGACGACGAGAGCGGGGCCTTGGTTCCCATTCCACCTTCTAGGGAGCTCTGTGGCTGATCCGATGGCTGCAGTCCATCTAAACTATCATTGTCGGTATCATCCTTGCCCCAAGCGTTCCCTTCCGAGTCACCTTCATCTCGGTCGAAGCTCGACATTTCCGTGCCGTCATCCGCCTTCCCATCTTGCAGAGATGGGTCGTTGGCGACAAGCACAGGCAGGTAAGAGTTCAGGACGACGAATGATGAACCGAGACAGGTCACACCAACGACGACCAATATCGATCCGATAACGAAGAGTGGTGGCGCAATGAAAACGAACAACATGCTGGCGAGCGCACCAGCGAATCCGAATACCATAAGCAACGTCTTGCGGTTGTTCTCTAAACATCCAATCGGACAAAGCTGACGTTAATTTGTGTCCTTTTTCCGCGCTATACATTCTCAGTCCAGCTTTCTGCAACCATACCGTAATCGGCCAGCGCGCTAAACGATATGAGTGTCAGCGCCTGGATGAGTACTGCCAGCGAGAAGGTGTACATGGCGAAACTGGCTGTATTGATCTCGAGGCCGAAGACCGGGACCACACATTGGCCATTTTCAGCAGCATTTGTGCTATTCCCTGCAGATGCTCCCACACAGGGAAGGCGGCTCGTTTGTAGGGTGCCTCTCTCTCGGGCTAATTGTTCCAAGGTGAGGGGTAAGAAAGAGCCTGGTACCATAAGTATTTAGAATTTTAGAATTTCCCCCCCCTTTTTTTCTAGGATATGTCGCGTTACGTACCTACACCACAGACCGCGAACACTTCAGCCGCAATGCCGTACGAGTACCATCCTAGGATCTCCCTGCGGCTGGTTGGGGTGGTATCTTCGCCCGCATACCGCGGTGGTCGCTGCTGTACGCCTTCGTCCGGCGACGGGGACTGGAAGGCAGCAGAGATATAGGATAGCATAAGGGAAGGGGTTGTCGAAACTCTCAGAATCCCGAAAATCACGAACCCCAGGTACACGCGGATGCGGGCGGAAGCCCAACAACATTCCTGGTGATGTCATAGGATCGGCAGGGTCGGTACCCCTTTGGGAATAACTTCATTTTCTATAAACATATACAAATAAGCTATATTGCGTATTCTACTTTCAACATTGTCTATGTTTTGAATAACAACTGTCATAAGTTTCCTCACATATCTTTAGGCTAGGTATAACTCCTTCAGACCTGGGTGGAACGGTTCATCCAAAACCACATGCCGAAGCCTTCCATGAAGAATATATCTCCAATTCGAGATCAACTAGAACCTTGGTCCCTTACCCACCTTGGCAGGTAGTTGAGGCGAAATCTGACTAATCGCGGCGACGTCAACTTGCAGTCACTTTTATTTAACCACGAGAGTGCCCAATATATTTCGCGATTGACTTAACCTGTGACCCTTCAGCATGCCTGCTTCTGTTTTTCTTCTTGGCCCCGGTTTTATAGGGGGAGAGATCATAGATCTCCTTCTCGTATCAAAATATAAAGTAACAACACTTGTCCGTCGCGAGTCAGCCGTTGCAGATTATGCCAATTTAGGCGTCGAGACAGTAGTTGGTAATTTGGACGACGCATCAGTGATCAGGGCCCAAGTCGCAGTTAGTGATATCGTCCTCCACACCGCAACTGCAGATCACTTGCCATCCGTGCAAGCAATTATCGATGGCATCAGAGAACGAGCGACGCAAGGACGAAAAACAATCTACATCCACAATAGCGGAGCAACTTTGCTTGCCGACACCGCCGAAGGAGAGTATAAGAGCGATACCGTATTTGACGATGAGAAACCTGAAGAGATCAACTCCCTCCCGGATTCTGCATCACATCGCCTCATCGACCTAGAAATCATCCGGGCAGGCCAGGAACTGGCCTCCCACGCTAAAATGGCCATTATGATCCCGCCCCTTATCTACGGCGTGACCAATAGGGAGAACCGCTTGTCAATCCAATTGCCGACTCTCGTCCGGTACTCTATCAAACATGGCTACGCTGGTCAGATCGGCAAGGGTCTCGCAGTTTGGAATCAGATTCATGTGAAAGACCTTGCCAGGGGATATATGGTTCTCCTTCATTGGATGGAGCGTGCGCCTGTCACCGAGATTGCGCTGAATCCGTACTTCTTCTGTGAAAACGGCCAGGAGTTGTCTTGGGGTGAATGCGCTGCTGAAATTGGCCGTACACTGAAGAGGATAGGGCGTATTGCTGAAGCCGCGCCGAAACCCATTGCGAAGGAAAACTGGGGTGATTTGTTCGGGGGTTATTCTGGTATGGTGGTTGGATCGAATGCACGACATAGGGCAAATCGACTGCGGAAATTGGGGTGGGCACCGTTGGAGAAGGACACCTTAGCCTCCTTGGCTGAAGATGAGATTCCAATCATCGCGAAGGAAAACGGGGAGTTCACAGGTTATGCGAGCGTCGTTGCGTCTTAACTGGGAGCACTCAAGCTGGGCGCTTTTTGCTTCGGAAATAACGTCTCGAATAATATCCTGTCCTCTCATCTCGTCGTGTAAGTCGTTCGAATAGTAAGATATGACTGTCTCGTGATACAAGCATCGCAACAGAGGAGTGCGCAAGCTTTGGCGAAGAACACCTGTTCGTCCCGGAAATTGATTTCAGGCATTAAAACCCGAAGCTTAAATGCTTAAATACATATATGCTTGTGGAGTGTTGCATCACAAACGTTAGAACTTCACAGAAAGGGATCTTCAAGAGATGCCCAGGTGGGAGTCGCACTTGCCGATTCCGGGCCGGTACAGGGCAGCTTCCCAATCGGGCCACCCTACCCTTCCCCGACAGTGACATCGCGACTTTTGTTGTTCCTTCATCTTCACACAAAAGCAATTCACATCCAGTTCCATCAAATTCATGTGCCATGGCTGTTCTGCATTATCTCGAATTTATCATTGGCCGGCTGCTGTACCCAATCCGTGGCCATGATTCGGGCCAAATCATTCATTGCCCGGCGTTCAAAGACCTTCCCGTGCCTAACATGACCCTCGAATCATCCGAAGCCGGCCCCTCGGGCTCCAAGCTACCGCTTCACTGTACCTGCAAAGCCTCTGACGGCAAGGGCTGTCTTCCTGAGCTGCGCTGGACCGCTCCGAACTGTCGCGAGCAAGTCAAGGAGTATGTGCTCCTATGTGAAGACCTAGATCCACCGATTCCATTCTTCGTCTTTCACCATGGCCTCTTCTGGGCAATCCCCGCCTCGGTCACCAAGGTCGAAGCGGCTAATGTCCACCCGGAGGAACTCGCTAAGATTTCCCGCCTCACTGTTGCTGGTTGGCGCTTTGTCCCCAACGTTCTCGGATTGCCGTATGTGGGAGCTGGTGCACCCCTTGGTCACGGAAAGCATCGCTACGTCTTTACCATTATCGCTCTCAATGAATCTCTGAAGTTCAAGGCTCCCGAGAAAGCTTCCAAGAAGGATATAAAGCGCGCTATGACGGGCAAGGTCATCGGCTGGGCGCAGTGGACTGGCACCTTTGAAAAGCCCTGGCCCAACTAGGTCATCACCATCAGAGCCTCTTTTACACAAGCACAAGCATCGTGGGACAGACGCGAGTGACGGATTTGAATAATGGGTCCAAGGGACTTCGGCACTGGGTGTGTATTTCTTTCCCCTACTTTCATCAGGATCCTTGATGTAAGTATTCTTAAGGAACTTAAGTCCTAATGGCAATCTATTCTTTGGCATCGTATTATTCAATGACGTGCCATATTTTCTAACTGATTTTCCCAATCGTCACTGGTAGTAACCCAAGATACCCACGCTAGTTCAAAATACCGTGCACATATCAGTGTCAGGTAACAAAGACAATATGTTTTGATAAGATATATTGTCATCCGAGATTGACATCGAGGCAATGTTTCCTTGTTTGGGTCCAGAAACTCACCGAAAGCGTCAGCTTTCCTATCAATGGCTTCCTTTCGGCATATTTTCCGAATGAAACACCCTCGTTGAGCGTTATAAAATCCAGGGATTTGAGAGCAGCAAAGGTTCCATTGCCAGTACTTGACCTGGCTGTAGACAAGAAGCAAAAGGAAAACAGCCGCGACCAGAAACCAATCGTTCGACATGATATTTACACTCGTGATACCTGTTTGCGTCATTCCTTTTGAGAATGTGCCATTGGAAACGTGCCCTAAAATGGTCAGTCGTGAAAATTCCTTGTTTATTCAGAGTTTTTGTGAGACCCAGCTGACCCGAAGGCCTTTTCGAGTGCAACTCAACCCATTTCGGGAGTTGGTGTTGTCTATTTCGACTCGTCATTCGTGTCAGATACATGCCTGATACTCCAATAATTTGTCGGAGACTTTGATGCCCGTGGTATCTATCAGCTCGGTGATTTATCTGTTTTCAATGGGTTTGCCTATCGATACACCCTCTTGCTCGTTGATATAATCCATCATCTCCAAAGCAATAGCAGTCCTTTTTGACTTCTGTCTACACAAGGACGGCCTAGTCCGCGATTTTCATCATGCCCACTTTTCAACATACGAAGCTCAAGCAGCCTCCTCAACAACAGGAGATACAGCTACGACGGAACTATCTAAACAACCACTACCCTTCTGACCCTCATTAATACTGATGTGAGTACTTGGACATTTAGAAAATCTCACGAGCTCTCGGGTTCCATTCCGCGTCTACTATATACACACATTCAACCAGCGATCACTCGAAGATTCGAATAATCGACTGCAGCCGACGATCTGTCTCGTCCGCCATCACCAGGTGCCATCTTGAGGGAGAAGCACACTGGAGATCTTGGTGGATGAAACGGACGATAATTGACAAATGAGATAGGCAACGGCGCATCTGGCTGATGTCCTCCTCTCCCCATACGGAATGTACCCCCCCTTGCACCGAGGTAGTGGCCAATTTGGCCCTCACCTTCAACGCCCGTACCGCCTTCTCAATCGCCATGACTAATAAAATGAGAACGTCAGCCCTGGCGTTTGAGGCAAAGCATACTTGACATTGAAGGATGACCACTCCCTGTTGCTGCACCCTTCCTAGGTGGAGCAATGCTGTATTTGGCCCATTCGCCTCCTCCGATCGCACAACTTCATTGAATGCCTGGGCATAGCAATTGCAGTGAAGGGAAGAAGCTTCTTCCGGCAGTGCCTCAAGGTCAATCTCTCCTGGCAAAAGAGATTGACTGGAAACAGTTTCAAATGGTTCTTGCCAGATTTTATTGAAGGGCAATTCCATGATTCTAGCAGGACCTTCTACTGTTCCTGAGACCTGAATTGCGTTCGGTGCGAGGCTGAAAGGGTAGATCGCACCACCCTGAAAGAGTGACCCGGACTGGGTGCCCGGCGCAGCGGTGTGCACGAATCCTCCAACGGGGGGTTCATCGACCATCAAACCGATCTGGGGAGAATAACACTGTGTGGAATAGTTAATACGCGGCTCAGGAAATCGGGGACCCCCAAAACTTTCGAATCCGTCAGCTCGTTCAAACGAGCTGTCCAGGCTAGTATCGGCGAATCCTGGATCGAGGTGGTTGTTGGCCTCGTTTGTGCTGACGAACTCCTGGTCCTGGATCCCATCTCCATCTGTCTGGCTTTCTACATATCCCAACCGTTATCTATCGACACCTATATACCCCATGGATGAAGTCTGCTTACCTGGAACGTCCGAGAACAACTCTGTGCAACTCGGCCACTGTAAGTCTTCCTCCGGTGGGTTGACCTCTGTGCCGGCCCTGGAGTCGCTCTCGTGCGACTTTTCCCTCGTCCCAGGACCCGAGCCGGATGCTGTAGTTGGACTCGGGATCCGACTCGGGACCCTGCGCGCCCTCTGCGCCCTCACTTCGCGGGCTGGCCTCGGTGCCCTCCCCGCAGCTCGTCGAGTCGGACGGTCAACTACCTCCGCCTCCCCCCTGCGCGTCCTTACGCCTGCCCCCGCTGATGCTGGCCGGTTTGTCTTCCTCTTGGCCGGCCGGCCCAGCGGTTGCGAGATCGAATAGACACACTCATACCCGTGACTCTCGCACCTCTCGCACGGGTAAGTGTGGCTACATCGAATCTTGGCTTGTTGACAGGCGTTACAGGTTGTGCGCATCTTTTGGTTGGGGAGTAGTTGACCGTTAGACTGGGGAAATCTCTTGATACAGACCTCAGCCATAGATATGGGAACAGGTTTAGTTGGAAAGGATGGAAATTGTTGTCCTCTCCAACGTAATGATCAACGAGTATGGTTCTCCTTGGTCTTGGATCAATTCGAGGTATTTATATTCATTTCATGATCACTTCCCCTACCCATTTGATTATCTCTACTGTCTAACAACATAGGACCAAGTTTGATTGCGCTCCTGCATTCACCAGAAAAAGGCGACACTGTTTACCCACACCTCAACGAGGTCCCCTGACAGCAATTGCCGAAACCACGAAAGTTACATGGGTCCTGAACTTTACTACTGACAAATAATTTCGTCCTACCCTCCTTGGGACCTGCGTGCAAGTACCGTACTTGTACTCTGTGGGGTCTTGACTGTGCAAGGATCAGCAACCCTATCTCACCATCCATTAGTGAACAATCTAAGTGGTCCAGTATACTTGACGATGCTTTTGGATGCTAATTGAGTTCAGTAAAGCTGTTGTAAGGTATTCACATTTCATGGAGCTCGTATGCTTCCTTACGCCAGATGCCAGCCAACCGTTGTTGCACACGAAAACGGCTGTTTCCTTTCTAGAGCAACGTCCTATTCTAGTTGATGATGCGGCGAATAAAATCAGATAAAATTGCAAGGGCATCGTTAGCCAACAGCCATGAATTCGGACTACAATATCAGCCCGATGCCTGAGAAGCTTCTCCATACCAGCGGCATCCATCGATCCGAATCCACCCGCATTTCGTCTATTCTACTCCCAGTCGGAGTATATGTTCACCCTGTAGGACAGTTGCCTGACGATCCTTATCCAGAGACAACAATTGGTGCGTATTTACTGCCTTAAAAAAAGACATTTGTTTTTAATGTCATTGCTTCGCTAGATCAAATGTCGTCCTAGCAACCATTCCTCGATATACTACACAAATTCCATTGCCATTTCTGCACTGGGCTCGTGGCTGTCCGACGTCATCTCATTTCCTGATCATAACCTGACTGGCAATTCTCGTCCAATGCCATCAGCGCCCACAAGGCAGCAGATCAAGGCTCGGGACCGCTACGACGCTTAACTTTCGGATTGAACCTTGGCGAGATGATTATGAGAGGGGAAGACTTGAATGGACGGATAAATGCATGAGCTTTTGTTAAAAACATGCTTGTTGGGACTAAAGTTCATATTGTATCTGTTATGTCCTACACCTTTCCGCCGAAAGCAATTCGATAATCCAATGTTGAGGTATCCCCATGCGCGATTTAGCTACCTTCTAATATGTGGTACAATTGACTTCACCCGCTCAATCCCACATGCTATAGCAGCGGGGTATATATTATTACCTCAAAGGCAATCTAAGAGACAAGTGCCAAAGGGCTAAACTAGAGTTACGGCCATCGCACCCACTGTGAATGCACGTTTCTTCGCCTGATCGCCATGGAAACGTGCTATTGCTTAATTCAATAGAAATATTCTTCCATTGGTTGGTCCCCTCCAACTATGTAGCACTAAGGTTTGCCTCAGGAATACACAAAGGCCGTTGGATTGCTTACCCAGGCGGGAGTGTATCACATGTACTCTCCTCTCCAGCGTGGGGATCACTCGAATACAGCATCGCCAGGATGTTATCTCACAATGTCACCGCACATGATATACACAAAAGGTTATGGATACCATTTCCAAATCGAGTTCGAAAGAACTCCATACGAGCATCAATCCAGATATGTAAATGGCCTCTCACATCTTTGGAGACCACATTCGGGCCATCCCAATTAAATTTATCATCCGAAGAGTGCCAAAAGTAGCCTACGACATAAATATCAATCATATTTCCTAGTCCCTGAACCTCGCTAGCTAATAATATAAGCCAACCACAGTGTCCATTTCCCCTATGCAGTCCCCTAGCTCATGACAACACGCCGGCTGTCCTCGTGGGACAATCCACGGAACGGAACGAGGTCGTTGTCGCACCCCGAGGCATCGTGGTCGTCTCGCCTTCGGTAGGTTCATGTCTACCAATGAAATAGTTCATTGCAATAGGAGGGTCTAACCCCGCCGCCGGCACAAACTTCCTCATATCAAATCCGGCACGGGCGCTAACAGTCTCCGGGAACACATGTGAGAAGCATTCAGGGAATTGATAGGTTGGCGGCTGCGCAAAAAGGAGATACACGTAACGGTGATGGGTATTTGGTGGTGCACGAGGAGCTATGTACGAGGCTATCGGGTCATGCTTGTCTCCGTGGTCCTTGCCAGGAACGAGTATGGATGGAGGGGATGGCTTTGTGCAATCTACCATGAGATTTGCTTGGTACCAGTGTAGGATGACTGATTGGATACGGGTTCCTGGTATGATGGCGTCGAGGTCGATGAATAGGATAATGTATTTCTCGTTACACGCGAGGTTCATAGTACTGATCTCTGGGATCATGGTGGTCTCTGGGCTGATATTAAAGTGTTCAATTTAATGCCTTCCTAGTCACATACCTCGAATGTCCAATTCCATACCTGGATCGATCCATTGGCCTCCAGGATACCGTATTTCGAGTTGGTAGCTTGGGGTCCAGGGGAAGATCTGGATTATCTCTGTCAGAAGGCTAAATAGGAGTGCGAACACTGAGATCATATTGTCTTATCATGAAATCGATCGAGAAGAACAGGTCAACTACAGTATATCAATCCAACGTTCAAATCAAGAGCAATGCCACTCGGCTTCGTGTTTCAATTTATAGACCCGCCTACCTTACGTGGTACTATGGTCTCGCGTGTACAGTCCGCCGTTGTGAATCAGTCTCGGCTTGTTTCTTGCGCCATTCCCAGCCCTGAGCATAAACCATACTGAGAAGCGGCGTGACAAAAGCAATTGCGCCCGACACAGAACAATATGTCCATTGCACACCTATATGCCTGATCAGAGGGTTGACCATGGCCGCAGCACCAGCGCCCAGAAAACAGCGCACAAGGTTGTTAGCAGCCATCGCAGTAGCAGGTGTCTCGTAGTACAAGTCGACGATGAGAATGTTCATCACGTTGTATGCCGCCGTGATACAAAAGCAAATTATGAACACCACCATAAGCGCAGCTAAGAGTGGTGGCTTCAGTGGTATCAGTACGCCGTAGACAATTATTGAGGCAGCTGCAAGGATCTGAACGGGGGAATAAAGTCAACTAATAGAAGGGGCAAGTAAAATGTCTCAGGGCGACGTACTGTCATTGGCAGGCCAATCTGCAACCTCGCTTGTTCAATGGGAAATCCAATGATATCCTGCTTTTGGTTCTTGTGTACCGTCTGACCGGCGTTCCGTCGAGTTCGCCGGTAGTTCCAGTCAACTAATACTCCGTTGGCAGTTGCACTAAGCAATGACCCTAAGCCTGCAGGAATGAAGCATAGCCCAATACCAAGGTCATCTAGATCATAGATTCTTTGGAACAATGCGGGAATTCCAGCTGTGAGGGCGTAGTAGCTGCTGAACATAACTCCATTTGCCAAAAGCACCAGTCCCACCGGTCGCTGGAAAAGCAGACGTAGAGTTGAACAGGGGTTAGGGACATTCACGCCCCTCTTGGGCACACTTGGCCCAGGTGGGGTCACTGAGGTGGTCGTCCGTAAGTAACTCCAAATGGCTCGATTCCATCCAACCGCAGGAGTCGACCCATTTCCCACAATGCCGCGGCATGTCTCGGGAAAGAAGAGCAGCATTGGCACAAAGGAGGTACCGGCTGCAATAGTAAGGAACCAAAATATTGCTTCCCAGCCTAGATACTTACTAAGAACACCTCCAAGAATCGGCCCGATGGATGGAGCAAGAATGTTTCCCAGGGAGGTAAACCCCATGTACATACCTCGCTCAGCAGATGTAATAATATCGGCTGCCACTGCAGATGCAAGGGCCACGGTGCCGCTACTGCCACAACTTTGAACGGCACGTAGAGCTAAGAGCGCTGGAAAACTGTGTTGTAGAGCGAGAGCAACATTTCCAAATATATATATCACAAAACAGAGGATGTACGCAGGTCTACGACCGGCTTGGTCTGCCAATGATCCTGTTAACATCGGAGCGAGGCCCTGGCATATCTTTGAAACCGGAGTTGTCAGTATATCCCACTAGGATTTGTAGGTTCTTCTTTAGACCATACCATGTATGTCGTGATCGTCAGATTAATTTGAGATGGACTGACTCGTAAGTCCTTTGCAATGGAATTCAATGCTGGGTAGTAGATATTGGCAGATAGAGGTGAAAAACTCGAAGCCAGTGCTGCTGTCAAAATAATGAGGCGTTTCTGTGTTGGTGTGAACACGGAATATGACTCGGTGGTAGGGGTAGCATGCAGCAAAGGCGTTTCTTCGTTGACCTCCTCCTGCTGGGGCGTTTGTTGAGAGGGATCTTGATTGTTCATGTTGGTCCAAGATAAGGGCTAAAGAGAACTTTCTGCATTCGTCATGGGCTTGATGGAGAATAAATACCCGGGTCTTTTTGGGCCGTTAAATCAACCGTGATGCCAAAAGCCCGATCACTCTTCGAGTGAATAATGTCTACTGCACTTTTACAGAGCACAAAGATCTGACTTCTCGAGAAGTTTCTTACTATAGGCAGATTTCACTAGTTCTCATAAGAGCGGCTAACATCGATAGGAATGATCGCTCCTTCATGAGACTTCCACATTCCTATATCTTAGGCCTGGGTTCGGAAGTAGGCTCTGCCTGGCCCGCATACAAATGAATAGGTCGAAACAGCTTGCCACGAGTGACTATAGTCCGTTAGTTAAGTCACTCGACCTCCAGTAACCATTTCTTACCCATGTACTCTCTCCAGTGCGCCATAATCCCCATAATACGATGAGCAAGCATCGCCGCGGGAATCATCTCTGTCTCAAAGCCACTAAATCAGTGTATTGGAACCTGCGGTCATAGTAAAGATGTCACGACTGCACTCACATTCCAGTAAACACAAAGTTACCGTAGAAGTCCGCATTGGGATACAACCCACGTGTACTAAAGTACTCGTCTTTCGCAGCGGACTCCTCAATCGCTTCGGCGACTTTTAATAGCGGTTGGTGAACGCCAGTCAAATCCTTCAGGATATTTTGGATCGGGCGCACGCGTGGGTCCATTCCCTTATACGTGCGATGGCCGTAGCCGAATAATTTTCTCTTTCCGGATTTTATTTCTTCGATGAAGGCTGGGACATTCTTTGGTTCTCCGATGTCATGGAGAGCGCGTTGGGCGGACTCTGTTGCGCCGAAGTGTAAGGGTCCGTGGGCGGCAGCCACGGCAGATATCAGACAGGATACCGGGTCGGTCAGGGATGAGGCGGTCACTAGGGTCGAGAAGACACTCAGGGCCATCCCGTGCTCGGCGTTGAGGTTTCCGAAGCGGCGGAAGCAGGATATGCGTGTAGGATCTGGGCGGTTTGTCTCGGGGTCTACGAGACCCGCCATCGTGAATAGATTCTCGTAGTAGGTCTGGTGGAGAGACGGAGACCTCCAGGGAATGCCTAGTCGGTGGGATCGCACGGCTCCGAAGACAACAGCGTAGGCGGCAACGGTTTGTAGGATGATTTGGTCGGCTCGTTTGATGTCTGTTTGATAAATGGTCGCATTTGCGGTAGCTGGGATCACATCGGGTATACAGGCCAGATAGGCTGAAAGGCCAGCTAGAATCAGCGGCAGTGGGCTGGTTTTCCTCCTGTGTATTCCATACCAGTTAAAAACACACCACTGCAGAGCGCGACCAAGGGGATCATCATACGGGAGATTGAAGATAGTCTGGCGCACAATATCAAGGACCTCTTGCATATACTGTGCCAGCCGCTGGCGTAGCTCTTCGCGTTGACTTGCTGTGGGATATGTCGCCCATAGCAGCAGATGGAACATTTCTTCGAACTCCCATCCCCAGAGTTGCTCTAGGGTATACCCTCGATACAGAAGTAAACCGTGTTCATGATCACTAGACACCAATTAACCAGACATCACGAGCACATCCGTGGGATTCTCACGAGAAACTGATAGTTGATTGTGTCACCGCTGTATTCTGCAATCCGGGATCATATACACGCAATCCATGGGCGACTTGGGTTGCGCGATTGCTATTGAGCGAAGGTGCCCGGATACCCTGCAGGTCGGTCGCCCGTACTGCGTTTTGGTTAATGGGGATCTCATAATTCACGTTAGTCCGCGAGTCACGGATGAATAGAGTGCCAGTCGACATTTTAAGCAGAATACTACAATAAAATTGAATTGTGGCGTCAAAGTCTCGTCCTGGAATTCCAGTCAAGTGTAAATATTTGTCGGTGAGAACTGAGCGGCGTGGACATAATGTGCCCGAAGGCACAAAGTAGGTTGTTTCACTTGAAACGTGCCGACAAAGATACATCGGCACATCGGTACTATTGGCTTCCAACTTGCTTTATATGATTGGCCTACAAGGAATTTGGTGTGGATAGTTTGATTGGTGCAAGTCACATTAGACTATATCGTTGTTTTCGTCATTATCACTCATTATAAGGACTCATAAAAAGCTTTTGTTCACGAACTCCCCACAAAAACCAGCGTTTACTCAGGCATGTGTTTGAAAGGGTGGGCAAGGGATTCCTGGCAGAAAGGAAGCTTGCTGACGGTCCAGATCTCGGTGTCCTACATAGAGCGAGGAGTCAGTCACACCCCAGTGAAAGTTAAGTCAAGCCCTAGCTTATTGCACTTACAGGCTTCAAGGTCTTCTTGATCTCAGTATCGAGAGTGCCGGCCTTGAGGGCAATGATCTCGGGAGCGGCATCAGGGTCATGAGCGATGGGGGAACCACACTCAGAGCAGAAGATGCGGTGGACAGCATGACCGGAAGAACCCTTGCCAGCCCAGCTCTTGACGGGACCGGCGATATTCAGCTTTTCCTTAGGGACAACAGCGACGAGTGCTATGACAAAGTCAATAATCGGATATCTCCTATGGATTTCACGCAACTAACAGTAGGTCGAGCCACTCTGGCGTTGGCAGTCATCGCAGTGGTCATAGCCAGTGACCAGAGGGGCGTCAACATCCACGGTGTACGTGACGGCTTTGCAGAGGCAGTGTCCGGAGAGAGGCATTGTGTGGATTGATTCTTTCAAGGTACTTGGAATTGAGGACCTTTGGAGAGGGGACGGGCGGGTATTTAAGAGATTCTTGTCCCCAACAGTGGAAGGAAGGTTGAGCTGGTCATCTTCGTTGATGTATCAAGTCCCGAGTACTTGCTTTTCCTCTTCGCCAATGCTTGTGGAACGGGTACCTGGTACTTCCCAAGCTACGTCATAGCTACGGAGCTGGGTTTCCATTTGAGCTTTTTCCTCCCTAACTCCACCAAATGCGACTATTTTCTCCAGTTCGGGCAATTCTAATTCCAAATAGAAGTTCCGTCAAAATTTCAAATCAGCTAGTGCTGATTATTGGTCACTGTCAGCCCAAAAACTGCAAGGCCATGACAAATTATCGTGCCCCGCCATAGCTTCATGCAAGGCGTGGGCCCCATTTACCCCTCCAAAGGCTCGACAGTCAAGCGTGGCACCCATGCCAACTGTCAGTCGATAGTTTTGCGCAATGCTGATCGGACTCCGCAAATCAGCCTTCTTGCGGAGATGCGGCCACTGCGCCTTATCTGTCAGCAATGGCTCATTCTCCGATTCTCCGACCGCTCTCCAATCGGAGCCAACACGCACTCCTTCCGGATGTGAACATTCAAGCGGCGTATAAAATGGGTCTCAAGACAACGAAGTGTGTTATTTAATGTCCCGGGACGGAAATTCCTCGATGGCCGCAATATGATCGGTCAAATTGTCCTCACCGAACCTAGAGAGACTCATCGGGCGATACGTTGGCTAGCGATTGGCACGGCTTATAGTGGGTCGTCTCAAATTTTCGATTCAATCATGGCTCCATCATCGTGAGCCTTGGACTTCCCGGTCGAGTGCGTTGACGCAAGGAGTTGCGTGAGGCTCCGAAGTCTATCTTGTGATCTGCGTTGTGATCGATCGCTTCCGACACAGAGGTGCTGGATATCAGAAACAAGCCTGGACCATGACCCGCTGACCTGGTACATATTTGTCAGTTTATGCAGGCTGTCCAAGCTGAAATCCCGAGGATTCAAACAAAGTTAGTTGAATATCTTGGCAGGCGTGTCCCTTCAAGGGACAGCGGAATAGCGGGTCAGGGGCCTCCCAAACCCCCAAAATAGATGATAGCTTCAGGGATATTCATTGGCCAATACAGATTTTGAGCTTGAGGACCTTCCAATAATACCTTTGTATACGCATCCTATGGCCTCAGTACAAGATATGTTCACGGTGGCGATGCCAGCATATGTACACTTTTGTTGGCACATTATATATCGCGGTATGTTCGGTACGCCTGTTTTACATGACAGAATGTTAATAGCTCCCATAGCTGCCTCGTCGAGCATTGTCGATCTTGTCCGCTGCACTCTGTACACGCGACTGTCAGCTACCATCACAACAAAGCTCAACTTCCCCACTTGCCTGCATCTGAGCTGCCATTCCTCCCCGAGGATTCTGACCGCCATAAACAGTGGCCTCGGCATGTTGTGCGTCACGGGCATCATCCTTGGTGATATATGCAGGCACATCAGCCGCAGCTGTGAGTCCCAAAGCGTCGTTACTGTCAGCGATCGACCGAACTTGAGCGGAGATGTAGCCGACTCCGGGTGGTTGGTTAAATGCACGTCCCTGCAGGGACGTCGCGTTAGTGATCTGTCACCAATGAACTTTCACCAGGATTCCCTGACCTCTGTAGCTTGGATTTCCTCGGCGTCTTCTATTGAGATCGCGCTTGATGGCTTCCGCGATACCTCTGCGACCTTGTTTTCGAAATTCATTTGCCGCATAGAAAGGCTTTGGGCCGTCGCTGTATTCGATCAGTCATGCGCTGCTTGCAGATAGAATATAGTTCCTACTCACCAGCTGGTCCACCCCGAGAAGGTCCGCGTCCAGTCAGCGCACTCTCAGCCTGCGCGATGGCCGAAACATCATCCTGCGTGATGCGCTGCCCTCTCTCGGCAGCGAGCTGGATTTCGGCGACGGTAGGAATATCAAAACTCATAGCTGCGCGCAAGAAAATGACTTGTCTTGCTGCATTCTGCTTGATCTCACATGTTGTTGTTCTGCTATATACTTCGTCTTTAGATTCAGTGATGTCACGGTGAGGGCATATCAACCGACCGAACTTTGCCTTCTCTCGTCAGTGGTGGGGGCGCGAGCGTATCCAGACTTGAATAGAATATTCAACTCTTCGACCAAACAGAAATTGCGGGGGATGCGCGATACCCCCAATTTGCCATGTCGCCTAGAGGACGACCCCCCTACCACCTCACTCCAAATCACCATCACCCCGTGGAACGATGTCTGGAGTAAAGTTAACGACCATCCACATTTCGTACAACGCAGTCAAGATTATCCAGAGATCTGTAAGGCAGAACAGATTGCTCAAGTGTCGTTGACTAGTCATGTTTTGGTGGTTGGCTCATTCACAACGGGGTAGGGCAGCTTCTGAGCACCGTTCCATGGATGACCTGCTGCAGATTGCCCCTGTCAGTGCCACCGCAACCAAACCCAAAAAGGAAAGAAAAGGTGTCGAATGAGATTCCTCATGACGGGCCAGCTTCCATGCTGCGTCGCCATCGACCGCTCCGGCCGAACGACGGCAACTGGATATCCAACCACGAGATCTGGCGAGTCCCACGTTGCGTGACTAGGCATGATAGCACACTGGACCCTTGCCATGAGTAGCACGCCTCCCTTGAGTCTATAGAGTTTGATGACCTCGGTAGTGTGAGACACATGGCTACGAATTCAGGTCACGGCCATGTACCCTTGCAAAAGTTTCACGGAGTTGTTCAGTGTCTTTTGGATTTCCCCTTGCCAAAGGTTATACGTAGGAACTTTCAAAGCACACGGTAGTCATAGTTACAAGACTACCTGTCATATAGGATGGCAGTGTATTGTCAATCCAAATGTCTTGTAATTTCATGACTTCATATACTGGTTCTTTTGTCTCACTCTAAGAGTCCTTTTTGATTAAAAAGGCCCTGCGGAGTATATACCACTCAATACCCTCGGGTCCGAAAAGGTTTATAAGCAACATCGTGACAAATTCGGCCGGCGTCAATTCTAACCGTAATATCTCAAGGAATATATTTAGACATGCTTATCAATTGTCTATAAATTTGGAGTTATATAATATTACATGAAGTTAAAACCCACTGATCAGGGAGTTCAACCCTTAAAATTGAACTAAAGTTTCAACATACAATGCTTATTTTCAACAAGCGCCTAAGCGTCATCAGAAAGAGGATATAATTCCATCAATGGAGGTTACGCTAAACTACCTAGGGCCTACGGCCCTCCTTACGCTGAGTTGTCAGGCGATGAGAGGAAATAGCAAGACAACAAATCAAGGATTAAAGATGACAACCGCTCTTAATTTCGTTTCATCCGGATAGAATGTGGCAATCCAATACTACGAAATCTTCAATCTTCCATCAAGTAGAAGTCTCACTATACACTCATGGTCGTGGGGTGTAGCTAGCCTAGACGCTGTTGTTTGAGGATCTGCGCCGTGTTCGAGCGATATAGGGATGATATTCCGTCGCCTATCATTAACAGCTCGATATAATGGCGAAGGGGCATACCATTTTAGATCATCGACACGATAATGCAGCAAATTTACCACCGCCAGATTCCCTAACTAGTACCGTAGTGAAGAGGGGCGCCACACTATTCCCTTGTCTGCTAGTGTATTAAGGAATAACAATAGTCAGCCGCGCATGAAGTCCTTATCTTTGAGAAAATGAAGTAGGGTTTTAATTTATGTGTCCAGGAGGCGCTAGAGGCAGGAAGATAACAATACGTACAGTTATTCATAGTATTGAGTAAACATACCGGACATATCCTTCTACTACGTACCCTATATAAGGCGAGAAAAACCAAAACCCTACAGAGGACCTTTCTACGTAGGTACTAAACAATTCTTAGTAGGCAGTTGGACGACCTCCATTACGAGAAATAGTTGTTATCAGTTTCGCCAGCGTATGTGTGCGTAGAAGAAATATATATAGAAGCGTTCCAGCGGACCCCCGTCAAAACGAAACTTAGTAAGAAAAGAACACAGCAAAACGACGCCCAACAGGCCTTCCAAGATGATATCGAGCAAAGCACGGCACAATAGGACAAGCCATACCTAGCTAGCAGGCGCGTTAACACCATGAAGTGTGTCGTCTTGGCTGGCGTCGTCTTGCGTTGTAGGGCTTGTATTGCTTGGTCGTTTCTAAAGCCTTATGCATTCTCGCAAAATAGAAAAGAAAACGGAAAAAAAAAGAAAAAAGAAGAACAAGATTGGGTTGGGTTGCCAATGCTCGTTAGGTTTTGTTGGTTCGCTTTTCGTGGCGATAGACGTAGGGGCTAGAGACTGCGAAGCCTCTAGATCGTTTAGTTAATTTCTTCTTCATAGAATCTGCCCCCAAGCTAGTGCGGTCGGAAGTATTCCAAGCTTCTCGCCAAAACCAGCACAAATTACGAATTCTCCGGGGCTTCGGCTGTTCTCGATATCTCTAGAGTTCTGGGATTTCTGGGATTTGTCTTTGATTTGGAATTACATGAAAACCCGAACATCCGAAACGTTTGCCCCTACTCTTTTTCTTCGACGTATAGACATCTTGACTTTTGTCGAACTCAGACTCCATCTACTTCTTGATCTTCTATATAATGGAATCTGAAGCATTCGTCAGCGCGTTCCTCGACGCATGCGCCGACGGAGATCTTCCAAACACCCAAGCACCCATCTCCAGCGGGCGATTAACTACTGAGGACCTCGACGAGGGACTTCAACTCGCGACGGAGAGGACACACCCTCATTTTGCGGCCGCTCTATTCGACGCCGGAGCTCGCGCGACCTCTGCGAAGGACTTCCTTGTCGGGACACAACCGCAGATGCCAGGCATTATTCGCCAATTCTTCGACCATGGTCTTGATCATAATGCGTCCGCTTCTACCGGCGAGCCTTTCCTATGGTAAATTGTCCACTGAGGGACCTAAAGATCTCGTGCTGACTTCTAGTAACAGCATTCTGTCGAACCCTGCATCCGCCCGCGAATTCCTCGTAGGAGGTGCTGACCCAAACCGTTGCAGCCCGAGGCCACCATCTCCCCTGGCGATTGGAGGATATCCCCTCGCCCGCGCTATCGCGACCGTCCGTGGAGATGATGTATCTCGAATTGAGCTACTTATTGCATACGGGGCCAAGCTAGAGTCGCATCTACTCTTTAGAGCCATAGCTCCACGCGTGAGGGAAAAGGAATTCACGATTCCTTCTCGCCAAGGGTCTCTATCCTAATGTAACAGATAGAACATGGGGCACCCCCTACACCGCGCTATCGATCTTGGTCTGCCGAATATCATCAAAGCGCTGCTAGACGCGGGAGCAGACCCCACGGCTCGACCAGTGGGCACGCGATACCATGACGAGTCTCCGTTGCAAATGGCTGAGAGGTCACAACGTCCTAAGAAGCAGGCTATGCTTGATCTCCTTCGGCCTTAACAGGTTTACAGTTGACTATATAGGGCCATACGACGGTTAGTGTCAGATACCTACATATGTCAGCTAAAGTGAGGCGAAATGAATGCGAAAACATAAAGGTGACAGGGGATATCAGGCTCTCGACGTGTGGCGGCTTAACCGAGACCCTCATACCTAGACCTCGTAACCGCCCGCGAGCCGCCCTCTGAGGGTGACCCTCGAAAAAATTTCGATCACAAACACGACAAGTATAGAAAATTCTATGATAGCATAAAACGTGCAAGTTGTGTTTGTATTCAAGTTATTGACACCCAAGACATTATGGCAGTAGTAGTATCACATGACCCCTGTCTACCCTTCTCGTTCGACCAATCACAAACCTGCCAGCATCCCGTTACCGGGATTGAACGCTGCCCCTCTGCCTTTCCCCTGTTCTATGGTCAAAAAAAACCCAGGTGAAGACAATAGACAGGGAATTTGACCACAGTTTTCGTTTGATATGCCACCTAAGAACTCAACTATCAGGTTGTGTCCGCCCAAGGCTCAGAAATGGAGGGGTACGAGCATCTATTAATCCCCATTCAAAGAAGTATGCTAAGGTAACCATACACAGACTACCCAAAAAAGGAAAGAAGGCGTGTACTATGTGCCGCCAGCAAAAGGTACATATGTATTGATGACTTCCCCTTTACAGAGACTGTATTGACTCTAGTAGGCTAAATGCGATGTCTGGCGCGATGAGAGCGTACCGTGTTCCAGATGCCGCAAACGCAATCTCGAGTGCACCATTGATGACAGCTTTACAAGAGAGCACAAGCGTCGGTAAGAGCCTGAGACAACGAGTAAGCCGGAACGAATCCACTTCTTACATATATTTCTCCAAAGCCGATACATCGCATTAGAACACGAGAATGAGCGGTGGCGCCAACTACAAACCTCCCAGCAGTTGAACCCCGATTCCGTGCCGATTGCGTTATCCACAGCGGCAACGGAGCTAGGAGTACCGGCTATGCTGAAGTCGGATGCTCAATTGGATGATTCGCAGGGTTTGTCGCTGGCATATCCCCAATATCATCTTGCACCAGCGGGCCCCGCGCCGGCTCTGATGATGGGAGGAAATGATCCCACAAAGCCCCGTTCACTGAAGAGCGTTACCATCACAGGAGGAGAGATTGACGACCTGTACCAATTGTAGATGTTCCCAACAGCTCTGGTCAGCTTGTCGCTAAGATCTTACAGGTTCTTCCGTCACTATGCCTCGTTCCTCCCCATCCTCGAGGTGCAGACCACGCCGAATGCGTACTTCACACAGTCCCCATTCCTGTTTTGGGCCGTCATCGGCGTCGCCAGTCGATCGTATTCCCGGAACCCCACTTTGCAGACTGCGCTGGCCCAGGAAGTCACGGAAATGGTATTCCTGTCGGTATTGTCGACGTGCGCGCCGTGGTATACCATACAGGGACTGTTGCTCCTGCTGACTTGGCCGTTCCCCAAGGAGAATCGTCCAGATGTGACATTCCCTCTGAGTGGGATGCTCTTGCATGTAGCGATGCAAAACGGTTTCCATATTCCGATGTCGAGCCATGAGTTTTCCCGAGTGAAGATACCGGCGTCGTCAGACTTGGATATGGTCCGACGCTCCGAACTGTGGGCCCATTGTGTCCTTGTATACCAAAGGTATGTACTCCTCATTTAAAGTGTTCCCGAGCGAAATCACCGTGCTGATTCGTCGTAGGTCGTGTGTGATCAAAGGGCAGTCTCCGCGAAATCTGGTCAGTTTGGCACAGGATACCATCCAACGCCAGGTGCTGTTTGATAAGATTGCTCCACACCTGGTTCAGAAACTCAGATGCCAGGAGGTCGTTGGGAAATGCAGCGAGGAAGTTCTGGAGAATGGAGTTCGTGCCATGTCTCTGGACCAGGAGCTGGCTTTGGACATTCTGTTGCGGAAGTACGAGGGAGAGGTAGATGATATTGCATTGCAGGCAGTAGTCGGTTTGTCTCTGATATGGGTCCCCTCGGCAACATTCCATCCACTAATGCTTATTTCCTTCTTACAGATAACGAGAAGTACCACCTACTCCTTTGCCGTATGGCAATCCAAAGCTTCCATTTCTACAAGAACCAGACACTCGTCTCCAGTGGTTGTCTTCCGCGTCTTATCGTCACCGCTTGCAACTTGATCGACTATATTCAAGGGTTGGCGGATCGTATGGGATCTCTCTTCATGGCACCTGTTCAAATAAGCTTCGGTCTACTCTTGGCTTCGATGTCACTGTTGCGGATTCTCAAAAGCGATTATACCTCCAGCGGACTGGATACAAGCCGTGCGCAGGTCTCATTCTTCGCCACCATCAATTTGGCTAAGCAAATGTCCACCGACAGAAGCGATACAGCTGCTAAGATGATCACGGTTTTGAATCAATTATGGATTAGCAGCAAGGCATTCCGCAAACCCGATGGCTCGGAATATACCGCACTTCGAATCCGCAGTCGCTTGATCCTTAGTCAGATTTTGGATGCTGTCTGGTGGTGGCGCGATGAATATGACCCAAACGTGCGCGCTAAAATGCAAGGGACGGAGTCTGTTGACGGACCTTCCAGAATCAACATGCCTCCGGGCATCGAGGCAGGGCGTGCTATAATGGGAACAGATCCCACTCTAGACGCCAGGGGAATTCTTCAGAGCGCCGGTGCTCTGCAGGGAGAGTTCCAGATCAACGATGATTACCTCACGAACTTCGAGTGGCTGAGTGACGAAATTTTCTCATTCCCTCCAGATGCGTCGTTGCCGAACAACCTACCGTGAGCGCAGTAGTTGACCATGGAACCCATACTCAAGGATCCATTTTCCGTTTGCATTTTCGCTCTCCGATCGAACTGAAATGACATTGTAGAGAGGGCCACCGGCCACGAAGGGCGTATACCGGTCATACGCCCTTCGTGATCCCAACTAGCTACATATGGAAGCTAACCTCCGGGCCCAGTATCTACTCCAAACCCCGGCATTGCCGGTCTCGGCGCATCCGCAAATTTACCTCTGTACCTCCAAAAGCTCTTTAACAACATTCGGACATGCCCACGAACCGCAGATCCTGGCTCGAGACGTCGGAATAAAGATCTCATCAGCAAGTCTAAGCCACTAGGTCACGCAACCACGGGAGCAATACCATGCAGATTGAGTTGAACGCGTGGCCTTACAGCCCGGGGTTATGGATTCTCCAGGTGCCATGTTTAGCACTCCACTTGGCTGATAAGGAAATCGATTGCATACGATCGGGTGAGGAAGCTTAGTTCGGGGGATCTCCGGTGAATTAGATATGGAGCCACGGAGGGAGTCCACCGGTATTCTTCCTCTGACAATGCACTTTTATTAACTGACAAGCAACCTCGGGATACTCGGTAGATAACTACCTCAACGTGCCATCCATGGATGACATTTGAATTGCCTGTTTATATTGGAGGCGGTCAACACATCGTAAATCCCCGCTTTATCGTCGGCTCACCCTTCTCGCGTTCCTCCAGCTTTGGCTTCCAGTCTTTGTCACCGGAATTATTTCTATTGGTCAAGATGTTCTCGCAATTTACCCCAGGTTAAGGAGCTCATGTGTCCATAGTTCGCAAAACTCTTAGCACGGAGTACTCCGCACAACCCTCGTTCCAGTCACGTTTTCACATAACATAATATTAAATGCAATTTTCAGACAGTTATTATTCCCCCTATCACGCGATACGCCTCTCCTCACTTTACATATCTCTGGCCTTGGGTGTGAGCCAATGGGGAATCCCGATTTTTTGTCGCCCATTTGAACCCCCCTGCATGTCCGTGGGGCCTCCGGTTTGAGACATACTAGATTCGAACTAGCGCAGCACCGACCTTTCACTCTCGGCTATCCAGTCCATCAAGCAATAGAAGCCCGCTAGAAAACTCTCCCCACATTTGAGCCATAGACGGGTGGCCCATTCCGCAGTGCTTGTCTTGTCCTACGTGAGTCAGCTACTAACAGTTAGGGACTCCGAGTAGCACTGAGAGCCTCAAATAGCCTGAAGATGAAGTTGGACATTTGACAGGCACTCTATTATTACCCCAGTTATCATCTAAATTTGACTTATACGCAGAGATAAGAGGCTACTCCCGGCTGTTTCCTCATTTGCAGGGATTAAATCCCCGTATCAGTTGGGAATATGTCCATTTCCCCCAAACTGAATATTAGCCCCGGTGATGGGCCGACAAGGCTTGAATTAGAGACATCGATTGGCTAAGTACCATTTTAGCTTCAAATTTAGTGGCAAAGCTAAGTCAATAACGGCAGGCTCACCCTTCTTCCTCCGTCCGGCTTATCACTAACAAGCTCTCAGGGGATTTGCTTCTGTGTCTTGGAATTTCCGTCCGGGCTACTTACTATGTGGTACGGAGTAGACACTCGATGTCTCCAATTACTTTGAAAAGATGTACAATATGCTTTGTTCTGTAGTAACTTCCTGGGTATGTTGCCTTAAATCCCCACATTCCTTTGTTTTGAACCCCATAGCACGAACTGCGCTGGATTGCATAGTCCGAGGTAGTCGAAGGTAACCCAAGAAACGCCACCAAATATCTAGATACTCAAAAGATACGATGAATGGTCTCCGGATTAATGCACAAGCAGTCAACATAAGAGGTCTGTGAGTTATCTCGGATATTGTTTGCTTCTTTTTATATGCGCACCACTTTCCTCCCAAGTACCTGCAGCCACTCACCTCTGTCGTCTGATCCCTCACTCCCTTGTCTCTCTTCCCCCACTTCTTACCTTCCAATCAATTTCCTACCCCATTCGGTTTCATCTCGGGTTACATCCACCCCAGGATAAGCCGACGATATCCTGTTTGGGCGATAAGGCGGGCTTCCGACGGCCTCGTCTTCAACCAGCCTTATATCATATTCCACTCCCCCTTGTTGCTGCTTTCTTTTTCTCATTTCACTCGTCTCCCTGTAAAATTGGCATCCGTGCTCCATACATCTCAACATGGAGAAGGACGAGTCTATCGCCGTCACCACCGGTGCGATGGTCGACGAGACTGCACCTGATGAGAAGCTCAAGCAGCTGCGTGACCTCAAGAACCACCATCACTGGGATCCAAACATGCCCGAGGATGTTGTTGAGGAACTCGATGAGGCTTTGCACACATCCGATAAGCGTACCCAAGAGGCCATCGCTCAGGAACTACTCGAAAACTCCCCATACCCCGAGGTTCGGTCCGCCGTCTCCAATGTCGATGAGGGTGGATCTGTGAACACTATTCGCGCCTGGGTGATTGGCCTTGTATTTGCGACCATCGGTTCTTCCCTCAATATGCTGTTCTCCATGCGCCAGCCTTACATTGTCATCCCCTCATACATTGCGCAGGTTGTTGCCTACCCAGTCGGAAAGGCATGGGAAGCGTGGATGCCCAATTACACCCTCCGTATCTTTGGATACGAAGCTGAACTCAACCCGGGTGTTTTCACCAAGAAAGAACATACAATTGTGGTTATCATGGCAAACGCCACATTCGGTGGTGGCGCCGCCTACGCGACGGATGTTCTCTTGGCTCAGCGTGCCTTTTATGGACAACACTTCGGCTGGGGGTTCGAGATCCTCATGTGTATCTCGACTCAGATGCTGGGCTTCGGCATGGCTGGCTTCTTCACCCGCTTCTTGGTGCAGCCCGCCGCCATGATCTGGCCGTCGACCCTGATCAATACCTCCCTCTTCACTGCACTGCATGATCGCAGCAAGCCGGATCCCACCAAGGTCGCGGGCTGGAGGATCGGCAAATATCAGATGTTCCTATTTGCTATGATTGGCTCTTTCTGCTGGTACTGGTTCCCCGGCTACATTGCGCCGTTCCTGAGTATCTTTGCCTGGGTCACCTGGATCAAGCCCGAGAACGTGATAGTCAACCAGCTCTTTGGTGGATTCAGTGGCCTCTCGCTTCTCCCAATGACATTTGACTGGACCCAGATCTCTGGGTTCAACTTCAGTCCCCTGATTGCTCCGTGGTATGCTATCTCCAATACGATGATCGGCATGTTTCTCTGGTTCTGGATTGTCACTCCCGCCATTCACTACTCCAATCTCTTCTACTCTCAGTACCTACCAATGAGCGACTCCAACAGTTACGATAACACCGGTAATGTGTATGAAGTCTCCAAGATCCTTACTCCGGAGTTTACCTTTGACACCGAGAAATACTCGAACTACTCCCCTCTCTTCCTGTCGACAACCTTCATGCTGTCCTATGGGCTGTCGTTTGCCAGTATCATTGCCGTCCTCGTTCAGGCCGGTCTTTTCAACGGCCCGGACATTTGGGCTCGATTCCGTCGCGTCGGAAAGGAGGAAGAAGATGTCCACGGCCGTCTCATGACGCGCTACGCTACCGTTCCCATCTGGTGGTACTTGGGCGTGTTTGTGACCATGACCGCAATTGGCTTTGGTGTCGTACTGGGCTGGCCTACGCACATGAGCTGGTGGTCATTCATCATTGCCCTTCTCATTTCCGCCCTTTGGTTCGTTCCCATTGGCATCGTCAAGGCTGCCACCAACATCGATATCGGCCTCAATGTCATTACTGAGTTCATCATCGGTTACATGCAGCCCGGCAAGCCTATGGCTATGATGCTGTTCAAGACCTACGGTTATATCAGCATGTACCAGGGAATGTACTTCACACAGGATCTGAAAATCGGTATGTCCCGTTGTCTCCCTGGTGTCGATTTGATATACTAACTTATTCCACCAGGCCACTACATGAAGATTCCTCCCCGCGTGACTTTCACAGCCCAGATGGTCGCTTGTTTCTGGTCATCCTTGGTGCAGATCGCCACCATGAACTGGGCTCTGGGTGCAATCAAGGGCGTGTGCGACCAGTTCCAGCCTAACCACTTCACCTGTCCCAACGGTCGCGTGTTCTTCAACGCCTCCGTTATCTGGGGTGTCATCGGACCCGCTAGGATGTTCTCCATCGGCCAGTTGTACTCACCTCTGATGTTCTTCTTTCTCGCTGGCGGCCTCCTCCCCGTCGCGATCTACATCGGCGCTCGTTTCTTCCCCAAGAGTCCGATCAAGTATCTCAGTGCCCCTATCATCTTCGGTGGTGCTGGTCTGATTCCCCCCGCCACCCCCCTGAACTATCTCTCCTGGGGTATCGTCGGATTCGTCTTCAATAAGTACATCCGTGACCGCTGGCGCGGATGGTGGATGCAGTACAACTACGTCCTGTCCGCTGGTCTGGATGTCGGTCTTGCTCTTTGCACCATTCTCATCTTCTTGACTCTCAACTTGACCGACACTAGCTTCCCTGAATGGTGGGGAACAAGGATCACCACCAACACCCTGGATGTCGAAGACAAAGCCATTCGGAACCCTATCCCTACGGGTCAGACCTTTGGTCCCGCCAAATGGTAGAAGGTCGAACTTATTATCTGTTACTTTGGTTCCTATTTCCTGCTGAGGAGCAAACTGCGGTCGGGGGTTATTACTGCTCTTTCGGATATTATTCACGTCAGCCACGAATAGTCACGATATCATATCATAGTATTATTACACCATTGATTTTTATTTCTTCACCTTTTTCCAATTTAATATCCCGAGTTCATCCGTCTGAGCCTCGACGGGCACCTCATAATACAGCGAATGACCTAAGTCTTAAACAATCTATATCTTCTGGCTTCTTGTCGCCTTGACTCCTTTTCTTGGCTTTCATAGTACACCATCAAGGAGGTTTTGTTTTGAAAATACCGAGATTCAATACAAAAATATATTTTAAAATGACATATGTACACGCCTATCAGATTCCCAATATTTGACAGACGCCCAAATCGAAATCGACAAGCCAAAAAAAGGAAAGTCATCAGCGACTGCGTGGTAGAACACCTACCCCAAGGCAAGCGATGAACCGACTCAGCCATTCTCGTCGAATCATGACAAGCAATGGTGATCCAGACAAAATCCAAGATCCCATTCCATTCCACCCTAGGTCCAAACTATTCCCATCCGTAGAAACACCCTCTTTACAAGGGTGTATGTTTTTTATATCCAAAGGCCCAAGACCCTCAAACCCGACGACGACGCATACCAACCTGCAAAGCAAGCGGCTTCCGCAGGAATCCCTCACGCGTCTCCATAGGTCCATCCTGGTGCATCTCGAACTCGTATAGTCGGAACACAGTAGCACAGATAACGAGGAGTTCCATCTCGGCGACGTTACGACCAACACAAGCGCGAGGACCGTGGCTGAATGGAATGAAGGCGGCCTTTTGACGAGCGCTGAGACGCTCGGGACTCCATCGCTCGGGCACGAATTGTTCCGCGTCGGCGCCCCAGATCTCCTTCGAGCGGTGGATCGTGTAGCTAGGTACTGAGAGAACGTCGCCGGCTTTGAAGGTGTGGCCGCAGATCACGACGGGGCCGGAGCCGGCGGGGATCTCGCGGGGAAGACCCATTGATGATGTGCTGTGGATGCGCATTGTTTCCCAGATTACCCATTGGAGGCTAGGGTTTGGTTAGTTTGGGTATGTATTTGTGGGATTGGTGGGTGCGGGCTTACTAGGGGATTTCTTTGACCATGGCGTGCGAGGGAACTTCAATGTCCTTGTGGATGGCTTCGTCCAGGGCTTTGCGCAGCTTAGGGAGAACGTGCGGGGTGGTCATGCACCAGTAGAGGATGGCACAGGCGGTGTTGGAGGTGGTGTCGGAGCCGGCGATCAGTTGGGTGAGGGCCTCGGCCGTCAGTTCGGCGCGTTCAAGTCGGTTACCGTTTCCGTCCTTGCCTTCCATAAGACGGGCGAGCAGATCCACACGAGTGTTGTTGGCCATAACCTCCGGCTTAAGACGCTCACTGACACGGGCGATGGCAATACCAGCAAGATTTTCAACTGCTTCCAAACCTTCGGAGAAGAAGCGGTCGGGGATGTACTTGGCGAAGGGGATGATAGATGGCATGCAGCCCAGGGTGGCGGAAACCTCTCCTCGACGGTTCAGAACTTCGACGGCGGCGACATACTTCGGAGGGTCCTTGGGGTCCAGACGCATCTCAGCAATATCCTGGCCCTTCTCGAGCATGCCGAAGGGAGCACCGAAAGCCAGGTCACCAATGATATCGAAGGCCAAGTAGTTGAACCAGTTGAGGGCGTCGAGGCTGACATAGCCGGTCTTCGGGTTACCCTGGAGATCGGACAGGCGGTTCCATTGCTTCACAAACTCCTCAATGTTGCCGTGGATATACTGCTCGAATTGGCCAATGGACTTGGCACTGAAAGTGTGGGAAACGGTCTTGCGCTTGCGCGAGTGCTCGGCACGATCACGGGTGTTGAACAAGCCACGGCGAATAGATACAAAGGCATCGTAGAAGTCCCTGGGAGGTTGTCAGTTTCAGCGCAGGTGTCCGGGGCTGCGGCATTGACGTACGCTTTCAAGAAACCATTGCCGTGTCCGTAAACACCCTGGATAGCTGCATCGTCGGCAATAGAGACTTGGGTAGGTGAGATGCGGACAAGCTTTCCATGTTTCTTGTGGGCCTCGTCGATCGTCAGGTACTTTTGACCCCGGCGGGCCTGCAGCAGGAGCCAGACATTGGTGAACGCGGCAAATCCTGCAGAGGGAATGTCGCGCAGGTGCGACTTTTGCACGTACGGCACCAAATAATAGGCTACAACGAGACCGACAAGAATAATCGGCACATTCTCGAGTGTCACAAGCATGGTGAAGTGTCGTATAGGAGCGTCGAACAAAACAACTCGGGGGAAAAAAGGTACCAGCCCAATGCAGAAGGATAATGCCAATCAATAAGATATAGAAGGTACGTTCAAATAGAGAAATCAGCTCAGATCCATGACCAAATGCGCGAATCCGACTTATTTATGAAAAGATGGATGAGTGGTCATCGAATCATCCCCGAGGGTAAGGCAAGGCAACGGGAAGCAATTTCGGTAGTGTGGAGTTTGGACACTGGCGGCGAAGATCCGTGGAGAGTGCCGTCTCAAGACTCCGAACCACCGGCATCCACGGGTTCGGTTATTGGCTTGGGGAGTTCAGGCAAATCAACGGTCGCATATTGGCGATGAGTTTGCCTCCATTTCCTGTTCCGCGTAAATCATTGGCGGTCGATTTGTTGGAAAAGAGTGCGGGGGTAACCAGCACGGGGTGGTCTTGACGCCTGGTTTATAAGGCCAAAATTGATGTCATTAGTAGCCTTGAAAGTCAGGCATAAATATACATAACTAGTTAATATCAAGCATAAATCACGAGGTCGGTGTATAACTTGCATAACTGGATGTGTTCTTATATGTAAGTGTAGGTACCAGATTTTAGACCGCGGATACGAATGTCCCGATCTGGGTGCCGCCGCTTTATGAGGGCGCTTAGGGTCCTACTCACTAATATTTCACAATATAGGGTGATTGCTTAGTGAACACTCAGGTTTGCTCAGTGAGCGCTTAGGGTATGCTTAGTAATATCTAAATATTCCATACAGGAGAAACGGGTAGCCGAAATACGGTGGGCCTATAGTATTCCTACGGTATTTAGCTTTATACCGTATTTCAAAATCTTTATATGGATTACTATAGTTCATCAAGTCTCGTATTTATAACAATACTACATTTAGAATCAAATGCCACGTAATACAAATTATATGCTGGTTGGTATAATAGTCTATATATTATATTAGTAAGGCATACTATAGAGGGGAGAGAAGCTGTATTTATTTTACCGGTGCTATCTAAGAGATCCTTAGGTATATACTACACGGTAGAATTATTAATATAGCTAGCCTCCTAGTCTAATAATAAGATAATAAAGATATTATAAAGATATCATAGATTATCTCAGATTCCCCTCCTAAAAGGGTGTTACGCACTGCATAACTGGTCACAGCTAGGTTAGAAGGGTTCCGGGTATACTTGTGGGGCACGGTACATGGATGTATTATGTATTATATATTGTCCTAGATCTGGTCTGTATATCGCGAGCATGGGTTAAATATCGGTTGAACGAGTCTCCGACGGCCAGGTCCGTGTTGATACTGATGTATCCTTTAGCTAGGTTTCTCCTATTGACCCATAAACAACAAACATGGCATATGTGGTTGTCGAACAAGGTGGGACAGCTCGTAATTCCTCCTGTCATTATTGACAACAGCCTCCGATGAAGTGGATGTTATCGGGCTAACGAGAGACTAGGTCTATGTAGCAAGCTCAACTCACTTCCACCAATGCCCGGACCAGACAGCAATCTAAACACCCTCCTCGTGGACGACCGAGCCCTTCTTGCCAGTGCCCATGGTCTCGGCGAAAGTGACAGTGGGCTTCCACTTGGCCGAGGTACGTGGGGTCGTCTCCTCCATCATCTTGTCAACCTGTTCCAGGGACAGGCCCTTGGTCTCCGGAATGATGAAGTAGGAATAGACGAACGCCGCAGTGCAAAGGCCACCCCAGATGAAGAAGACAGACGATTTAAGGTCTCCCTGATCCTTGTTAACCATATAAGGGGTGATGACGGCAATGATCTATATGCGAGCGAGGTTAGAATAAGAATCACTAGAACTGGGGAGGGAAAGGGGCAGCTTACGGTATTCCAGAGCCAGTTTGAAGCTGTCGACAATGCAACACCACGAGAACGGATGGGGAGAGGGAAGATCTCGCCAATGACGATCCAGGCTCCAGGACCCCAGGTGGAGGCGAAGAAGGAGATAAATATGGCGATGAACGCAATCTGGGCATTGACAGCAGGAATATTGTTTGCCACGGATGTGCCATCAGGGAGAGAGTAGGTGTGGTTAAAGCCGACGGTGACACCGATGATGCCGACGAGGAACTGGCAGACCATCATACCGAACGCACCGTAAATAAGAATTGTGCGACGGCCGAATCTCTCAACGGTGTAGAAGGAGATGGGAGTGGACCCGACATTAATTAGGGTGAAAATCAGTGAGATGAGGAAGACATTGTCGATCGCACCAGTCGACTGCAAGAACGGGGTGGAGTAGTAGAAGATAAAGTTGACACCGGTCCTGGAGAAAGTCAGATATCGAGTCTGTCATCATATTGATCAGGCCTCCGCAGAACTTACCACTGTTGCATCATCTGCAGAGAAGTACCCAGAATGGTGCGGCGCAAGTTCGACTTTTGATCCCGAAGGCCACCTGTGAAACAGCTGTACCAGCTAGAGACCCAGCCGCTTGTAGGGATGATCGAGCGCTCATATTGCTCGTTGGCCACAATCTCCGTCAGTTCGGCGTCGATAAACGCCGAGTCGCGAGGCTGGCCACGAAGCCGGGCAAGAGAATCGGCCGCATCTTCAACGCGGCCCTTCTTGACGTAGTAACGTGGCGATTCAGGAAGGAAAAACAGGCCGATGGCTAGGACCAAAGCCCAAGCAAACTGGATGGCGATAGGGATACGGTAGGCTCCAGTGTCCGATCGGTTCTCGGTGGCGTAGACTACGCAGGACGCAGTCAACATACCAATAGTAATGCAGAACTGGTATCCAGCGACGAGGGCTCCACGGATTTTCTTGGGGCACTAGAACAAGGAAGGGGCACGGGTCAGGTTGATCTTTACCGCGAGCCAGAAACGATTTGGAACTTACAATTTCACTCATGTAGAGGATGACAATGGCAGACTCGAATCCGACGCCGAATCCGGCAATTAAACGACCGGCAACGATCAAGCCTAGAGCATCGTCGCCGAGGCCAGTACACATCTGAATGACCACACCCACCATATAGATCATACAGCCAAAAATGACAGTCCACTTTCGACCAATCCACTCGGCCATATCACCTCCAATCAGGGCGCCAAAGAAAGTACCGGCAGACAGAATGGACACGACGAGAGAAGAATTTGAACTAGTTAGAGCAGTAGCTTCAGGGCCTTCCACCATTTTAATGAACATGCTCGAACCGCTGACGCCGTTAATGTAACTAGAGTCATAGCCAAAAAAGATACCACCGAACGAGGCAAAGGCACAGATCAGGTAGGCTTTCCAAGTAACCGGTGCCTCGATGCGGCTGGCATCAAAGGATGGCTCAACAACAGAAGCACGACGTTCGGGCATGATTGCTCTGTAAAGAGAGCCAAGGCACAGGTAGACACACAGAAAAATCTCGTGGACGGGCGAGGGCAAGGGGTTTTATAAGACTCCCGGACCCCAGCACCCCCGGACCCCCGGACCCCAGACAGTCATGTCACTAGCTGCATATGTACATGTAGTTAGAGAATGGGGAAATAACAGATAGAAAACTGGGTCACTAGCTGTGGGTCCGTATGGAGTCTACCAGAAAAGACTTTTGCTATCGCTATCTCCGACCGCCACGCTAAGTGCTTCGGTAGAATACTCCATACTCCGTATTAAGACCTCTGACCTCGGTAGAGGCACTCTGCGTGCAGCCCTGGAACTCGTTTCCCTATTGGTGATCCGGACCGATATTAAGTCTTGAAAAATTTGCCGGGCATCTATTTTAGGGCATGCGATTAGACTTTCCCATCACTGGAGTACCGAAGTACCATAAACCATCCCGAGACTCCATCTTGGCGAAATTTTATTGGCAAAATTTTATTGGTTCTCGCAATGAAGATGGTGCCGGCAGATGTGAGAGTCCCTAATGGAAGATATACTGACTTTTCCCGGTGTCGTGGGTGATGTTAAGGTGCCTAATATGTCCATACACCTAAGTCAAGGTATATTGTCTAGTGCTTTTCATCGTTCTTCGAGCCTATGTTGTACCTGTGTTGTTTGACATGAGACTTATGATGGCTTACGGTACAGACACATTACCAACTCGGACCAAGTCGGAAGCTAAATTAACCATCAGCGTGGTAATTCCCGTCAAATTCCCACCAATTCCCCGCCCCCGGCCCATGGAGCCACTACGGACCACTCAAAACACAGCACCTTCATGAATCTCCGCGAATAACTGGGGTCTCCGCAGATGCTAAGGTTATTGGTTAGGATTTGTAAGAACCATTCGTAGAACCTCGAAATTAGTTCGAGACTGACTCAGGCTTCTGTCCACGGGCCTCTTAGAATCTCAACCCAATCGGCATCTTCACATCCCGGAACTGCGTACATCCCACTCTACAACGTACATAGACGTTGTCGGTTGGTTGACATCTTCCCCAATGTGGAGACACTTTGAACTGAACCCCGCCATATCTCTAGTATGTAGGCATGTACTCTGTACTCCGTATACGCGCCGAGTCGGCCGGTTCCTACATATCTCAGAGTGTAAAGGTTACCATCCACCTTAAGTCTGAATTAGTCTTTCGGTGAGACTGCATTCGCCCGTTCTGGATAACTGTCAAGGAATTCGGAAATATGTACTTGACGTCAAAATTTCGACTTGTGGGTTGGCAGTACAAGACATGATGAAGCATGAGTGGTGCAGTGGTCCTATTCTGGGCATCGAACAAGGCGATGTGTGTCGCTTAACCTGCTCCGAAGTTCTGCCGGTAGCCTTGGCTCCATTCAGGCCAACATGTAGGAAGTACAATATTTGCCTCTCCGGTTTTCTAATTCGGAATAATGTGTCTATGTTGTACAATGCAATAAAGATTTCGAGTTCTAGAGCCCCATCCCCATAAAATACGCAAATACCAGAATTCGTTCCAACTGAGACATTCGAACACAAAATCTCTCTCCACTATTAATCTGTCCAATGCCCCCAGGTGTCATCATCCACTATCCATGGGAATACTGAAATATACGCTGTACAATGCAATTCAATATTTCTAAAGGTACCGCATTTCCCATATGCTTGGTTAGGGTAGGTCACTTGCTTGAAATATGGACCTACATTGTAAGAAATCAACCTATGTAAAGGTTTAGGTCTGTTAAAATTAGGGGTGCGGAGGACATACCCCACGTAGTGCATAGCGTGTAGGCCTCGGT
Organism: Penicillium flavigenum; assembly: GCA_002072365.1. Lineage (NCBI taxonomy): Eukaryota > Fungi > Ascomycota > Eurotiomycetes > Eurotiales > Aspergillaceae > Penicillium > Penicillium flavigenum. Next base: position 145,997 of record MLQL01000051.1, read on the forward strand.
CTCCGACAAAAGTACTTAGCTCGGGGTTACCCCAGAAGTATGTGCACGATATCCCCTAGTCAACGAGGAATCTCTGTTTTGGCGAAGTTGCCGAAAGCCAACGAGGCCGTTGGCCGCTATTTATCCGATAAAAGTCCGCTGTGGGTGCGAAGTGGCTTTCAAGCTAGCTTGACAGTGGCTACCCATGGATCCATTTAGAGGATCCTGCAGCACAGAAATTGCGAATTCTCTGAAGAATTCATTTGCGCAGCCCCAATCAAAAGTCTCAGTTAGCACCCACTGCCCAAAAGGCGCTCATTAGAGAGAAACTTGGATATTGGAAAATATACAATGGACAATGTATACCTAACAGCCATGAGGCATCCAATAATGCACTCATCGATGGGGATCTTATAGATATTAGGGATCAGATGCAACTCCCTCTTGCTGTCAGGATATAAGATAATCCAGTCTTATTCATCCTCCTACTCCTTTCGATCTTCAACATATTTTGCCCTCAAGATCTGTGATGTCATACTTATGGCTGGCGGTCTTGCCCTCGCACTCTATGCGCTCGCCCTCTGCCAGAATCCCGTCGCGGCACCCCAGGTGGCCTCTCGTGCCACTGACAGTCTTGATGACTGGCTCGCCTCGGAGACCGCCGTGTCTCTTAAAGGAATACTGGCTCAGATTGGAGCCGACAGTGCCTATACAAAGAGTGCCACCCCGGCCATAGTAATTGCAAGCCCCAGCACTAGCAGCCCAGGCTGTGCGTCTAATGTCATTGCCACCTTCTACTACACGCTAATCAGCCCACTCTAACACTTATTTATATACAGTCTACTACATCTGGACCCGTGGTTCGGCTCTATGATACAGCTGCTGGTTAATCTCTTCCACAGCGGCAAGCTGGATTTGCAGACAGTGATTGAGGAGTACGTCAATTCGCAGGCTTATCTGCAAACTGTCAGCAGCCCCTCTAGTGGATTCTCTAGTGGGGAACAGGTCGAGCCCAAGTTTCATGTGGAAATGAGCGCCTTCACAGGCGGCTGGGGTCGTCCTCAGCGTGACGGCCCAGCTCTGCTTACCACTGCTCTATCGGCTTCGGCAAGTGGCTTCTTAGGAGTATGTGGACTCTGCATATCAAAGTATAGACTGTCTCGTTTGTCAGGATAATGGCTACGACACCTATGCCGTGGATAACATCAGGCCTATCGTGCAGAATGACCTGTCCTACATTGATAAGTACAGGCCGCAGTCTGGTTACGGTATGTTCCTCTCCTCTTTCTTTCTCTCTCTCTTACTATTCATTGGTAGCATACTAATATACTATGTTTGAATAGACCTATGGGAAGAAGTCAACGGTATGCCATTTTTCACCGTCGTCACGCATCACCGTGCCCTCGTCGAAGGAAGCGCCTTTGCCAGCAGAGTCGGTGCCTCGTGCTCCTGGTGCGACTCGCAGGCCGCCAAATTCTCTGCCACATGCAGACCTTCTGGACCGGGTAGTACATCAACAATAACACGAGTGGCGGCCGCTCCGGCAAGGACGCCAACATCGTCCTAGCTAGCATCCACATCTTTGACTCCGAGGCCGGCCGTGATAATACGACTTCCCAGCCGTGCTCGCCTCGTGCGTTCGCCAACCACAATGCGTACACTGGTTCTTTGCGCTCCGTCTATTCTTCCCCCAGGGCGTCGCGATTTCCGCCGGCCGTTACCCTGAGTATTCTTACTACAATAATAACCCCTGTTTCCTCACCACCCTCGCGGCTGCTGAACAGCTATACGATGCGATCTACCAATGGAATAAAGTCGGATCCATTACTACCACCAGCATTTCCTTGTTCTTATTCAAGGATATCTATGGTTCCGCCGCCATTGGCACCTACTCCTCGTCTAGCACTACTTTTACTTCCATCACCAACGCCGTCAAGGGTTACGCCGGTAGCTACATGAGTGTTGCAGTATGTTTCCTTTCCCTCAACTAACATATAGTATAACTCACCACCCCTTCATAGCAATCCCACGCTATAAGCAATAGGTTTCTCGCTGAGCAATTCAATAAGTCAACTAGCATTCAATTGTTCGCTCACGATCTCAATTGGTCCTACGCCGCTCTCCTCACGGCTAACGCTATCGTCCCTCCCTCCTAGGGCGCTTTCTCTGCCAACATATTAGGCAATAGTACGGTTAAGAATACAGATCGTTAACGTTCGAAACCTAAGGAGTATAAGGCAAGTATACCCGGACACCTTCTAACCTAACTATGACCAGTTGGCAGTGCGTAACACGATAAGTTAGTCTACTAAATATCAAGCGAAAAGAAAATAATCTGGTTTAAACTAGATTAAATTTGTAAGCCACTTAATCGGAGTCTTCTAATATATTCCTAGATATTGTTATACTAAACTAAAATTGAGGTTTAGATATTTCCCGTAACTATATAGAGATAGTATCATAGATGCGAGACTCGACGAGTTGAAAAGTAGTATAGCCGCAGAAAGGAACGCTAATGGATTTGGCCCCACTATACATTTACCTCCTAGGTAGAGGCGAAACAACCAGTATCGGCCGTTATATTGATAACGCTAGCCTTTCGTCAAGGGGACAACGGTTAAGATGCTAGGTGAACGACTAAATTAGGATAGGACTAGCGTGGTACATTTTACTAACTTAGCTGCTCTCTAACTTTGCTCAGGTAACGCTCAGTGAGCGAGTTCATCTGGCTTATATAATGATCAGGTGATGCTTAAGTTAACATATTTCACAAGCTAGTGGCCACCCCCACCCAACCTACTAATTTCAATTGTATTTATCTCAACCAAAACGCCATTAAATTGAATTTAAAAAAATTATCTAGCTAGCTAGGCATTAATCAATTTTATGCCCTATTTCTCTATAACCACTACACTTTGGCGGGGCCCGCGTACGTGGTTGTAAACCTAGCGAAAGGCTTCTTCGTGGAGGGGCGGGAGGTGCTTTATCTGCTTCTACTAGCTTAGTGATTAATTGAGAAGCTTCTTAAACTAAGAGGCCTTCTATAGCTAGTATCTCCTTCCTAGATCTGGCTCGCTTTTACTTTTTCTTCTCGTTAGACTTCGCTATAAACTGTAATTAGGGCTAAACCTTCGCCCTAACCCCTAAAGGCATTACGTGCGGTTTAGAATCGGCTAAACTATAACCGTACTACGGTTTTTAATAGGTTCTATTAAGGCCCTAAAAAACCTATTTATAACCTATTTTTATATAAAATTAAGGTCTTAGTATATATAATTCTACTTATTTATCACTATAAATTACTATTTTTTAACCTTATATTAGGTACTCTTCTAACTATTACCTTAAATAGACTATAAAATATTCGAATTTTATATTACTTTATAGATATTATTAAAATTTAGTTATAGTTATATTATTTAGCCTTTTTTCCTATTAGTTTTAAGTAAAAATAGTATATTAAATTAAGTATTATAATTTTTTATATATTTTACTATAATAAACTAGCAGACGGCAAAAAGACTGCCAGAAATGGCCGCAAGTGAGGCCGTTTTAAGCCGTCAATCTGCCAAACTTCATGCCACGCACCTCGAAATCCAG